>LR736915.1:190473-322618 GCA_902654985.2 Oryctes borbonicus
TTTTTTTTTTTTTTTTTTTTTTTTTTTTTTTTTTTTTTTTTTTAGTAGGAGGAATCTTCTAAAGACACAAGCAAGGTCCGTACCCCGCTGTGTGTGGGATTCCCATGCGGTAAAGCATGAGCCTACCCACTAAACCTCCTCTGTTTGCCACGCTGTTGGGCCCGGAACCATCTTCTGAGATATCAACGTCAGGCACAACACGGCTGTACTGTTTCCGCTCATCAAGGGACTCCAAAATTAACAGGTAAGTCTTGCTCTTTCTTCTACTTCCTTTCGGCTCATTATATCCTTTATCATTTCATGTAGGAGTTGCCAGTTTTCTTCTGTTTTCACATCATCGGTATTATGTTGTTTTCAGAAATCTCTAGAGTAAATTTGCAGTTTGTTTTTCTTCTGGCCTCGATCCATCTGGGACACTCAAGTACCGTGTGTTGCGCCGTGTCCTCTAGGCCGCAGTAGATGCAGTCACTTGATTCGTCTTTACCGAATCTTTTTGCGTATTGTCTATATACGCCATGTCCGGTCAGGAACTGTGTCATATAGTAATCTATTTTGCGAAATTTGCAAGTCTTCCACGTGCCTATGTCGGGTATAAGCTTTTTGGTCCACTGAGCTTTGGTGTTGTTATCGTTCCATTTTTTCTGCCATATATTGATTGCACATCGATCTGCCTCGGCTCGAGCATCCAGGTCACCATTTTCGTACGCATATCTTCGTGCCCATGCCATAAGGTCAATTGGTACTGTTGCAGTTATGACTTGAAGTGCCTCAAGAGACACTGTTCTAAAAGCCGACGAAACCCTCAATAGCATTCTTCTCTGTTGCTTTTCGAACATGTTTAGGTACACCTTCTTTTCCATGACTTTGTACCAGACCGGCGCTCCATAGAGTAATATCGAGTGTATGACTCCGCTTAGTGCCTCTCTTTTGCTACTGTTAGGTCCACCCACGTTAGGCATAAGGCGTGCCAATTTGGACGTCTTTTCTTCTGCCCTCTTGCATGCGTACTTGACGTGTTCTCCAAAGTAGAGCCGATGGTCCAATACCACGCCCAAGTATTTTATATGGTTTCGCGGTGATATTTGCACGTCGTCCAAGTTAAAATGAACGTGTGATCTTCTCTTACCCTTGACGATTGTTGCCTCGGTCTTCTCTGGGGCCAGTTCCAAGTTGTTATCCTTCATCCATTTCTGGATTCTTTGCAGGTTCTCGTTTCCGCGTGCCATCAGGTTGTATTCGTTATCCGCGGCTATCAACAGCGCAATGTCATCAGCATATCCTACGATCTTGGACTGGGCCTTCAAGTCAATGCCAAACACGTCGTCGAACAATATGTTCCAGAGAGTAGGTCCGAGTACAGATCCCTGTGGTACTCCTGTCGTGATTTTTATTTTTTCTCCCTTTTTGATTTGCAACCATCTGTCCGCGAGGTATTCCGCAATGATGTTAATCAGATACCTTGAAATGCCTTTCCTGCAAAGTTTTCCTATGATGATGTTCCAATCGGCGCAGTTAAAGGCGTTTCGTACGTCCAAAGTTAGCATCGCACACCACTTTTGCTTGCACTTGTAAATAGTTTCCTTGACTGCCTGAATAGCGTGGATTGTAGACCTACCCTTTCTAAATCCGTATTGCCCATCTGATAGGCCACCTTTTTTATCTATTTCCTCCGTTAATCTTGCTCTAATTAATGCTTCGTATAGTTTGCTAGCAGTATTTAAAAGGCATACTGGTCTATAGGACATTGTTTGCGGGTTGTTCCCTTTCTTCGGCAGCAAAATAGCCTTGGCTACTTTCCACTCTCGAGGAAAGGCCTGTGTTTCTAGTAGGCCGTTCATTACTTCTAAAAGCCATTTTGTGTTTGTTTCGACTACTAGTTTTATAGCTTCTGAGGGGATTCCATCAATGCCAGGAGCTTTGCCGTTTTTCATACTAGCAGACGCTCGTCTCAGCTCCTCCTCCGTGAAGGGTTCTGCCTTTTCATTTTGTACCCGCCTGTATACTGCGTTTTCTTTCTTGCGGAATAAAGCATTTATGACACTCTTTTTTATCTCTAATGGGATGTCGTACGGAGTCTTTATTTTTATGTCTTTCATAACTATTTTATATCCATTTCCCCACACATCATTGTTATTATTATTATTATTATTATTATTATTATTATTATTGTTATTATTATTATTATTATTATATTATATTATATTATATTATTATTCCTGGAATCCTAGAGGTAGATCTTTTATCAAAGATGTTCCAAAGTTCTTCGGATTACTTACAATATCATTTTCTATGCGAGTTTGATAGCGTATATACGCCCAATGAATTTCCTGCTTAAACAGCTATTTAACTCTTTTAAATCAACTATAATAAGTGATTGATTTTTTGAGGTAGTGTTGCTTAATTTCAGTTAACTGATCTCGAAAACGACGTCGAAAATTAACAAAAACTCGAGCATTTGGATGTCTGCTGCTTGGATACCGCCTGCGGTATTCTCAAACCGCTGCTTCGACATTACCGTCACAAAATCCGTAAATAAAATGAATATTTCTCATTATTAAGTATTCTTAGCATCATGTGATAACAAAAATTAGGCAGTGCTTTAAAAAATAAACAGGAAACTTCTGATGTCGAACACCAACAACATTGAAAAGCAGATAAATAAAAAGGACTAATTATCACAAGTATCTTGTATTTGTGAGAATTAGTCCTTTCTAATTATCTACTTTTCAATTACTATGACCTCACACCGAGTCATCAACTTCACTAACAGGATCGATAGGTAATAATAAAAACAATGCAATGTGTGAGGGGGACTACAGACAACTACAATAAAACTTACACATTAAATTGTTGATAGTTTAATTCATATGGTAGAATACTACGAAAAAATGCATGGAACCTTTTTTGGTTTAAATTGGACAAGGACTTTACCCAAATAACCAAAATTAGAAGTTACTTTTAAAAAGGGACACCAGGCCCGGATTTCTGCCACCGAATTGAATAACTTATCATTGGTAGTACTAAAATGTAGAGCTCATTTAGGACCGATACTGTGGTAAATTTGGAATTATTGCAATTAGCCATCTTTTTAAATATTTAAAGAACATAACTTTTTTCGTATCTTGAAAAATGAAGCTCGGAAGGCGTATATTCTTTAAAACTTTCTTGTTTAAAATTACAAAAAAAATCGCCTCTAAGCCCGTCCTCGGTTAGAAATGAGATTGGTAATGATAGCGAGAGAGACGCGAGAACGGCGAAATGGACCATTTTCGTGAAAGTTATGCATCGCTAAACGCTATCTAGACCTCTCGGAAGAGACGTGCGAATGGTTCGTACGGCGAGCAACATCCTCGAAGTTTCGCCTAGCCTGAAGCGATTTTTTCGATTTCGACCCGTGGGCTTGGACGTAGGCGCGAGTACGGGCCCGCAAAATACCATCTACTCCACGGTGGGAAAAAGCAACGCGATCAACGGTAGTCGCGTCAGGTCGAACTGTCAAGATATGCGGGAAAAAACAAGAATTTTCCGCGTTCTCGCGACGAGAAACGGCTTTCCGACGGATGGCATCGCCTTCATGAGAGTCCGCGATGCGAAAAGCGTCGCATCCAAAGAGTTTTTATTCCGAATTCGAAATTGAAATTTTAGTTTACGGTAGGTATCCTTTATGTAAATCGGATTGCAGTCAAGCTAAAATGGATTAAGGGTACGGGGTGTGGACCGTATGTAATAAGTGTATGCGGTTCAAACCCGTCGTCGGATGTACTTTTTCTATTCGTCGTTTAATTATTGCGATACTGTTTTTATTATCAATTTATGTAAGAAATCTAAAACTTTTTCAATGATTTGTTACTTGAAAAATATAAATAGAAATAGTTATTTGGAAGATATGATACGAGAAAGAGATAGGTTGACAGCAGCATTTAAATCGACGAAAAATTAATCAGTTTTACGTTTTCAGGACAAATTTCTGACGAAAATGCGTAACCGGAGGCAAGACTATCGAATATTGGAGACGATAATATAACTACGAAAGTTGAGTTTTCCTCATTTCAATGGGGTAAGTTGGGGCCAGCGTAATAACATACAAAATGGCGAAGAGGAACAAAAACTCCGCGTTTCCAGTGAGAGTAGGATGTCACCAGCCGAAGCGAAAATCCGCTTTCCATCTATTCGAACTTCGCGCGTCAGCATGGATCGTTAACATCGATTGCGAACGTAATTACTTCGAATGCTTAATCGTATTTTAATAACGATATTTTCATTTTAGGTAGAATGCAGTACGAAACTGTGCTTTACTCGCTAAAATGGTCGTTTTAAAAGAAAAGTATCGTGCGGTAATTGGTTTATTTGAGTACCGTAACCTATAATTATAACATTGAAGGCGATTTAGATATGATAGAATAAAGCAAACACTTGTATTTGAAGCACCTTTGAAAGATTTTAGTCCAGAGCATACGTATTTTGGTTACGAAAGACTGTTACTAACACCGGAAATTCATCATTCGCCTTAAGGAATTGTGAATGCACTGTCTGCATCTGCAGACTGTAACGCTCATGAAAAAATCCATCAAAAAAAGCAATAAAAGGCTGTCCCTAATCATTATGACAAAGGATAGCGTAGGTTCGCAGCTAAATGTGGAGGTACGTTTAGTAAGAATATTACGATACAGTATTTAGTTTCAAAAAAGAATATTTCTTTATTGTTGGAGAAAAGTTTCGGTATTTACATTTAGAGAGAGAGCTAATGATATATATATATACTATGTCAAACGCACGTATTTATTAATTACTACATAAGAAAAAATCTTCCTGCACATATATATGGCATAGGTTACCACCGCAGATGTAAGTTGCACGTTAGTTTCATTTGGTGTGATGCAGCTTAACGTCAAAGTAATGGCATGATATAGAACAACGCATTATTCGGTAAGTTTAGGAATACAATTTGTGTGATAATAATTGTATTTTACTCCAATACATTTAGATTAGACAGTAATTTAAGCTTCTTTCTAGATTTTCTGTAGTGTCTTGATAATTTAAAGAAAAAATCATTGGGCACGTAATCGCTGATAGTAATTTGGAATAATGTGATTAACCATCACGAAACACAAGTTATTGCGAAGGTGATCCATCATCAGCTTAAGAAAAGGCACTAGTAGTTACAAGATGATCGAGCGATAGGAATAAATAACAAAAGTAAAAGGCAAATTTAAATCTGTCAATAATCTCGATTAAGTGAGAGTATCAAATAAATTCAAAGTCGTTAATATTTCACTCCACTAAATGTATGTTAGGGTTCTGTTTAATAAATTACCGGTTCAACATTTTCATTCAGGGTTGAGCGTCAGTCGAGATAGATCATCCTAGGAAACATAAAGGATACTATGTTTCAAAGAAGGATTTTTCCTTTCACTGGAGGAAGAATCCAATTGGTGAATAATCGTTGGAAACAGTTTGGAGCAGTACGATAAACATCAGAGGTATATTATGTAGACCATTACAAAACACGGTATTTAATATTCCTTCTGTGTGTATCTTCAGGTGTTTTGGTTTTATCTGATTGAATGAAACTGTAGCATATTTATGTGTGCTACTGGAATAGTAGGTAGAATATTTATCTGAATTAAAAATCGATTTTTAACCAATTAGCGAAAAATTCAATTGTCGACTCAATGTTAAATTTTAGACTTATTTCATTTGAACTTTGAGAATAAATTACCTTAATACCTACGGTTTCTGTGAAGGAGAACAACAGATAAATTTCAAGAGCCCGTTAAGAAAATACACCACTATAATTAAACTTTGCCTGTTTTAAATTGAAAAATTTGCAAGAAAAATAAATGCTTATCCTTCTTTCCAAATATCCCGAAAAATTGTAAATAACTTTAATTTTTCATTTACTTACAAGAAGAGCGAGAAGAGTCATCGATCCATAACGATGCATCGTACAAAAGTAACGTCAACAAATGCGCGGACAAAAAGAATTTTTATTATTAGGTTTGTAATAACTGCATTTATGCAAGAAAAGGTACTGTTCTCCTCTCTCTGTCCTCCAAGATGTCCCATTCCTTCATTCGTTGGCTATTGCAACCACTAAAATAGTCGAATTGCGTTACGAATTGCTACCTCACTCGCCGTATTCGCCAGATCTGGCTCCGTATTATTTCTTCTTGTTCCCAAACTTGATACAGTTGGGCGACGGAAAGAGACTCCGAAAATGAGAACCTGAAACCAGTCTATTTTCAACGAATTTTCAAAAGACTACGTGTTAGATGGTTAAAAAAATGGGAAAAAAAAAGACTTTAGATTGAGTACGTAGAATTGCAAGGGAACTATGTTGAAAAACAAAATATATTTTCTTACCTTAAAATAAGACTTTCATTGAAAAATCACTCTCCGGTCAAAGTGCCCTGGTATGTTCAAAATTAAAATTCAAAAAATTAATTTACGTACTACGTATTAAGACAGCCTGTATAACATGAATAGATGTGTTAACCCGTTATGAGTTGATGCGGGGTTGCGGCATCGCATTACAGCATTCTACGTCACATTACCGATGGTAAAATGATAAATGCGCTTTGTTTTTATGCCTTCGTTGGCTGCATAAGAGAGCTGCTACTGACCATTCCCTCAACGTTCGTCACTGGGCTTTCGCTCTGCCGCGCTCCCTTCATATCACGTAATTAAGGTGTGCTTCTTTTACGTCGAAATTAATGACGACCACAAAAACTCCGCAGTCCCGAGTGGAATAGGCGCAACATGTTATTGTTTTGTTGTATGAAGTTTTACACCATTCATCTGACGGCCGAGTCGTTCGGTCCAACGGTGTGCCTTACAAATTATCGTCGCGGGTCGTAAGTAACAATGTTCCTGGAACATCTGCAATGCTCGAATTAATTATAGGCCATTTGATGAGTCTTTTAGGATGTTTTTATTGATAATTACGGTTATTTTCGGTTCTAAATATTCGTTTTGAAGAATTTCCTTGAATGACACTACCAGAATTATATAGTTTTGAAGACCACGAGGTAAGAATGATATAATGGTACAGAATACAGCTGCAACTGCAAAAACTGTTGTCATTCTGAATAATTGTTAACTGTTGTGTAAGAATATAAAATAATAACATTAGAAACGAGACATTCAAAATAGTATGCGCAACAAAAAGAAATTACTTAAATGGAAATTACTTTTATACATTGTGAGTCGAGAGAAATGGACCAAACTCCAGGAATGTATTGCATACGCGAAAATAATAAATAATAAGTCATGTGTTATTCGACTTTTTTTCAAGTTATAACGTCAATTAAAACATATTAACGAGCGTTCTTGTAAATGGTCCAAATTTTCGTTTGTTTATCAGTTACCCGCTGAGCTGAATCAGGTACGGAAAATCCTTCTCAACAAAGGTTTTCATAATAAGGATATTAACAGAATTATCAACAAACGCCTTTATCAGACCAGTAAATTAACTGCCATCCGCTTAGAATCGGTAAAATTTTGGCAAAACAAAATATCAAAAACATTTTCAAACCTTTCTCAAAGGCTTCCATCTGCCAAAGACAAATTTCCTTCTTCAGCGAATAATGGTGTTTACAATATCTCTTGTGATTTAGTGCATATCGGTGAAAGAGGACGCTCTGTCAGAACTTGTCTGACCGATCAGTGTTAGGTGCATTAAAAACAACAGAATACTCGTTCTCCCAAAACACAACTACAGCAAGATGATGATCTTGATCGCCAAATGCAGTTTTGCGATATAATCCAGGATTTATGCAACTACAGTTCACGGTTCAGTCGCCAAATTCTCTTTTCAGATGAAGCCTTATTTTTCCCTAAATGGAACAGTGAATCATTAAAGTTACGGATACTGCAGTAGAGAGAATCTTAATTGCATTACTGAATCACATACTCAATACGCTCATACATCGTTGGTTCTTTCTTTTTTGATGAAACTGTCACGAGACAACGATATCTGAATTTTTTGAAATGCACTTGAACCTGTTCTTGCAGAAATTTTTCCAAATGAAGGTGATCCCAACTTACAAAATAGTAATATTTGCTTTCCGCATGATGGTGCATCTATGCAGTTTGCACGTCCTGTTCGCAAGTTTTTAAACAACTGTTTTCCTGGGAGGTGAATCGGTAGGCGAAGTCCAATAGAGTGGTCCCCAGGTCCACAGACCTTAAGCTTCTTGATTTTTTCTTGAAGGAGTACTTGAAATCAACAACCTATGTTGATAGATCACAAAATCTATAAGATTTCAAAAATACCTAAAATTAGATATGAAATGAGTCGATCACCTATAAGCTTGAATATCATATTATTATGCGAATATTTTTTTATTTGAAAACGTTTCCTCTAAATTACTCGGGGAAGGAATTATCCAACCACGCACGAGATGGCTGTATTTACACAAACAGAATTTTGAATTGTACCTTCTGCCTTGGGTGCCTAAAAATATGATATTAAAATATACTGCATTCTACATAGATAAAGGGTTACCACATACTTGAAAGAGTACCATATAGCCCGCACAAAGATTCAAAATTCCGCGAGCAATCACCGCAAACTAGATCTCGATAAAAGAAAACAATCAAATAGAATCAAGAGAGAATGTAAGAGATCGGAATAGGGCAGCGCCGCAGCGCGGCGATCGTCGAATAAATTAAATGCTTTTATTATAGACCGGGTATCTTGGACGTTGATCGGAGTTACATCGGATCGGAATCGAGTGTTAAATGGGTGTAACTGAAATAATTATCCTAAAACAACGATGTATCACTTGGTAACTGTGCGTACCGTTTCGCACCTACGGGGCGAGAGCCGTTTTGATCCCAATAATTACGGATAGTAAATTAGAGAACGATAAACTCGGGGACGACAACGTCGAGTTGTATTTAATGCCTGGCCGCGGCTGTTGTTCCACATGCAGTTTGTAGTCTGCCTGATATTGGTTCGCTTCGCAGCGGCACGAAAATGATACATGATGCCCGCGCTGAAAACGCACGGCGATAGTGACCATGGTAGTGGCGGTGCGTACGGTCCTACTGTGCGTTCTGAAATTATAGAGATATCTCTTTTACCGGCGGCGATTTAGCCGTTTATTATTTTGTTTGGCGGTCTCCGGCTGTGCCTATACGTGAATCTACAGTGACTCACAGTGAAATTGAGACAGTATTTGGTACTTGGATAAAACTATGCATTGGATAACATAACTATGAATCACTTATATTACGTTTGTTATTGTGTCAAATAATGGAATTGATAGAACATACACACACTGACTTTTTATTACATTTTATAAAAATACCCAACATAATGAATATCTCTGAGAATGTTTTGTAGATTGGCCTGAAGATTTTAAGTCGAAATCTATTGCGCTTCCTATTTTTATGGATCTCTCTAGGACTTCCAGTATGGATCACGATATTTTAATTCCACACCGAATTTTAGGTTACTAAAGGACTGCCGGTGAAGTTATTTACGAGGGTAGTCTGAAAAGTTTCAAGCCTCGACATGAAGATGACGTTACTCGTCAAAAATATTTTGGTAATTACATGTTGATACTTTTGAAAATTTCGGCCATGTTAGACATTCAGTTTGTGTCAGTCGGTGTTAGTGTTTCCATCAGAATGGAAAAAATCGAATATCAAGCCATCATTAAATTCTTACATTTGAAAGGCAATACGCCTACGCAAATTAAAGCTCAGATTGCCACAGTGACATTTTGGGTAGCTAAATTTAAACGTTGTTGTCCCAGCTTGGTTCAGAATTCGCAATGGGCAAAAACTTCACACATTCAGACGATCCTTTAATTAAGGTTAAGGGAATAGCAGACCCTGTGGGTACCTTGAAAGAACGTATATGGTATGTCGACGATTTGGATATGAGAAAGCTGCCAGCGCTAGGCGCCCTGTTGAAGCAATTCAAGTGAGATAAGTTGGAGTCTTAAATTCTATAACTAGTTTAAGGTAAAGAAATCTAGTTTAAACCTACAAAACACAAATTTTGTTAATTTCACACCAAGGACGAAGCCCTGTAACGTTAATTACTTAGTAAAAGTTAAATCCACGTCTATTAAATAAAAGACATATGTAAAGTTTCTGGGCCTTCACATGAACTGTGATCCTGGCTAGGAATCACATATTGAAACATTTTGTTCCTCCTTGTCGCCAATAAGTTTTGCAATTTATAGACTACGTCGTATTGTAGAAAAGCTGTATAAATTATTACTATGCTTGCTTTCAATCAGAGCTTATGTATGGCATTGCCTGCTGGGAAACCGATTCGAGATTTGCATTGGTGCTTTGCTTTCAAAAACGTGCCGCCCTTAATATGGCAGTGATACCATCACTTTACGCCATTGTTTAAAAAGTATCAACAAAATATTGATGAACTGCCCACAAATAACTGCCGTCATAGTTACCATTATCACCTAACGTTGTCCAAGAACAAGCTTGTGTGCGTCGGAATTGCGTTGTATAATCGGTTGAATAGGGATGTAAAAGTCAATAAATAATTTAAAACCCTTTAGGAGGAAAAGTTAAAAAACATCTCCTTACAAATTGCTTTTACAGTGTTGGTGAGTATATGGGAGCTTCTTAGTTATACGTAACTTTATTTCATTTATACAAGGATTTTAATGTATATGTGTCGTATTTTACTTTTACATTGTGCTAGCTATTTAGTTATATTTATTTGCTATTTACCTATCTGCGTCGTCCTTTGTCTAGGTATATATCTAATGTATTTTGTGACATACTCAATTTCATGGTGGGATGTAATGGATAAAGAATATTTTATTATTATTATTTTATTATTCCCTTTAAGTGCTGTCCCACTTCTTTATGCCTCTTCTGTTAAATATTAATCATACTAATAATACACCTAAAAATATAGTGAGAGAACTGTTTTCAACAAAACAAATCTTTTATTTTGAAACTTTAGTGATATTTATAAATGGCTTATTGTTTTATTTTTCTTATTTATTTAGTCTTTGGATTTACTTTTTTTACTAAGCACATGTTACATTACCAGAGACAATTTCACAGAAAACAACTTTGTATATTACACAGACATTTTGTGGCACCTGTTAGGAATCAGTTTTTATTTTATTTTCGTAACGTACTTGAAAAGATTATAAAAAATATTTTACTTAAATCTTTTTGTTAAGTCAGTTTTGCCAATATTCTCTCGAACGAAATGCATAGCAAATTATTGTTTCATTTTCACTGTGAATCACTGTATGCGACCGTGCGAGCCTTTTCTCGGTTGGCAGGGAATCAAACGGAAATATTTCACATTGGGATACCGCGCAGATATCTTATTACACGTCTTGGAGTGCTTAAATAAATGACCCCGGATTATCGCGTATCGAGATGATCGCGGAACGTATTATTATTAGCAGCAGTGTGTTACTATCAATTGTTCTTTCTTAAGTTCTCTTTGCGCCTGCCGGACAACTGCGGTCGTTTCTGCATAAATGTATATATATGTATACATTATATAATGATGGATACTATAATACTATAATATAATCAAAGCAAGCAAATGTGAAAAAAAAAGTTTTCCGTGAACTTAAACGATTTTGTGACATCATTCGTATTACGCCTCTTGATTTATAAAGAAATTTGCTCTGTTCTTTTACAGAAATTACTTGATCTTATCTCCACATTATGTATGAATTAACATCTTGTTCAACAAGAGTCACCATTATTCGGGAATGCTCTATTTGAATCTTTCAGGTAATGACGAGCGTAGTAAAAAGTTCTCAGTCTAACACAAAAACAAGTATCTTTTCGGTTAAATATAACATAGTCTCCTTGTAAGTTATACAGTTTTCTCAGCGATGCACCCATGTGTTTAATGCGTCCAAATAGTAGCTGGCACTTTGTTCTGCAAAATAGACACTTATAAATATGATGGCCTCCTCATTCCATGAAAATTTCTGTCTAAATAGGAGTGGTGTATCAACTGAACTCCAATTTGTGAATTTTTGTGTTGACTATCATTGACTACTGAAATGTGAAACATTTTTTTTTCCTTTAAATTTCCTTCGCTTTTTTGGAAGCCGATTCACCCTTCGTAATCCACTACTTATACAGTGCCTTCTCCTCGGAGTGTACTGGTGTATCCAAGTTTCAACACAGTTATTAATTGATGACAAAGCTCCGAATTATCTCGCTTAAACTGCTTTTATACTGCTTTGGAAATGTTTATTCGAATGTGTTTTTGGTTCTGAGTGAGGAAGCACAGCACTCAACACGCGATTTGATGTTTCGTGCCCAAATCTTAAGTCAATATACGACAAACACGTTCTTTCGAGATACCCACAGCCTCTGCTCTCTCTTTAACCTTAATTCGACAATCTTCTAATATCATTTCGCGAAGTTTTTCCATGTTATGGGAAGTGGCAGCAGTTTTTGGTCGTCCTAAACCAAGCTGGTGTGACCATGTATAAATTATGTATTCCACTGTGACAAATGATGGTGCAGATTTTCTGTAAACAGGGTGCACCTCGGCATTAATTTGCGTAGGCGTATTACTTTTAAATGAAGGAATTTAATTTTACACACTTTTAAACTGTTACTGAGCGTCCAATATGGTTGAAATTTTCTATAGAGAGTACCAGAATATTTTTGACGAGTTGCCATCTTCATGTTGAAGGTTGAAACATTTCAAAGTACTCTCGTAACACACAGGGGCTAGGTTAAACTCATAAAATATTTGAATATAAGGGATATTGGAATTGACTTTTTAGCCAGCTGCTGGCAAGACCTTAACCCAAATTTTCTAAATTTCTCCAAAAGATATACTAGCGCCTTAGCTTCCTGGTGGACTATATAATATATCGCGTTCGAAAAATCAATTCAATTTGTGTGGTGCGAAATGTACCGACGTTTACAACGACTGTTATATTATCTCATGCTTCTTGCGTTTTGGTATGCTGCCGAGATGTATTATATATATATTATATATATATATATATATATACATATTATATATATATATGTATTATATTATATGAGACATCTAGACATTGCAAACGATTTTGCCTTATCCTGCAATTTATTAGGAGATTATATAACTGCTTTTATATGTATCCTGCAAAAGTGATCCTCCATTCAATACTCTTTAATGCTTTTAAATGCGCCTTGCAAGCGTCATGTCTTTCTAAAATGTTGTAAAGTAATATAAAAACAAGAGAAAAAGAATTCCTAGATGATATACGACGACATAAAAGATTCGTTCTCATCTGTAAATCCTGAGAATGATATACGAGCCTTTTCCTGCCAGTCCGTAAACTTATGATACGCGCATAAAAATTTCATCTCGCAGTCACCTTTCTGTCAGTTTTAGGCGTGAACCGATCGCATCGTCTTTATTTATTATAATGGATTACCTCCCGACTTTGAACTTGAACAAAAATACGCTTAAAACATATACACGAATAATTGCTCGCAATGACTATAAATATTTCTAAAACCGCAGATGAACTCCGAGAGCCAATTTTCATCTGCATCGCTCGGCTATGGAAGATAATTTAGCATTTGTCACTTTTACACAACAACCGTGACAACTATTGGTTTGTCCATTTCACAATGCCCGGCAATGATTGCAGCTCGTATGAAAGGACTAGAACTCGCCATGTTTTAATTAAGTTGTCCGTTGTGTTTAATTCTTAATGATAGCATAAAAAACGTTATTACACATGCCACGTGATGATGATGATGATGATGATAATGCGTTTGCCGTTCCATCTTGACGAAGGATCGTGCAATTCTTAGGTTGCTCTTAAGATCCACAATGTGTGTGTTGCATCCGAACATCTCAACACAAGTTGTAATTAAAGAATCTGTGATATACATACATTGCTTTCTCCATAACAGGTCTATATTGGTACGCACTTACAAATATGTTTATTAATTGTCTTAATTTTATCTTGATTTTATAATTACTTATACTTAATTGGTACTTTATGTCTATATAAATGTTATTTGGGAACGTCAATTTTAATTCTGTTTAATTGAAGGAACTTTCAAAAAATAACAGTCATTCTTTAAAGCGTACTTGCTCCATTACTTAAACCCAAGTGGTCTTCACATTATTATTTGGCTGATGACGGAAACATTTTTCATTACTGAATTGACTACTTACTTATTGGAAACAAATATCTCTCAAGGCCAAGAAATCTTCGTGAAGTGAAGTTTTGTCTTCAACCTTCTTTTCAAATTCAGTGGAATTGTTGATGTACACTTGGTTTCTACAGTTTACTTATGGAACCAAATAAGAGGATCAGGAGATCAAATTATGTCTTACAATGTATTCGCTATATCTTTGCAAATAAATCTTGTGGTTGACTTGAATTGTCTGTACATTTTTTTTATTGAGCTTTATTTTTTTTTTGTGCAGGATGCACATGGTGGAGATACATGTTCTTTGAGAAGTACACGGCAGGTGGGAACCATGCAATCAAATCGAAGGGAACATTTGAACTGCTTGGCTATGCAATTTCAGCAGCAATTATATTGCAGCATTCTTCAATAGAATGATAAGCTTACTTCCACCTCCATTGTGAGGTCAATAAACAAACTAGCCGGCATCGGTCCATGGAAAACCCCCAGTAATTACATCGATCCGTACACAAATACCTCTTATGTACTCCAGTTTCTCTTGTTTCGTATTTTTTTAAGGACGTCATTGTTACAATGAGGAACGAAGAATCCAGATAAGGATAATAATGTATAATGGTTTGTTTGAACTATCACTTTCCTCTGGACATAACACTTGTTTAAACAATATTTAATTATAATACTTTTTTCTAGAAAAAATTTTCATATTACATACAGTATGTTCCCCGGTTAGTTACAAAGAGGCAAGAAATTGGTTCTAACATGTTCTGGAACTTAGGTAAAACGTTAAGATAAACTAAAAACATTTAGGCATAGCATAAAAGATTACAAAGAATGAAAGAGACACTGAAACAATAACAAGAAACAGTATTCAATTGAAGCACCGCCTTCATTAGCACACGGTTCAACTCGAATTCTTGTAGCAAAAGGTATAAAAAGTTCATGACTCGAAGAGTTAATGACTCTATTGCTGACGGTATTGTGTGCTTCAAGTGTTCCACGTTGTATAGCATAAACAAGTTACTTAAACCTTCCCCAAAAATAAAAGACTAAAATCGACAGATCTGGACTACGGGATGGTTAAGAATTAGAACCATTCTTTCCTAACCATCCAAACATGAAAATTATCCAGTCTCGTACAGTCATGGAATTATGAGCCGAACAGTCGTCACGAGGCGACTAGAAAAAGTACGAATGGAGGTTTTAGTTACTGAGTAATTATTAGAGTGAGGACGTTCGGTGCACTTTGCTAGCGAGTGTTAGTCAACCAAGCGTCGATCGGGTATATGCAGTAGCCTAGATAAATTGAAAGTTATATTTTGTTAATCGTGTAATAGGAATTAACGATGATATTTTTCTCAATTGTTCGTTGTAAATTGGTTTCGTTGGTAAGTTAATATATTTTTAAATCTAGAGAAAGATCTTTCTACGTCATATGAAGTAACTGGTGCGAAATGGAAGTATGCAATTAAATACTTATATTTTACATAACATTCATTCTGGGTAGTAAAAGCGTTATTGAAAATTTCTTTTAATAGCACATAATTTAGATTTCTTTGTAAAACCGCATTAATTTTGTTCCGTATCTTTTCGCCAATCGATCCCTCTATACTTTTTAAATTACTAAATAATGATTCTAAGTGTTGAAGGATTCAGTTAATTTGAAATTTTTGTTTTCTAGAAACTTGATCGTTTTTGTTATGCTTGAGAAATGTTTATTAATAAATTCTAATTGCTCGACTAAATCTTCTTTTACAATTAATGCTTGGACTGGTGTAACACTGGAAGCATCTCGTTTTAACTTTAATACAAAAGGTTTTAAAATACGAAAGTGTTGGGTATAAAAAAATGCGGCTTCTAACCATGTACCTCATCGTATTAATACAGGTTCTGGCGGCAAAGGAATATTCGGGCACATTTCTTTATATAATTTTATCCTAGTTGGTGCTTTCAATAAAATCTTTTTAAATGAGTTAATTAATGAATTAACATCGGGAAATTCTTCACGAATAAGTTCAGCATGTATTCCATGCACAACACATGTTAGATGTAACATGTTCGGAAAACCTTTTTTAAGCTAGTTATATGGTTTTAACATTACGCTTGCAGAATCTGAGAGAAAGAATAGAACTTTTAAGCAGTCGTCACCAGCTACATTTTTTACGCTGTTAATGATAATGTCGGTAATATCGTTTGCAGTGACACGCAATCTGATTTTTGTAGCTACTAAAAATGACATTGGAGTATTTATCGTATTCAATGTGCCAACCATTACATTAACAACGCACCTTCCTTTAATGTCTGTTGTTTCATCTGCGCTTATCCAGGGATAATTTTCACCTAGTTTTGATCTGATTTGATTTATTGTTTTGTCGAATTGCTTAGGTACATAATATTTTCTAATTGTCGATGGATATCTTGGTTGGTATGTTTTTTAAGAAACCCACGAAAAAGCGAATCCTGTAATTTATTTAATGGAATATTGGCACCAAGAAAAGCTGCACATAAATCAATTACAAATTTATCATGTGAAATACCGATATGTCTCGTATTTTTCAGATGTCGCTCAAGAGTATATTTGCCTAATTTCGCAGAACAAATGGTGCAAAGTACTTCTTTTTTGTTAATGGCAGTGAAAATGGTGCCATATTCTGAAACAATGCTTGATATTCTCGGCATTGTTGGAAAATGATAAACTAAGAACTACGAAAATAAAACGAAAGAATACGAAACAAGTAAATATCAAATAAGGATAAAGTTATAAAACGAAATATAAACTCTAAAGAATACTCCAAAAATATGAGAGTACCTAACAAAATAAACCGAAAATGAAACTTCTAAAAAAGGGCAGTGACGAAATAAACGGAAAAGACATTTCTAAAACAGTACAGTAACAATATAAACCAAAGCCAAAACTTCTAAAGTAGCGCAGTAATGAAATAAATGAAAAGAGCACTCGTAACATCACACAGTAACAAAATATACCAAAAACGACACCTATGTAATTAAATGCTAACGAAATATCCAGATATTTTAATCTGAACGTCACTACGATACTCTCCACTCGGTTACTAACTACGTACTGGCCAGAACTGCCGTCGCTCTCTGCCTATCCTACATGGCGAGTTACACACATGCGAACGTAATGCCAATGACAAACTGCACGCAACGCCGCCACTCTAATAATTATACAATAGTGTTTGTTTCTTTGTCTTTTGGAATTTTTATTGACTTATTTATAACAGAAAATCAATTGATCGGTGTACATTAGATAAAAAAACGACTTTGCTTTAAAATGGAATCTTAAAACTGCATTAAGCTATAAACTTGACCAAAACACATAACAGGGGAAAGCCCTACTTAGGCGGGCTTGAAGGTATAGATATATTGATTTGAAGGATGTTTCTCCGTATAAATAGAAAATACGTTTCATTCTACACGACAGTATACGTACTCCGTCAAAGTAAAGTGTGATAGCTAGTGTATTTAGAGATTCCATTTGGGATTCGAATCCGAGGGTCAAGTGATACTCGGAGTGCCCCGAGTAATCTGCCGGAAACTCTCAATCTAGTTCTCACTTCCCCTATACGCCTCTTAACGTTCTCAAGTGGACAGTGTGGCCTGCTTTCACGTAAACGGATATCTCGACGTCAACAGTGGATAAAAGATTAAGTAGAATTTCTCACTTTTCCAATCGGAATATCCAATTAATTTTTCTTTTATATGATGGTATTTCTTACAAATTACAATCTATTATCTTCAACATCACATAATTTATCTTAAATTCACTGAAAAGTATCTTTGCCTTTTCTAGAATAAAACAGAGAAAACAATTGAAAATACTTTCTGCAGGTTAATAACTTCCTTACACTAACAAACGAGAAGAGGAGCTCAGCGACAAATAGGTAATTACATTAGTTAAATTACCATCTATACAATAATAATGTTCGACGAGAACCACTATTTACCTAAGGGGTAAATTGTCATTGTAGCATATTACAAAGTTAGGGCATATTATTGGTAACGCTATAAACTCAAGTGCGAACTTAGCTAAAAGCCCCTACTTCAGAGGGTCGCTGGTGTTCTAGGTAATTACATTACCGACCGATCCTTTAAATTCAGCAGCACTGCTTCTCGGTCGGATTTTCCCTGTTGAAACAAGATTTTCGGTTTTGGGCGTTATATCCGACTCTTGAAAAATTTACATTTTGATAGATTGTGCTACGCATAGTGTATTTATAACACAAAACGTGAATAAGAAGCAGCTGGGAATATGTAGTAGTCATTCCTTATGTACAGCCTTGGCTAATAAAACGTCTGTAGATCTTCGCAAATGTACAAAACTCGTTGTTTAATATTAGTTAATGAATTAATTTTGACGTAGGTTTTGTTGTTGAAATATCGAATATTAACATGCACAATATAAAGTAAAACAGAAGAAAGAAAAGTCCTTTTATTTTCTACTATATGTCTTTTACCTTTGTTCTCGGATTCTACGTCTTTTACATACTATACATCTTACACTATTCGTCTTACATATTACACATCGCTTCGGCTATGATTTCCTCTTCCCTTCGCTCTTCCTTTGTCTTTTTATATCTTCTTCTCAATTCCACATTCGGTTATCCTGCGGTTCGTTCGACTCGTTCTTCCCGATCTTCATCATACTTCTTGATTATCTCCTCTTCTAATAGCGCTTTGATGTCAGCGTTTACTCTTTGCGGTGATTGCCATTACTGGAGTTCTGCTGAGACAATCTGCATGCTTTATCCTCGACCGGATACGATGTTCAATGACATAATGCATTCTTCAAGGAGCATAGTCCAACGAGCAACTTTGGTTCTTATTTATGATTTTAGCAAGTGCTGAAAAATTCGTGATGATTTTTAAACGTATTTCTAGTAAGTAAATTCGAATTTTCTTTAAAGCTTCAGTCGCTGCAAAAATTTATAATTGGTAATTACTATATTTTCTGTCGATGTCAGTCGCTTTTCAGCTCATATAATACATCGAATGGAAGCAACTGCCTACTGCTGAGTAATATTACTCCGTAACCATTTTGATTAGCATGGTGTGTAACTTCAATTCTGTACGCTTGCCTGTACATACACAATACATGTTTGCGAGTTCAGTTCTTCAAAAGCTTCACGTTCTTTGTCTCCAAATTGAAACCGAGCATCTTTCTTCAATAAATTACTCGAACGATTGGCTACAATCTAATAGGATGGAATAAACTAAAATATGTATGTATGTCAAAACAATGTTGTTATTATACAGAAGGAAGATGTTGTAGTTGAATCTCTGCTAGTGAATTACACACATCAAAAGGCATCTTGCAAAACTGATGCTAACCGTTATGTGCGTATATTTCTTGTAACGAATATAGGTTTTCAAGTTGCAGACTCATCGAATTACCACACGATTTCAACCCGGAAACCTGAATTCTTTAAAAGAAAGCAACAATCGCGGAAGTCTACAGCAATAGTGTATTTCTTACTTTGTTCCTGAAGTGAAATGTAAAAGAAACCGTTTTTCAGATCAATCTCACGCTGCCTTTCTCCTTCGTTATCTGAACTCTATATTGAATAACCAAAATCAGCTTGACTTAGTAGTTCACTTCAATCTATACCTCCCATAGGCATGGCATTGACCTGAATAACGTAAAAAGTGCAAAAGTATCGATGATCATCGACTTGAACCATGGCTTGGAAAAATCCCTTGGTTTCTACGATCGGCATACAAAAACCATTCAATGTTATTGAGGATTTATATCGGGTAGGCGATTCAACAGCATCAATAATATCTTCTCTGAGAATGTTTACTTGGCTTTCTGATTGCTGATCCTTTCGTAGTCTTATTTTGTTATTGTAGATTTTCAGTTTCTTTTTAAATTCAGTTATATCTCAGATGCCATATAAAAGTAGTAACATTTTAAAATCAATGACATATTATAATAAAGCGTCTGTTCCTACAGAGCCACAACTAGGTAATTCCCTCATAAAAAAAAAATATTCACGACCACCCTCATTCTATTTCATTTTTCGTCGGGCTAATAGCTCATGAACGTGTCTGCTATTTATTTTTTACGAAAATAGTGCTAGCAATGTTATTTTAGGTTGACCTTGTATGAAGGGTATAGCTACGCCTCTTAACAACTTTTTAGCAAATATAAATGTATACAACTCGCACTATTTCATTGATAAGTTAGATCCTCTATTTCAGTCTCTCACTTTTCGATAGGATACACTTCCATCAAGAGAGCGAACGGAATCTTCAAGGTCTTTCACATTCTTAGAACATCGTCGATGTGTCATATGCAGTTTCAGCAACAGTTCTGATCCTGTTTTTCTTCCTTTTCAGCGTTTTTGGTGTCTTCGTCATCTTCTTTACCCGCATTCGGGTTCCTATTTTCCGCCGCGCACAGCTAAGGATCTAAGTCTATCAAACTCGCACAAATCGGCTTAGCCAGTTTATCTGATGTATTATATTCAATACGGATGATACAGAAAATTAAAGATAAAATTATCATGAATAAATGTAGCTTTATTAATATGTTAATCAATATCGTTTTCATATTCAAGCCCCGAAAATTCGCGCACTTTCTTTCTACTAAGTCTGTTACCTTCTTGTTCGAAAATAAGCCTCTAAAATGTTTAATCACTTGAAGTGATGCAGTGTTTATACTGTCAAAGATATGTAGTATTGTTTCTAATATCATTTTGTAGTTGTTAAATGAAGATTCTTACGCTGCCGTATACCCTGGGAAAACAACACTTATACACGGTAACTTTAGGTTTTTATTCCCAACACGCAAAAGCAGCTGAAACCTCAGTTTACAGTCACAAGCAAGTAGTACACATGTATACGCAAACATCATATTTCCAACTCGTAACAAGTAGAAATAATGGTTTGTTATTTTATATTAGAAAATAGAACGTATAATTTTATTAATTCAAGTCAATGCGTCTTATGTATGTATTTACTAGTTTACCGTCCGTCTGTATATGCGTTCAATTGCGGCTGATCCCCCCAATTTGTAAGTTTTATTATTGAAATATCGAATATAAAGGTACAAAGTAAACTATAAAACAGAAAAAAATACAAGTTCTTTCGTATTCTACTGTATGTCTCTTACCTTTCTTCTTGCACCCTACGTCTTTTATTATGTCTTGCACTATATCGTCTTACACTCTCCTACCTTATCAATCCCTAATGTATTAACGGAAAAGTAATGTAACGTTATTCTGCTAGTTATTCGAAAATGGCATGTAGGTGTTCCTCTGAGGAACCTGATAAAAACCAGAGACAAACAATTCCGAGAATCAAAATCGGTTACACAAGCGTGTTTAATGGTACTCGCATTTCAGATGAGGTCATCATCAATCAGACACTAGTAAAGAGTCAGTGTTTTACCATAAATGTATACAATTATTACGGCAAAAAAAGTGAGTTATGTGGAACTAATAGGACACAAATTGAGTTCTACAGGAATCTCCCGAACTAAATTTGTTCAAAAGTAAATGTTCACTTCTACTATTCAGTTAGCCATAAGTCGGTATAGATAAGACTACTGGATATTCCAGTATAAACTGAAACCTGTATATTTGAATATAACTTTATGTTGTGCAAACTTGTTTCCGAACATTTTTTACTTTTTTTCTCTAAATTCTAAGAATTATTTTCTATCAATGTACTTGACTCCCAGTATGAAGTAACAACAATTTTCATAAATAAAATTTACAGCAAATTTAAAAACAGGAACATTGTGGAACAGAATACAAGCTTGACACCAATCCATCTTGAATCTTTATTCAAATAATTTCAATTTTGCCAAGATGCGTCTTCACACAACGTGATATAATAAATTGTTAAATTTATTTAAAAATTTTAAACTAAAACCGGCTTTCTTCAATCATTATGCAATAAAGAATATCCAAAACCGAAATATAAATACAAGAAAAGAGAAAATCTGGAATATATCTCATTGAACGTAAGGATTATGAATTAATTTAGGTGCGTGAAACACCCCCATAAGGGGTCAAAAAACATAAATGATGTATCAAAAATAAAGATGTCTTCGGTTCAGCTATAGGAAGTCACAGATTTATGCAACAATGTAGATGCGGCAAACGTAAAACTATTGAGAGAAAGTATATAGCGTGAATTTGTCTTGTCGTGTCAGTACGTTACTGATGTGTGTTGTAAGCACAAAATTGTATTAGTTAGACATTTTCAGTTTGTCAAAAACAATTTAAATTGTGGTATTTTCTGCGAATACTGAATTGCTGCAGCACATTTATCTATATTACAATGCATAACACTCAAGTTCTGGGAACTACCACACTACTGTGTTTCACGTAAAACTAATCATTCTAATCGCTAATCACTGAATAAGCTTGCTATCCATTAAGCTATTAAGGGAGTGTTCTTTAATGTGCGCGCTCCGGTATAAACACACACGTACATACACATATCTCCAAATAAATGGTTTCTGCATATAACAATGATGAAATTACTTAAAAGAGAAGAGATATAAATAGTACTTATATACTTAATAGAAATTCCACAAATGTTCAGCTTAAAAACCTTTGCGAAGTTGCTCAGTATTAATGATATCTCGACTACCTATATCTCTTTTTCACAGGAACAATTCTCGCTCGCTTACATAGGTACGAAAACATTAATTAAGATGGATAAATAACCTTTTTAAGAGGGACAACAAGTACTGATCCCTATTACTACAAAATCCATACTACTGCGCCGTGGTAATATTTGCGTTACTTATTTATTATTTACTAAGAATAGAACAACATTTTTAAGTATTTTATCGAAAGTTATGCAAATCTTTACAAAAAGTTAGATAAGTGAATTTTTATTTGATGATAAAGCAGTCAACATAATTAATAATAAAAATTCTAAATATATTCGTAAAGCGGTCATGTGGTCAAATCATCAAAAATATCGTTCTGCTCTCTTGTTTCTGCCTCTACAGAAACGCAACGCTATTCCCATTAATATGTCGGACATTTATTTGTTCCGGTGCTTGACGCTTTCTTCATTCGATTTCCCTCTTTCTTAACAGGCGACAATCGGAAGCACTAACCGATCATGAAAAATGAAACGACAACAGGCGCACTAACAATCACACTTCACAAATTATATTTACTTGTCGGACTTTTTAACGGATTACCGGCCTGAATCCAATTCACGGTTCGAAAATTCGACAACGACCCACAGGTGTCGAGAATTTTACCAGTTTTCGACTCCCACACTATTCGTATACTCACAGAGTCGGAATTATAATAATTTTACAACCTACATAGAACTATGAATAATGATCAAACATTGTTATTTATGCTTCGATGTGTCTTAATACTTAGATTGCGAAATTATCGTAAGAATTAGTGCAGAATATAACAATAATTTGACAAGTGACGTCAATAACAAAAGCCTGCGATGGTAAAATTGTCTTGGGGTGTTGATTACGGGAAAAATTGTGAAAGAATTCCTTCATACACAGTTTTTTCACAATAATTCATTTTTATATCAATATTTGACATAATCTGGTTAATTTGTTTGCACGATTATAAATATCGTGGGCGATGGTTGATCGAACCATGGTGACACTCCCTCCGCTCCACATAAAACTTGGCCTAAAGATGAAAAATGTATGTATCATCAAAAATGGATTTAGTAACATTCTCATTATACGTCACTTTTTAAAATACCAATCGTGTTTTGCGAGAAAACTTTACGTAGTGGAAGAAAATTGATATCATATTTGAAGTCAGCATTATAAACAATACAAGGTTCTCCTAAAACATTTTAGAAAATTTTCAGAGTTTATTTTCGCACGCCTGTGTAATTTGCTTTTGTCACAACGTAACCTATATTTGTTTGATCATATTAATGGTTTCTTTTGTAGAGTCCGCAATTAGTCATTAGCGTCATTATTATTAATATTACATCAAAAGTCAGTAATCATGCATACAAATGCAATAACAAAAGTTTGACATGTGTGTAGTTTTTTGCTACACAGATTCAAAACCAGCTTAATGTTCCTGGTTGTTTACTGGTCAATGAATGGTAAGGTGCACCCTTTTTGGATTTGAAATAGGGACTTAGGAAGAGAGCGTCATATTTTTGGTGTTGCCTTAGCTTGCATTAGGAAACTGCGACAATACATTGATTTGGGTGGAGAAAACTGAAATTTACTCTAAGAAGAATAAATTGCAAAAATATTTTTACAAATCAATTATTTTGTCAGAAACAAATTTACAGCAACATAAACGAGTAATCAGAACGTGAAAAGCTTTCTTAGCTCCTGCTTTGCTTTGGCCATTTTTTGGGTTACAGGGGGCTCAATATCAACAATATTCTTGTTACGAGTCCTTTTTGTGAGACTTCTATGGGTTGAGAATGATAAATGGCTAGAATGGGTGAATACATCCATCGGTTCTCTTGTGCAAGTGTTCGTACATATATCATTTTTTAAACATTTTCGATACGTTCAGATTGTTTTCTGAAATTCAGAGTTCCCAATTATTTGGGGCGAATTCTTTATAGCTGCAACAACAGGTGACCATAGACTGTCGGAAACGAAATAACACCACTTCTTTCCATCTAATTGTAATACTGTGCTTTGAGAAAATTTGAAAAGAAATTAACAACTAACGTATATGGTAAATGGTGTTTCCAACTGTTCTTATTTTTTTTTCTGTCTGCAGTGAGGTATATGAAACTCCTACGGTTTCTATGGATTATTATAACAGTTTGAAGTTAGGACATTATACCACCAGTTATGTTACAATGATATTTTACGATTATTTATTTAAAAGATATAAGAAGTGGTTTTTAAAGATGCGTACTAGAAACACAAAATATCTATAACAATCCCGGAACTTACTTCATTAAATTATACGCATTACAAAGTACCGCATCTCCATTTGACAGTATTGAATCTTGAATGCATTTAACTACTTTACAAAAATACGTCCCTGTATTTCTTCATCGATACATCATAAGCATGTATAAAAGATAACTAGTTGTCGGAAACGACAAGGAAGAAGAAACCATGAACACCTAAACGTAGATGAAATTAACTTAAAGTGCCTATTGGAAATGACTTAAGACGGGAAGCAACAAACGGTATTCGAAGGAGCTATACAACTACGGCACACATTGGGATATTTACGCCATATTTTCGTTTATTTATTTCTTTTCTCCTTTTTATTATGCTACTATATATCGAACGAAGGTGTTGGTTTTTCAGCAGGAATTGGATTCGGGGGGTCACAGATGGTCGCCCTACAAATGATCCGTGTTCGTTCCTTCGGTTATGTTTATTCAATTTCAGATCTGTTCGGGGATCACGACCGTCACGCCTGTCAGGGGAATATATTGCTGAATTGTTTCCGGGAGTCATTTTTTAAATTGAAAGGTAAGAGTTTTGAGGTCCTATAGTCATAGACAAATGACTATAGGAAAGAAATTCTTTAATTATCAGAAAGTAGATAAGTATCAAGTATCAATTCTAGCTATTTAATTTTATAGTCAAGGTTGAGCCCAGATTCCCTTGGACAAGTACTATGGCAACAAGGTACTTGTCCAAAGATACCTCGTGATACCTGCTTGATGTATTATAGGTACGTAGGTAGTTATTTAAATAATATGGAACTTAACCATTGCGTACACATATACAGGATGAGTCGGGAGGAACGGACCAAAATACAAAAGTGTATTGTACACGTCAAGATAATATGGAAAAACTCATTAGTTCTTATCTATAGTACATATCACATAAAAAAATAACAAGATAATAATCAAAATAATGCTACAGCACACGAAGGCCATAGAGCGAATGTCAAGACAGACGAATTGGCCCCAATAAGCTCATCAACTATTGACAAAAGCCCGAAGTACTCTGTGGGAATACCATATACGGGAATACCATATACATAAGAAAAGAAAATAGGCAAGCATGCTAACCATTCGACCACCGAGGTGATCACGTTATAAAGTTAATACGTTGATTCGAATTTTTCCACAGGGCATTGGATTATTCTTCGCCTGGGACGATCACGTGAATTTTAATTAAAAATCCAAATAACTTATAAACGTTGTGGACACATCTATCGGCCCGTTAAGAATGTCACAAAAAAAACTCAGCATGGCTGGCACCCGAAAGAAATATCAATTTACTAAAGCGTCGTTTCTATCGCGGAAAACCTGATACAATTAGTAAATTGCGGTAACTTCAACTTATAAAATTTGTTTACAGATACGGCAATTCAATATGACATAGCAGCAATAAAAGGTCGTATATCTGAACATGGGATGTAGGAGTTAGTTTGAGTCATATAAGATCCAACATCAAAATATGCAATGACGAAGTGGGATACGTTATTGAAATCAGATCATTCGATATAAAATTACTCTGATGGTATCTCCCAAATTTTGTAGAAGTATTGCTAGTATCGTCTATACATCAAAACGCAAATGTACTTAATTTTTATTAGCAACACAACCTAAGATCTTTAAAATTGCAACTAGATGTCAATACGATGCCTTATCATATTCAGGACAAAATAATTTCAAGAACGATTGAATACAATAGTTGCTATCCATTTAACTAGCAATGGTTTCTAAAAGCTTCTATTATGACATGATTTTATTGTTCATGTAAACGTTACGCAACCTGTGTATTTGAAATAAAATTCTTTACGGGTCATGTCGACAAAAACGTGCGCAAGTTCTCCGATTTAGCAGTTCTTTCCAAGAAATTCAGATACCTGGCGTAATTCACATATTACCTATATGGCATACATATTATAATTATTAGCAGTTTGATATGGCTATCTTCATCTAGCCATCGTTAAATTACATTTCCACGAAGGTATTTTTCTACGAAAAGATGTGGTAATTGTAGGCTACAGGTAGTTTAAATACTTATTCAGTATTCAGTAGCAAATGATTTAGAATGTGAATAGATAATCGGTGCAGTTGCTATGTAAGATATGGACGATAGAGCTTTAATAGATATCAAAATGTTAGTTAAATATTCTCTTTTATTTAACTTTGACAGATGCTTTCTGACATGTTTTTACATCCTGTTGCTTAATTATATAACGCTATATATAGAATATACGAACATACACATATGATAATGTTTTTGGATACCTATAAAGTCTTACCTTCGGTATTTGCTGAGTAGCATTTTGAAATATGAGGTACATAAGGGCATATTTAATAGTAAGGTAATTGTAACATTTTTGTATATTAAGTCGAATAGTAATATAGAATAATACGTTCAGAGAGATATTTATAAAACTGTCCGCAATAGACTAAATGTAAAAATATTTATTTGCTTCAAAAAGTCTAAAATACAAATACATTTAGGTTGTAATATAATAATATCGTGATACTTGACGCTACTGATTCAAAAAGTAGCTAGATCCAAAAAAGTTTTTAAGATGGTTTTTGTAGATTAAGAACCGATCTCGATAAATTATCTCTATGTCACTGAATGAACACGGGAAATTGCTATCTCTAAACATATGTATAAAAAATAAAATCGAGAGTGTATGTAATTCGATGATTAAAAAAAAACTTTCTGTCTTAAGCTTCTTTAGTGACTTGAAAAGCTGGAGAAGCGAGAATAAATATTTTTAAAATCAGGTGCGTTTCCAAAGTTATTTCTGCAAAACGCATCCGCCGTGAGGAAAATATGTTTTTGTATAAAGAAAACGATCGCTTGATCACTTGATGATGTTATATTTGCATAATTAAAAAGATCTTTGAAACAACTTAACGCATCTGTAGACAAACCTTCACAAATTTGTCTAAGTGTGGCAAAATCTGAATCTTTGTCTAAAACACTTTCAAACTTAATTAGAACACACTCATTTTTCTGTTCGTCTAGAAGCTAATAAAATTGAAGATGACGATTGTGTGTGGTCCCATTTTGCGCACCATAACATTAAGTACAGATCTTCTTTTGCAATCAGTTGTTTCATCCACACACAAGCACACTTTTTTTATTTTTCAGTTCAGCCTTGATTTTATTTTCTAAATGTACATGCACAGATGCTAAATAATTTCGTAACGTGGTCCTGCTCGGCAATGTAATATTGGCGTATTTGTTCCAAAATGAAATAAATAAATCGTTGTTTAACAAAGTAAACACCAGATTACACAGAATCATCATTGTACATAAATCAAATAAGAATTGTTCGTATTTTGCGACGACACCAGTTTTGATATTATCATGGTTTGCACTTTGCACATGCCGTTTATAATGTGTTTGTGACCAACACGTTAGATATATATGGCATACTATACATGTAAGTTTTACGCCGTCGTAAGTCAAATTGGGATAATCCTTAATGAACCTATTCACTGTCTTTAATGATAGCTGTTTGCTCAATCTTCGTACCTTCGACATTATTAAAACCAAAACACAGAGTACTTCACTGCTGCTATTACGTACGCTCCAGGCGGCAGAAAACTAAATACTGACTTGCATGTGAGAGTCCATTCGTTAGCTGCGCCGATGGTGCGCACCCGAATTTGCCTACTCTAATCATCAGTATTGAATGAGAATATTAGTCTTAAATATCTTCTGGTAATGGGCGTTCTATATGTTCTACAAATTTTTCCAAGATTATGAAACAACATGCGTAGATAATTTTCAGATAAGATTCGCATTGAAGCCTGCAAATACACGATACAAATAAGTAATGTACTGAAATTATTCTTTTTTTTATATTTACGTCTTAGCAACACCTACGAAACCACCTACGAAGTGGAACTTTCAGCAATTTGTTGCAAAAAGAAACTTGTTTGTGAGTGTAATTTTTCAACAACCAGTACAAGCGAAAGAAATACACGGTTTCCGGAATTCGTATTTTTTACTTACTGACAACAGTAAACAAAACATACAGACGTTGGCTCTTTTAAATAGATGATTCAAAATTTCGGGCTTAAGTAATAGATATGTTAAATAGACTAGAAATAATAGAACAAGCAAAAAAAATGTATATCTTAGCTAGCAAGATGTGTAAGCTGCCCTATCCCGAGGGCCCAAAAATAACACTTTCTTTTATCATGCACGTGATAACAAAAATGTGGTAATTTTGGACAGTTTTCGTAAATAAAATAAAATCCTTCTTGATATTTTTATCTTTAATCCGGTAATTATCGTAAAAGTAAAGTAGTCAACTCAGGAGCGGTTTAGGTGTTTAAGATATATGCTGAATGAAAAAGGTATGTAACTTCAATAAATAAAAATTAATGTAACAATTTTTTTACCAAAATTGGTCCGATGAACGAATTAATTACTTCAATAAATGGCTGTTTATTACATCGATGAACAACTGCTTTCGTATGTACACTATATACAGTATTAATATAAAGAATACATTTATTAATGCTTAATGAAAAGTCCTTAAAGTTTGTTTCGGTTGATATTGATAAACAGGTTTGAATTTGATAAATGTAATTCAAATTTATTAGCTAATATTTTTGTTGCTTTAACAAAGCGCAATCAATGGACACAATTTATTGAATTCATTTTATCAGTGTACGACTCTCCTAATCATAGATTATTGTCTGTAAAGCTATCTCATACTTGAGATTACATCTTAAAGGTGAATTCTAGTCATTAGATCGTCATCCTGACATGGCTGGTACTAATATATGTATCTAAAAATGCCATATAAGATCAGCTTCTTACAAAACATACTATGGTTTTGGAATTCTATTAGACACTACAAATTCGCTAATCGCTTACAACGTTTCATAACTAAGTATAAATAATTACTGCACTAGTTATGAAAGCTATTGAGAGAAAATAAATTTGAATGTACAACAGAATACAGCGAGATAAACTTTAAAAACTAATTATTTTTGTATCACTCTTCACACATACATAAGTGTGCATGATCTTACTCCTACGAAGAATGGTATTGCTAAAGGGCTCTGTTGGCGTTATTCATTTCCTTCACTTTGTTTACTGCAATTGTTTTTGTTTAATCACCTTTTTTGTGGTGTTATTATACTGCATGCTGTTTGGATTCTTAAGTTGCTACTATTAACAATTAACAAGTTATTAACAATCGTAATTTGTGTTCTAATCATTAAAAATTTTGTATTAGTTGATTTTTTATACTTTTTATTACCAAATTATTAGTTTTTCGAGTAATTTTGTTTTCTCCCAACAGTCAAGGCGGTAGGACGTGTGAACAGCGTCTAAGCATCGGCGATTGGCTGTATCAAACCCCAACTGTCCAAAACATAAAGTAAGATATCTCGCGAAAGGAAAAATATATTGGTGTTCCGTCGTGGCCAGAAGAGCCATGAACGAAGTATGAAAGAATTACGTGGTATTGCATCATTGTGGTAACATACGAAGGTACGCTAGGTTCCTAACGACGGATGGTTTTCAGTGAAGTACAGAAGTACTTTAAAGTGAAGCACACAGTCACCAGGAAAGCTGTGAACCAGAGCTTTCACCGCTACTAGAAGAGCGAGACGTCGCGGCGCACCCATCGAGCTAAGTCGCACATTTTTTTGTTTATTCTTGTATTTATATTTATTCAAAACCCGTTGCACTAAGTTGTCTAAACTATATATTCTTTTGTTGTAAATTTTAATACTTTAATAAAAATTAATATTCGTTTTGTTCTATTCGGAGGCACCATTTTCAGTAATAAATCTCGTTTTTATGTATCTAACGTTTGTCGTCATTAATTGTAACACCATTCGTATTGACTATTTTTTTGGGAATAAAACCACTGTTTTATTCCCTATACTTTTTCAAAATAAATTATTTTATTTCTTGGTGCATGACTACCCATTATTCGACCTGAGAAAGCTACGTGCTACAAAATATTAAAAATAGTCTCATTAATATTAGAAAATAAGCGTTATAAAGGTAAGTAATCATTTCTTTTCCATTTCATTTAATTTGCAATCAGCCCCGGTTATATTTAAATCAGTGGGATTCAAAACGGTAACAATTGGGGCCGGCAGAGGTTGCCCCCAAGGAGAGATTCTTTCACTTCTACTCTGGTGTCTTGTTGTGGACGACCTATTAGAGAATATAACTTGTACCGGGTATGAGATGCAAGGGTACGCTGACGACCTGAAAATCATGATCCTTACAAGCTTTACAAAGAAAAGAAAAGTCTATCCGAAAACATCCACAATCGAAGGGAAAACCATTAGCTCTAACTATAAAGTTAAATAGTTGGTAGTGACGTTCGACAAACTAACGTGGAACTTTCACATGTTCAACTTACAGAAAACACCCATTACGGCATCACACACGTAGGCTACTCGGTAAGAATTGGGATCTTTAGCCTCAAATGGCCTTCTGGTCGTATACAGTAATAATCAGATCCATGATCTACGTCTTTTTGGTTTGGTAGCCAAAAACAACTTAGAGAACTGTACAACAGCAGCTTCAATAAATTCAGAGACTTGCATGTCTTAACATTATATCCCACAGCAGCGCTGAAAGTCCTGTTGGGATTAGCACCGCTTCACATTCACATTCAGAAGCAGGCCTTCAGCGAGTGCCCTCACTCTTTGTTGAATAAAGGGACTACAGCTTGAGGACCTTAGAGAACATCCTAAAATCATTGAAGATGCAAATATAAATCATCTAATGTACATTGCAAAGAATACGATCCCTATGCAACACAATTTTAATCAGCCTAATAAGGTGATCATTGAAAGCCGTACTGAGTGGGCATCCCGCGAGGCTCAATGCAAAGGAGGTACCCTGGCACTGCACACGTACAGCTCTAGAATAAAAACTGTTGGAACAACTACCACCTACAAATGCCAACAGGATTCCACACCGATATATATTTCAAACTATTTTAATATTACATATTTGAACTTGTGCGTCATAAAGAACCTCGAGATAGGGATACGAGGCGCAACTATAAACATATTCGCTGACAGCCAAGCAGTTCTAAAGACTATTAAGGCCTCTACATACGAATCTGGTCTGATACACGAATGTGTATACAACTTAAGGCAACGGGAACGCAAAGCGACGTTACTTTGTGGTAGGTCCGAAGCCACAAGGAAACGAAAAGGCAAATAAGCTGATCAAAGAAGTAGCAAGAGAAGAGAAGAAACAAAGATTCGAGACTACAGGCAGGATTTCTGATAGGTCATATAGTCCTAAGATATCACTCGTTCAAACCAGGAAAAGTTGAAGATCAAATGTGTCGTCTATACCGAGAATATCTGGAGACGGCAGAACACATTCTATGCAAATGTGTTGTCACCAGTCGAATACAACACCAATATTTCAGTAGGCCATTCCTTGCATCTATTGAACTGAAGGAAGAAGACTCTAGAGTAGTACTAATGTTTACTAAGAGCTTCCATTTATTCTAACACACACAAGGGCATTGTGTTGCAATAAATCTATTTCAGTAGCATGATCAGTGGCAACTGGGCCATCTGAGTCCCGACTATAATCATAATAATAGTAAAAATAATAATAATAATATATTCAAAATAGTTATTTTTACTAAGTAAAGAAGAAATTGCCCCAACCATCTGTCTTAATTTCTTTCTTGTTTACCTATAAATACACGTATACATTTAAGTGGTACACAACACATTACATCATTACAAAGAATTTACGATAACAATTGCCAACGGTACAATCGACTTCTGGCCTGACCTGAAAATTGTATACAACGTAACAATGCAACCATAAAGTAGTACGAATTTTTTGATTCATAAATGCTTACATTAAGCCGTCAAAGTCTCTTTGTACATGCACCTATACAACGTATAACGATACCTGATAGCAATAGGTACAATCAAGAAACGTTTCACCTTCTTAATTACAGCCCATCACGCCTAATCCAATGTTTCTTCCAACATCGTTGATAGGAAAAGGAGACGAAGGTGCAGCAAGAAGTGTAGCACTTCACTTATCGTCACGTTTATTAATAATTATTATTGAGATATCGGCATTCCGTTGCAACAGCCCATCATACATATCGGTAGCCCGATGCTCGTTGTATTAGTGACAGCACTAAATACCATTGTCAGTGATCCGAGGCGATACCTTGATCATTGTACGGAATGAAGAGACCAAATTAAGCCCTCATAGCGAACGATGACGGCCAGTTGGCCCTGAACAAACAACGACTGGTGCCTACAATGACTAGACAATTTGCGAGATGCGTAGCGCACCAAGAATGCCTCGGTCAGTGGCGCGTCTTGTCAGTCCAATGGTGTGGATTAAATATAGTTACGTCTTGTCGCATTTAGCAGCAATACAAATAATTTTCTAAGAAATAATTTGTAGTCATAACAACAATACTGCTAAATTGTCAAGTTATTTATTTGGAATGGTCGTTATATTATTATTATTATGGCGAAATCATTCATTACCGTAATTTCCTTGTTAAGAATAATATGCAATAAGTATCTTAATAACAGCTAGGTAACACACATTATGTATATTAGAAATTGAATATGTAGGTATCTACAATGGCACAACTATTAGCAGTTTAGTAGTTTTTCAGATTAGCCCCCAATTGTGTAATTGTGTAATTCTGTTGCTAGATTCTTGAATAGTTCACAAACGATAGTAATAATAATATTTATTACCCAACAGTACATACAGATGTATCCAAGGGAACGGCAATATCAAATGTACTATAACAATAATGTGTATAGCTTCAGCCCAAATATAACAAAATTGTAATACAAATACAAAGAATCAAAAATAAAATTTAGGTAGTAATATAATAAATACTAAACGAAGCTGCTGACGTTAGTATCTAATAATGCTTTACAGAACAGCTAAATATGTATGTAGCACTCGTGGAATATACAGTTGTAGTTATTACACATTTGAACGACTGGCGATCTGAACATTGAATTAATGCATACTGTAAAAATGTAAAAACGCGTCTGAGATATGGCAAAAATGGAACATCAACTACATTATGAAGAATTTTAATTTGTAACTCTATACACCTTTCTTAGCCCTCTCTCTACTCTCATATTTTTAAGCCGGCCTAATAGTAGTTGTAGTAGTGAGTGGTGTACGAATTCGGATCCCAATTTGTGAATCTTTGCCATAGAGGTGAGTGGGTGCGTTGTCTTGGTAGAACAAAACTTTCATTTTCTCAAATGTGGCCGTTTTTCTACAATGCTCTCGTTACTGTTTTAGCTTTTTAAGACGGTCGATTAATACCACATGACTAGTTGCCATAATTTTCCCGACCAATGGGACAACCTTCACTTCTTTCGGAGTCAATTCACTTCGCAGGTCACTATTTCGACTGTACCTTGGCCTCAGGAGTGTACTGGTGTATCTAACCTCCATCTATAGTTAACAATGCACGCCAAAACTTCGACTTATTTTACTTAAACTGCTTTATTAGGGCTTTAGAAATGTTCACTCCAATGCGTTTTTGGTCTTTAGTGAGCAAGCATAATACCCAACGCGCGGTTGGTTTTTTCATGTCCAAATCTTTAGTCAATATACACCACACACATCTTCTTCTGTATCTCTAACTTTAATACGACGGTTGTTTAGCACCATTTGCTGAACTTTTGCAATTTTTCGCCATCCTGAACGTTAATCGCCAACCAAGCTGGTATGACCACTTCTAAATTCACTCATTCAGCAGCGTACATCTCAACCTTAATTTGCGTAGGCAAATACAGGAATTTAATGAGGGCTAGATATTCGATTTTTTCCATATTTATAGAAACACTAACATCAATTGACACAAACGATTTTTAAACAAACTGAGGATCCGACATGACTGAAATTATCTTTCAACCCATGCGACATTGTGTTACCAGAACATTTTAGACGAACAACGCCATCTTCACTGATGGCAAAAGCAATGTAAGGATAGAAAACACTACCCAACGAGCTTGTTTCTAACTACTTGGCGTCATCAGCGTTACTCCAACTTTTTCTCTGGACCAGCCTGGTAAGTATTTCGAAAATGGTGCCCTATTTCTATCTTCTCATTTATTGACCTGTAAAATAATTTTTTCACTATAGAGTTGTATGATTCTTGTACAAACCTTTTATTGTTATGAGATTCTGCAACAAAGTAAAGGATGTTTCGTTTAAGGAGCAGAACGTATTTTGTCAATGTTTCTAATGCTCTCTTATTATTTTATAATGTATTTGGAAAATCGAGGAAAAGCTGTAATGTAGGACTAATGTATAAGGGACCATCTCAAAAGTTGCCGTGATGTTAGATGTTTGCTCTGTTTGCGTTCTGACAACATTACACTTCTTAACCTATTTTGAAAGTAGAAACAAAACAGGTACAGTATTATTTGTTCCACGCTAAATGATATCACTACACCTTCTAAAATTGCCTGTTGTATGTTTATTTTATTAATTTATTTCGTGATTGTTACAATAATTCAAAAGGCCTGTTGTATATGTCCCAGTAACAGATTTATACAGAAAACTTGTTTTTACTATATTAGAGATACAACTATACTTGAAACTATCTTATTTCGCCTTGTACCGGTAGGTATTTCTCTGTTTCACTCACATGATTTTATTATATTTATTGACAATATTTCTTTAACACTCCTTCCCCTGTTTTTATTGATTAATAGAACTTGATATTTTTACAAAATCAAATAATTCACAATCCATTTACGTGATCATCGCATTATACCACACATACTAGTAGGTATAGGTACACTTAATTAATTAAAAAAATTTATTAATAACAACTTGCGTTGATGGCAATTACAGACATAATTAAGCCAAACACAATTCACGTCCCTACGCTGCACCTGTCGGTTCCGAATACTCCTCGCTTCCTATATGAAAAGAAGCAAAATACTCTTAATAAGATTCTAATAACGTCTGTGCGTCCAGCAATGATGATTAATTGAAGTTGGAAAGGATAATATTTAGTCTGTATGCTCCTGATGACACTAGCTATTATAACAAAGTTATTTTTTGCCAAACAAAAACTATAAAGGCATTTTAATTGAATACTCGGTTACGCTTCGATTCATCCTGTATGTTATTGAACTTTATGAATAGTATAAGACTGGGCAAAATTACACACCTAATTTACGAGTTACAGTAGTACATAACACTTTAACTTATTTAATTCAATTATATGATTTGCGTATATATAAATATATTTTTCTTTAATTCTCTCTTTACAACCACTTTTAACACCAATTGTCCTAGCAGTACTATTAAACGTAAGAGACCACATGCTCCGTGGTTGACTAAAAATATCATATCATTTATTTCCTTGAAAGATAAAGTAAATTCTAAATATTAGAAAATTATACCTAAACATATTATAAGTGAGTTTCGAAATGTTAGTGAGTTATGCATAGTCTATGAAAGAGAAGCAATTTACAAGTATCAGTTTAACACATCTAATACTTCCGCTTCATTGATGAATCCAAGAGCTCTGAACGTCACAAATCAAAAAAAAAGCACATTTACCACCTACCTAATTAGATGCTAATAAAATTAATGAGCTTTTTGTTACATCTACTCCGCAGAATAATACTGTGGACTAATTGTCGTATAAATACGAATAGGTAGAAACGTATATGGTCTAATTAAAGATATAATCAAATAATTTGTCGAAATATTTGCAAACACGTTTATGATTTCTACCAGAAATTCTTGACATCACCAACTGTGTGCAAGGATCGACTAACAGCTCAATAAGAGTTTGTTAAGCACTTGTAAAATCGCGTACCCTTCGACAACTTGTTGTATAAGAGCATCTCAAATATCCAACAAAACTTTACTTTGAAGTTATAAACAACTCTGTGTTTGGGTGAACTAAATTTATTTTGTTGAAGGAAAATTCCTATTTGTTTATAATTATTTATTATTATTTTATATAAAAAATAGTATCATTTAATTAAACAAGTTATTTAGGTTAACTATTTGGTAAGAATTAAGTACTGCATTTAGTTGCATGAGGAACTTTAAAAATATTTTTGCAATTACACATTTGGTTGGTTTTGGTAAGCCTCATGCTTACATGAATAAAACACTTAGTCGGCTTAAAAACCAAATTTGTAATAAATCGTAATTACTAGCTATACACGAACAACATCGCAAATATAGACACGCCATTACGAGAAGCGCAAGCGGTGTCAGCTACGCAAGCTAGGAAATCTGTTTATGCTGCTCACATCTCGAGAAACTTTTGTATATTAAGCGAACAATTAAATGTCAAGGTTTCCTCAATTTTGTGTGCTGGTAATGAAATGGAGGCTATAAAGAATTTGTTAACCGAATGGGGTTCTGAAAACTGAATCAGTGTTTTCGACAGTAAATGAACATTTTCAAGTTTGTGAGACTTTACAAAAGTTCACCAATATAATTTAGTTTCTGTTTGAACTTGTGTACTTTACTTTTGACAATGAATTTGCTGCTAAAAATAGTTTTCGAATTTGATCATATTTTGGAGCCAGCATTTGATTAGGTTCTTCTATTTGTTGCAGAACGTAAAATATTGTATTTCTTCCAACCGCGCCACTATGGGAAAAAGTATAAAAATCCTAGCCCAAAGTATTTGCGTATTAAATATCTCAGGTAATTAATTATTTAATGTTCAAAAATGAAGGTGTAACCTGTAAAAGAAAATATAAGCGCAGCAGTGGTGGACTTATTGATAATTCATTATTAAAAATGCAATAATCTGGAATTAATATGTGACCCAAATTAACAAAATAAATATGAGTTATTTCGAGCCTGAAACAAAATTTAATTATCCTTTAGAGTAGATTTTGTTAGTATTTTCATAACTCTTGAGATGTGAGATGTATAGATCAGAGCTTATTCAAAGTTTTTTCAAGACATCCTCCATATTGCATATCTGGAGCATTTTCTAGCGAAAAGAATTTAATAACAACATACGTTACTAACAATTCTGTGATTATCTAAATTTATAACTGTTTCTGAAACATGCATTACGGGCTGACATTTTTCTTTAGGTTCTTTTATGTTACTGTACAGAGGAAATACATCACAACCATTACCTTTTATTAATTTTTGCATAATCCGGTATCTACCATCATTGCTAACGCTCTGTCTGCTGATACTTGCACTTGCGGTACTGCATAATTCCATTTTTCAAAACCTTATTCATACTTAGTTGCTCTATAAACTGATGATGCAAAATCTTTAATAGCTGGATTAGTATCTCCTCCTGCACGTCTACATTCACACGAAGTTCCTCTGTTTCTCTTCACTCAGATCTTTTGATTGAAAAGCTTATATGATTGGCCATGTTTTCTTCTTCCTTCTTTGGTAGACAAATTCATTGATTTAATGCACTGTTTTCTAACAATCATGATATTATCCATGAGTTATTTCTAGCAAAGAATTTGGAATGATTCTACGCAACTCTTCGCCAGTTTTCATTAAGTTTGCATAAAGATGCAACTCGTTGAAAGGGATGTTCCCTCTGAGTCTTACTATAACACTGCAACGATGGTTCAACCCTGCAAAGATAAATGATAAAGATCTGCAATAATTACGGAAACCACAAAAACCATGACATCAACATAAATCATGTTTCTGCAAATAATAGCAGTTTTAATGTGTGGTTGAGGGAATTAATGGAAACATAAAATTTCACAAAACCCTAAATCACTCAAGAAATTCAAAGGTTTGAAAAAAGTGGCATGTGTTTCCACAGTTTACGAATATTTAGTTAATTATCACTTACGTTCGCTTAGAATCTCCATTGTTAGATGAAATTGAAATACCGCTAAAAAAAATAATACGTGGGTAGTTTGAAATTTTATGAAGATACTGCTCAATTTCAATACTACAAGTATGTTATTCAAAACAATTGAATTTTGATATGATGGCACACGCGCGCATAACATTCTATGCAACTCATAAGCGCTTGCTCTCCCAGCATGTTTTTATTGCCGAATTCAGACGGTTAAAAGTGCGATTAATGGCCAGGTTTATCGTGCTTTTTCCCATAGTGCACAGTACTAATTAAATGATGAAAGTTTTAGTTTCACCATTATGGTAGTAAACATCGTGTAGGTAGGTAAAACCTCAAAGGAGCTTTCAGCTTCTAAAAAAATACAAGATCAAAGTGCTATATTCTTTTCTATTCACGCCGAAACTTACTTTTTCATCGGTGGGTTCATGTTGAAACGAAAATTAAGGTACGGATACTTGGTAATTAAATTTTATATTATCCCTACTGGAATGTCTTTTTTAACGTACCTTTATTCTCTGCGTATTCCTGCCCTGCAATAATTTTTTAATGTTGTAAATTTTATAGGGGTTAAATTAACCAGACATACTTAATTTGCATTGAAATCCCTTGACGTAGACATTGTTTTATGAACACAATATCACAACAAAAGCACTAGCCTTACGTTGTTTCCACGCTTGAAGTGATGGAGGAGAATAGGTACAATAAAGATAGCTAAAATCCTTTGCACGCCCCGAGGCGAGAGCAAGGGTTATATTGTTTACCTCGTCACAATATATACGAACTCGTGTTGTCAATATTGTGCGAACAAATCTAATATTCGTGACGTTCAGATTCGCGGAAACTTCATATGAACTTTGGCAAACGTGTTTGCAGCCTACGTGTAGTGTTCTTCACTCCTAGGAGGTAATTTGCGGATATCTATTTATTGGATACTGGGAGATAAATTTTCGACGCTTCTATATTAAAGCTATAGCGGTAGTGAATTGACAGCTGATATCCAGTCAGTTATAGAACTACACAAAGCGATAAAATAGATCAATACGAACTCCGTTAATAGATTCTCGAGGTACACTTTAGATATGTATTTGTCTTTTATATTGTTGCCTGTTTGAAATATAGGGAATGAGTGTACAATGCTGGTAAATAGAAATAGTTTTGTAACTGCTTAATTCTAATCACTGAGAATGTTCTCAAATTAGTGTTTGTATAAAACACTATTCGTCTGTACAAAATGTATTCGCATAATAGGCCCATAAATAGGTCTAACTCAATAATTCCTTCAACGTTTTGAATTTGATATCAAAATTTCAAGCGGTACTAAAGGAGTAACAATTTGATACAAGATTTGTCTTTCTTTCAGATGGTGTACCATATTACTAATACTTTTTAAAATACTGCCGCGTATTCTAACGTTACAGAGGGTCAATCTTAACCTTCGTAGATTTATCTAAATTCATAGATTTCCTACTTATATCGTTGGTCGAGCGGTTTACCGGGGCCTTTAGCCTTATAACAAAATTACTCGCTCTATTCATATTCGAGGGCGGTTTTAAAAGAAGACCGTATTTTCTAGTTTTTCACTTTCACTTTTCGACATAGTTTCCTTTGAACTCGATACACTTGTTCCACCGGTATTCAAATCGCTTAACCCTACCACTATAATACGACGAATCAAATGCATCAAAGTCATAATTTCTTTCTGCAATAACATCTCTATTTGATGATAATCTTATACCACCAAGTCGATTTTTCGTGTTCGGAAACAAGAAAATGTCTGACGCAGTTAAATCTGAATTGTAAGATGATGATAAGTAAGCCGGTGCATTACTGTGATGCAACAGCCAACACTTTTTCTAGCCAAATGGTTATTTTTCCTGTAATCTTTCATTCAGTTGGTCCAATAGCGACGGGTAGTGCTCTCCACATGCATCCTAAAACAAAGTGACCATAACCTTGTTAGTTGATGGAATTACTGTTGCATTCTTCGAGGCACTGCAAACGGCTTCTACCCATTGTTTTAATTGAATTTTTGATTCGGGTGTTATTCAGGTTTCGTCAACAGTAATAAATCGATGCAAAAATTTAGTGCGATTAAGCTTAAAAGAGCTCAGACAGTACTTAGAAATGGTTACACGAACTCGTTTCTGATCCTCAGTTAGCAAACGCGGCGCCCATCTTGCTGATAACTTTCTCATGTAGATATCCATGTAAAATATGACCAATACGCTCTTTTGATATGCCAATAGTATCGGCGAACTCACGCACCTTCAATCGACAATCATATGAATATCATAACTATGTTATACTTCAATCTCTCCTTGCAGGTGAAGTTTTGGTGTTGGTGCAATAAGAGGCTTAATTACCACCTAAAAATGCCTACTCCACACCAACATATTTCATGCAGAGATTTCTGCGAAAGCACTCATATAAGGCTCACCAAAGACAGCAAAGATTGTGCTATCGTTCAACAAAGGAAAGTTCAGATTACTAGCAGATCGCGGATCATCTAGTCTTAAAATATCACTTTATCACAATTTAAACTAGGAAAAGCTAAAGAATAAATCTATCCTCTATGGCAAGAGGATTTGGAGACGAGAGAACACATTCTATGCAAATGTGTTGTAATCAGTTGCCATTTCTTGCATCTACTGAACTGAAGGAAGATCCTAGAGTAGTATTGGCAATCTGGAGAATCTGCGCCATGGTTCGACTATAATAATAATCATAGAGATGGAGTGAGTTGGTTAGGTAACGTTGCAACTTTAAGATAGATTTCTTACCTCTTTATAAAATGAAATTTTGCCAGGTTATGATTTTTTTGTCCATTTTGCAAACGTTGTAACTCTAGGTTTCTTGTCTAGTTCACCTGCCTAAATTATGACGAAAGTAATAATTACCTTGCTTGTCAACAGACACATGTGAGTTACAAGTAAAATGATCAATGCTTAAAGCCTATACTGAATGATAAATAAGTAATTGCTTCTCTAGAAACATTTTTTTTTTCATACAAAATACTTGCGCAAAACTATCTTTTTCATCCTGCACACAAAAAACATATATCAATCATAATTAAACCGATAGAGGATCTAATGCTGCCGTAATAGCGTAAGACCATCATTAATTTCAGTCACGGATAGTTTATCTTCCTTTTTTCATTTAATCACATCATATTTCACTTCTTCACTAAAACAAAAAAGAAATATTAAACATTCGCTAATGATTTTAGAATTTTTTGGACGTTGATGTGGTTTTCCTGCATCTTTCTCACAGCCATGTAACAACTAATGACCTTACAAGTGTGTTCGTAGAGGTATCTACCATTCATAGTGATGGAATTTAAACATCTGGGCGCGATTCGTTACGGACATTAGAAGCAGGAATAGAACCTGTTATCTAAGAACAAGGTGTTACTTTTTTGAACTGTAATTAGTTCATTCTCTATATAGGTAAGTTCTCATTTTTAGTTGTGTTGATATTATTAACAGAAATATTAACATCAGAATTCAGTGTTTGGCATATTAATGGTCTGTTTGATTTCAATTGGGAACATTTTGCAAAATTGGGCACAAATTATTTAGCGGAACTACCACGTACTCTAGAGGCCATCAGTTTATATAATAATCAAATATTCAGCAAAGAAAAAGATTACGCCAAAGAATTATCTTGTAGTCCTAGATATTTTTTCGCATCTTTCATTTACTTATTATTAATACTGAAACGGTTTAAATCCCACATTATATACACATCGTAAGCAAATACGCATATAATATTGTGAATTAACCTGGCACAGAAGGGAATCAACTTGCTTGCCGATAATAAGATCAATGAGAAGATACTTTCCTTGCGTCTATGCGCTATGAAAGCGAACGAAGTATTCGTTCAAACGGTACTCACATTAATTAATAAAGAATTTGCGCTCGCTAAAAAAAGAGTAAAAAAGTTTGCAAACTGTCAGTGAAATAGATGCATGAATTGATTGCAATTTCCTATCTATTCACACGAACTCTAAGCGTCTTTCATAGTCAATCAAAGTTAACTATTTTATAGTACGTCCATTAAGACGATCGACAAATTAGTTTTACCGCCGTACTAAGCAAAACTATTTAAAAATAATTGATACGAGACCATGATACGTTCAGTTTGATGAAGCGGGATGATGATGTCCGACCTTATTAAGATGCTAGTTTTTTGTATTGATTATTGACTGTGTGTGAGTTTTTAAGCAATTGTCGAGGCCATTGAATAAATTATACGTGCTTTTGATTGCATAATTTACTTTGGATAATCAGATGGTAGACGACACTAAGAAATAGAAGTAGTATGGTGACAATAGATTAGATCGATTTACCTTATTCTCTTTGCATATCTTACGCATCGGGCAAAACTTAAACCATCTTATCATGCATTCACAGAGGGTGGTGCGAAAATAGAGGCGACGAACATGGTCTAACCTTGGGTGCATTAGTTTCTCTAACCCAAATACATTGTTTTAAATTCTACTTCAGCCATTGAAATGTATAACATCATTATGCACATGAACAGTAACAGGTCAACTGGACACAATAAGGTATCGATTGATATAAGAAATGTGTTATGAGTTTAGCTTGTCCTCTGGCATGTTTAATAAAACTCAGCATTAGAACTTCTGTGATTACGAATACATTGAAAAGATCAACTTTGATTTATAAAAACAGAGAGACAAAGATCGGATTTGGGCAACTACAGATCAATATCTTTACTATCAAATATATAAAGAATATATGATTTTTTTTTAATGCAAATTCAATATTTTCTCTGAGACACAGAATGACTATTTAAAGGGCAGATCCGCAAATAGTCCAGAATATCAGCTGTTGGTGTCGATTTTGGAAAGCATCAAGACGGAGAGAAGACTTTGTATATTTTCATGGACTTGTCTAAGGCCTTCGACAGTATTAACTATGAGACATTATACGAAATACTTGTAGTGCGAGGGGTGAGAGGTAACCCTAGACAAACTACAGACTTGACTGCGGGACGATGTGATGATTAATGGCAGAGCATTCAGAGAGGAGTTCCTCAAAGATCTATTTTGGGGGCTTTCTTTATTCGATTTATTTCAACGATTTACTGTTGTTCCATTTCTTGTGGATGCAATGTTTATATATTATATTAATGGTTACTACAGCATCAATCTACAGCGAGGGCTAGAAATTCCTTCTTTCTATCTCTATACATTTGCGCAATTACTTGTCAAAGTCGCCTTACATATTTCTTGGCACACTGATTACGTAATCCCTGACGATAAATTACATCCTACCTAGGTTGTATAAAAATTATAATTAATATTTTTTTATATGTAGTGAAAAACATATAGAGAAAAATAAACAAAGAATATTTAAAAAATGTTTATTTTATGTTATCCATTTTGCTTCTTATATAGGTTTAAAATTTTCAATTAACAGTTGAGAACGGAAAATCTGTACGTTTTGTTTACTAGTGTCACGGTAACCAAACAATATTAACACATGCGCAATGTCCCAATGCAGAAGTCGCGATTGGCTGTAAATATATCGTTTTAACTTTTATTATACAGAAATGTTGAGATATGTTTCCTGTGGATACAGAAAGAATATTTCGCTATTAAAAATAACGTTATTCCATTTAACATTAAGAAGTGCTTGTTAATGTTAAATTCTGACACTTAAAAGTAACAGTAGAAAAATTATTAACAGTTTTTATATAACGTTATTTATACATATCCACCTCAAGACTGTTGAATTTCCTTGATAGTACTTGAAAACTTCCCACTTGGTTTTTAATTGCATTTCAGACGTTAAAATATATGTACATAGGCATTTAACAATGTTTTGTTTAGTAAATTGAAGTAGTATGTCGTAACTGTAGATTTTAATCCACTTGCTGTGAATAAAGAAAAAAAATTGCGTTGAATTCCAGAGGTGGATCATTAACTATGTGAAAAATACCAATTATCTTATGGTAATAATTTAATTTTACTATACCTTGTAACTTAATTGAACATTGTGGTCAAGCCCTTCTCTTCCGCATCCATTAATTGTATCGTATAAGTACATTAAATAGAAGAACAAATGCTATAAATGGGACTACCTTGTACCACTTACCTTGAATTAATTGTTAAGTGTGTTCTTCAACTTTTCTAAAAATTGTTGTTTTTAATTTTAAGTAATGGTTTCATAATGTACACCGCTAATGCCCTTACTGAGCAAATCCGTCAACAATGATGATATGTAACGATGAAGATTAACTGAAAGTTCTTCCGACACGTTACTTACTTAGGGAGTCCATAAAAATAGTAGTGGGTAATCGTATATTTAATAAAAATAAGGAAACATAGAAAGAAAAGGTTAACATCATCGATCATGAAGTGATGAATCACGAGATAACAGGTTATTTATAGGCATTTGTTTTATTTCATTTGTGTCGTGTATTAAATCCATTATAGATTGAAGAAAAGCGTGCTAGTACCGTTAATGTATCTTCTTCCTAGATCCGATAATGATATATAATAACATATTATGTACTAGAATGACGTGGCATTGGAATATCACTGTTCTTATAATGTTATTAGATCCCAAAAAAATCTAGGCCGATGACTTTCTTGAACTCAAAAAGTAATTTGATTTGTATATGTATAAGAAACTATCTCTTCCATCTATTTAATTTATTGAACTTAGTAGTGAAGTAAAAAACGTATACATATGTATTTTAAGAGATAAAGATTCTATCTTATGCCATAATAACTTTATTTAGGTTAAATTAATTAAAAATAAGCTAGTGGGAAGACTTCAAATGTTGATATTGTTCATTTGTTTTGTATTAAATATGTTAGTTAAACTTCTGTGTTGATGTATGGGTGAAAGAAACTAATGAAAGACAAATTTAAGAATAATAAAAATAGGAAAATACCAAGAACATTAGCAGCGAGGGCTGCCAGATTTTACGGATGCTGTGCCGCCAACTTTTAGTTACCAAATTGCCACCAATCGCTAATTTTATCGATTTGCTTAATATGCGAGTTGAATAGAATTTTGAAACAACTTTCGACAACAACGTGTGCAGTTGCGTAGAAGTTTCTTCTGAAATTGTAACTAAAGTCTCATAATCTCTTTCTTGTCACACGCCAAAAACATTTGATTTTTCCTCACAACCATTACATCTAAAAACCATAGATTTTTTTGATGAACAGATAGTTTGAACACCGTTCAATTGAGAAGCGCTTCGTGGTTCCACACAAACATTATTTGACGAATTTTAAAATGGATGGATGGGTATGTTGCCAATATTTACTCCGTCATCGAATTTTGAAAGGAATGGGGCGAGTAAGACTCATTATTTTTCCAGGTCACCAGAAGCAGCACAGTTTGCTTTTCTAATAATTATATGCACTTAATATAAATGAATATATTTAATGAACCAGCTACCACCAAATAAGCGGTTCGCTGTATCACAGCTGATCAGTGTGTGCATGTGGAAGATAGCGGCTGTAATTCAAGTTCTCGTATACATACGATGTTCATCCTAACATGTTTGGATGAGAGTATCTAATTAGAGATACTCAATCACTGAAAATGTCGAATTGTATTTATATTATAATTCGACATTTTCAGTCTGCTAATAACCAATTATAATGTTGATCACGTACAGTAAACACAGTAGTGCCATTGTGAATTTTTTAAAAATTAAACATTTTTAATGAACGTCCTTCTATTAAACTAAATTTTTGTATACATAAACTTTGATCATGTTTGAGTTCCACGTCAGCGGAGACATCCGCATTTGATTTTACATAACGCCATCAAACTCGTCAGTCCCCAAAGTTTTTTTTTTTAATCGCAGTCGAAAGAATAAAGTCGCCACTTTGTCGGGAAATCGCCATGCCTGGGAACATTAATTAGAAGGAATTACTTTTGCGTGCTCCACACCACAACAATTATTCAACTTAATATACAAATTTGCCATGTAAAATATGCTCGCAGTTACTACTTGTGATGGGGCTAACTACTTTTAAAGGCAGATGGTGTATATAATCTGATTATTAATTATTTCAAAGATCTTAACTAGCTAATTGTAGATACTATATATTAACATTATATAAATCTTTATTGGTTCTTTACTACAACACCAGTGTCGGTCAAGTTAAATATATGTGAATACATATTCAAATGCAAAACAAAGCTAAAGAGGTGCAAAAAAATGTCGGTACCTTGAATACATACTTATTGTGTTCACGTAAATACAGAAAACATATTAAAATTTCGAATCTACAGATTAAGACTAATAACAAGTTATGTTACTGCATACTTTTAAATCTTTTGTGTAAATCAGGTTGGGTCAAGCTCAACTCTAGCAACCCATAAATGCATCGCTCAGTAAGAAATCGTTTAGGTCTTTGCTTAAAGTTTGTTACTGTTGTCGAGTTAAGAATCTCAATTGCTACCCTACTGAGCAATTTTATACCAGTAACGATCGGTGATTTTAAATAAAAAAATGTGTACTCTAGTAGTATGGTCATTAGCGTCTGCATGTGTTAACAATTTATATATAAATATGGATGTGAGTGTTTGACAAAAAGGTTCTTTAAAAGGTGTACGAAATAACAAACCAAAATATCCTTAGCCTGACTCCAAACAATTATGCATATGAATGATAAATATTTAAAAGTGGGGAGTATTTCCTTTAAAATGTAAAAGTACCCCCAATCCAAATGCTTATCCAGAAATGTGACCAGCAACCTATATTTCGCGGCAGCTGGATAACAGGGTGTCTATATCTATAAACTTTAATAATTAATTATTTATCGTTATTGATGCATATGCACCACACATTAAATTCATTAAGGACAGCATTTATATTAATCCTTATCCGGAGCAGATTTGATTACACATGAGTCGTCTGCATAAAGAAGCAGCATACCCACCGAAATATGCTTAGGAAGATCATTTATGAACAATAAAAACACAAGTGATCCCAAAATTCTACCCTGTTGTGTTCTCGCATTAACTAAAAACTACTCGAACCTTGCCTCCCCGGTTCCGACCACCATCCTCATACTTTCGAGAAACGACACCATATTATGCATCTTCCTAGAGGCAAATGAAATGTTCACCGAAAATCAAAGGCTCTAGTGAGGTCAAGCATTATAGCCACAACATTTTTTCGTAGATATATTGTACACATTCCAGTATTTCAGTCTCCGTTGAGTAGGCCTCCCTAAAGCCCTGTTGACAATTTGAAATTATTTCAAACTTTGAGAGATAAGAGTATATTTTATTAGCAATGGCTTTTCAAAAATTTTGGAGAAAATACTCAATATTGCTATGGGCTTACAGTTTTCAACGTTAGTTGTGTCGTTATTTTCATGGAATGGAATGGCAGCTGAGTATTTTAGAATGAAAGGAAAGGTGACACCTACTGATTGATACATTAATTAAATGATGGGCAAGATGCCACGATACTTCCTCAGAACATTCTCTTAACACTTTTTCATTGGTCTCATCCAAACCAGTAGATCTTTTGTTAGGCAGGCATTACATCTAACAGATGTGTGCGAAAGACAGAACTACAGAACATTGACCGATCGACACTCTCAGGTAGTGTATAGTCAACGTTACCGTTAAGTTATTTCTTTATTGACAACAGTAAAAAAATATTGACTAAATATATTTACTCCTGTTTTTTGTCTATAATTTATTATTAATTAATAATAAATTATAGACAAAAACACAAAGGAATAACTAGCAATCACAATTGTGATTGCTAGTTATTCCTTTATCTTATTACGACCATCTATATTGTTAACAAAAAGACATGAAGATGGTGTTACTCGTTAAAGGCATTCTAGTAATATAATTGCGCACTTGTTGAAATGTACTTCTGAAAATTTCAGCCATGGTAGATATCTACCCAAACTAAAGTCGAGATAGATACTGTTCACGGATACCCTCCATCATAATTTGCTGTAGTGAAGTTTCAGGATAAATTCAAACATGGTCGTACCGGCTTGATTGATGGCGAATTCTTTCGACAACCAAATACCGCAAACAACCGATAATATAGAAAAGTTCATCAAATGGTATTAAAGGCCATAGAATTAAGGTTAGAGAGACAGCTGAGGGCGTGTGCATCGAAGAATTTAAGAAACTGGATGCAGTTAGGCATTTGGACAGTTGCGTGATTATATATCTTTTTGTAACTGATAATCCTACTTCTTTCTAGAGTTTTCAATAAAATTTGACGTGCTCCAGCAATTTTCTAAAAGTTTCTAAGATTGTAATATTCTAAGAGATCATCGTAAGATTATTTATCATAAATTATACATTACTGTTAATTGCGAGATTGAATTTTACACAATATTGGTATTTGGTCACGGTAATCTGGAAAAGAACAATTAAAACATTTAGAAGATGAACGGATTTTAGAGAAAATAAGGTTTCATGTTGAAGCAAGACACTAGACTATTATCGAGAACAACTTCGCCGAGAATAGTAACGATGTTCAGGGAAATTTCAATTTCAAAATTTATGGAAGACCTAAAATATCACCTCTGAATACTTTCTTATCTAAGTTAAAGTAGTGTTAAAGTTATCTATCCAAATTTATAATTTCTTTAAGTTGTTGCTATTATACTGAACTACAAGAAGTCATAAAAGTAATGTATAGCGTGTACAAAAGTTAATGTTTCTCACACGCTTCATTGTTACAACAAGATGATCCGTTGCAATATATTTAGATGCTTATCGCCGCAATTTTCAAAGTAAATTCTTATTTTTTTCCTCGACACCTTCAACTCGTCACCTTCATTGTTTTTACCATATTTTTCATCACATGTGCATCACAGCAGCTACAGGCTGTGTATATAATAGCTACCGTGTGCTTTATAGTGATAGAATAGTAGTAGTAGTAGTCAGCCTGCCCCTCTCGCATCACTAATAGCTCCTTCACGATGCTTTTATCCGTCCGAGAGAGAGTCCATCCAGTTGTGGGAATCATGGTCTCCTCAGTCCCTCTTTGTAAAACGCTCGTTATACCAACACGCCTGCCGTCAACAGACGTTCATTCAAACTTATCGAAAAAGAAAAACAAGAAGGCTGCGACGAAGATGCAGTAAAAGGATGAACGAATAAGCGAAATGAAAAGAAAAAGGAGAACGGGAGCACTGGCGGAGTGAAATGGAAGATAAGAGAAGGCGAAATGAAAAGGAAGAAGGTACGAACGCATTAGACCATTATCATTAGCAGAAATGTTCCAAATTATATGTAATTTTGCCGGTCGACTTTTATTCTACTTAAGACATCCTTAATTGAGCAGAGCAGTCGCTTTAATTCGTGTAATATAGATTCGATAGATTAGACTATTTGTATCCTGTGGACGTCTCTCTTTCCATAGATGTCTCGATAGTGATTATTTGGTTGATTACGCTGGAAGCGTTAAATGTGGATTATCATTTAACGTTATCTAATCGTGGTCGACTAGAGTTTCTTCTGTAGTTGTTTATTGAAGCCGATTACAAAAGTCTTCAAACTTTCTTCACTTTTATTGGCAACTGCCTCTGATATATAGGTGTCCCAATCTTCAGGAATTATGAAATAGCGTCTATTGCATAAATAGTAGAAAGCGAAAGTGTCTGATGATATAATAGACTTTTATCCTTCCAAGGAAATAATCCAGATTGCAGGAAAGAACACAGCTAAAACAAAGACATTTTATTTATAAAAATAATCGTAGTGATTAAGTTTTGTGTTTACTTAAGAAGATACAATACAATCTAGAGTGAATGCGACTTGTTTTATTACGGTAATAATGATTTTATATATATTTAACGTTAGTAAATTAGTAATAATAATTGAATTGCAGGTTGACGGCAAATATATCGCATTGAGATATAATCTAATTTCTTTATAACGCGAAAGGCCGCAGTGTTTCCAAAATGTGATATTATGCATATTTAAATAAATCAAAGAACCTTAGCGACGACAATATCTTATGAATTAAAGATTGTAGTTGAATCATACTGTTCCTTTTATGTAAATCTATATGGTAGTTCATAAGTGGAATTTCATCATTTTCCTTGCTCGAAATCCACAAATATCTAACAGCCACACTTCTTTGAAATTGTGAAGATATTGACTTTTGGCCGTTAGTACTAAATTTTCAACATTATTCGGACAGTGCCCAAACCAGAAATATGTACAATAACAACACACTTTCATCTATAGTATTTGGTAAGAATACATGTGCAAACCAGTCCTTATAATTCTGAGAAGTTAGTTTTCCAGAAGTTGAAGTTTTCACCTCAAACTGTCACACACAAAGTAGCTGAGTGAAAACTACTGACGCTATCATTTAATACTAGTAAAACAATTAAGAAGTTGCTCAAGGTATTCTTTCCATCGTTTCAGAATTTTCACGTCAACGTTACGACGAAACGTTGCAAAATAAAATAAATCTAGGAAAAAGAAACTTTTTATTTTCTTTACGAAAGACATAAGAAAATAAAATACTGGACAATTTCGAACTCAAATTCTTACAATAATTTTATCTAAATCGGAGAGTATCGAATTTCGGTATCTGCTTGTAAGTGGCGATCTCTTAAATTAAATAATGGTTATGGTTATAAATAACGAAGGGATGAGAAATCTAACAGCATTAAATCACAATATATCCATTATGCAACATCTCTGTACTGGAGAACCATCTAGGCCATCATTCAACCAACATAGGGCAGAATATTATCTAGGATAAACGCGAACCAGCTTCTCAACCGAAATTGCTTTTCTTATCGACAGCACCGCTAGACGCTTGCAAAAGAAGTGTTTCCGGTTAATTCCATCCGGCAATGTCCAATCACAGCTTTTACAACCATGTAGAGGCATTGTTGAGTAGTCTCAGATATTTTAATGCTGTTCTTTTTTCGTGGAAGATAGTTCTGATCTTTTCTTGTTCAAAGAACATTGACATTGTCAGAGTGTACATAGGTATAAAAATAAACTCAATTTCATGATAATAAGTAACAAAGAAAAACAAATCTGTCGGTGAAAGACGCGCGCTTGGGGTCAGTCTTTTTATATCGTCAGTAAAAGTGTATTTGTATTTTGATCCTGAAATCGTTTAGTGCCGAGGTAATGTTCGAAAGAAAAGGAGGAGCTAAATAATTTCATTTTATATCTAAACAATATTTCTAAAAGGAACTTGCGGATAACAAGTGAAATTAAATAATCCGAATCTGAATTTGCGGCCAAAGGAAAGTGGTCTGTCGGCGACAGGAAGATGTTGATTCGTTTCAAATCACGTGATTCAAAATAGAAGTTGAAGAATTTTCGAAAACTTTTTTTTCTTAACATAATAAAATTTGAATGAACGCTCTTAGAAAATCATTCATCTTTATTCCTAAATAGTTATTGTATATAACTTCTAAAGCAAAATTTCATGCAACTTCTCTATTGTTGCTTTTCTCAAGTTTGGAATTGTTTTTAGCTCTTTAATATTTTGCAGTAATTCATCAAAGCAGAGCACAGCTATAAAGCTGTTTTACTATATAATACAAAGAATTTTCTTATAGCTCTCTTTTGGGCCGGTTAATGAAGTTTACCAAAAATTAAGTAAGACACATTAACAATTCGTATATATACAGCGATGGCAACATTAATATTCTAAACGTCTTAAATATGTTCTAGCTTGATTTTCTCGACCTAATACCAACCATACACCTTATCAATCACCCCGGTTGATAAATAATCGAGAAATATGTAAAGATATAATCAGATGACGAATCGTAGTTAGATAAACGTTCTGTCATTGTCCTCCAGCCAATCTGTCTACTTCTCCATTATCAAAGTTATCAAATGCAGTGGTAAGAGCGCCTGCGCTTGACTGAGCAGTGTTAAGCACTAGGTGTTCGAGTCCCACTAGGATCATAAAATGTTCTTACCGAGTCCGGTACACTCCCGAGTCACCATTTGTAGTTGGGTTACAATTAATTACGGTTGCACACTAAAAAGGCTCCTGCTGTTATGAGCTTTAAAAGTTTATACACCCCGTTGGGTCGTCACCACACTAAAAAAGAAACTTATGACCCTTCAGCCATATTCTGCTTTATTTGCTTCAGAAACTAAAGATAGAAAACTCTATGGGGGTCTAGCAGCAGATTCGCAGATACTATTGGCTTGCTGTCAATAAATAGGTTAATCTTCCTGTTTGAAACCTCTAAACCAGTAATCAGCTAAGCCCACCACCGTTCCAGCTGATGAAGCGATGATCTACAACCAGAGAAACCATAACTTATTCAGGTGTTCCTGCGAATATACTCCTACTCTGATTCCTTCGTTGGTCTTTGATCATTCCACAAAAAGATTGTCTCCAGCGATCTTGATCTCTTGGATTATCAGAGATCCAGTCCAGGCCGTTTCATCGTCACCGTTTCGCCGTCGACGCGACTCGCCATTAACCTGATCTGTCGTCGCAATAGAAAACTGTGATTTAATAAATACTACAAAAATTATTACCAATAATACATAAATTGTAAATAAGCGTTTATTTTACTCGTTTATAATAATCATGTTTTTGTCTTAGATTTTTTGATTTCCTGTCCCCACTGCTTTCTAGAATTGAGTACTTCTTTGCAACAAAGTCTTATTTCTCGTTGTAAGAAACCATTTCTAGCAGTGTACATTCGTAAATGCTTATTACCCCACTGCCTGAGAGTAGACAATAAGTTAGATATTGTCTACTAAGAAACAATAAAACTTCTAAAATCAGAGTTCATATTACCTGCTAGAACTGTGGCGTTTGGCTACAATTAAGCATGTTAAAAGCTGCATTGAAAACGAATTATTAAGTTTACTTTAGATTGCTATTTTTATTGTCCCCAAGATAGTTACAGACATGTGATATCTCAACAACAGTTTTGTATCATGATGGCGGATCGGACCAACAGCAAATCGTGTTGCGGCAAACTGGCAATGGTGAAGCGGCAAAGGCTAATAGTACCATCCCTTCAGGGATCTATAGAACTTGTCGAGGACAAAATGAGATGTTAAGTCCTTTCTTGTGTACTATGTGTAACCAATGTAGTTTATTTTTTGTTAAACATAAACAATTTTTGCAGAAATACTTTTTTCCAAAATAAATCATGTGTCTTGTAAGACGTACGGTAAGAAAATAACCCCCTGTGTGAGGTATCGTTGTAGTCGAAAAGTGGCGGAGAATTCAAATGATGGAGAAGTCATTTTTGTTGGAAAACATGTCGACATGTTTCAGCGGTTTCCCAAAAAATACTTAATAACGTAGTTGGAGAGGAGGTAGTTACTAGGACAGTCTTCCGCATGTAAAAATGAACTGTTAGAGTAATATTAGGCTTGAGATCACCAAAAATATTGTAGACAGCTTTTTCAGGAACTGAAGGTTTTAACATTACCTTCTCTTTATATCTATGAGGCATGCCGTTTTGTTTTCTAGTTGATCATAAACACCTGGAATAAGTCAAACAACACAGTTTTTGCTATCATTATTGACCTGGAATAAGTGTCCTCTAAAACCTGATGCTCACACTACTGTCCTTTATCAGAAGCGCCTAATGTACAGGGGTTATCAATTTTACAACTGTTTCAGGAACTGAAGGTTTTAACATTACCTTCTCTTTATATCTATGAGGCATGCCGTTTTGTTTTCTAGTTGATCATAAACACCTGGAATAAGGCAAACAACACAGTTTTTGCTATCATTATTGACCTGTAATAAGTGTCCTCTAAAACCTGATGCTCACACTACTGTCCTTTATCAGAAGCGCCTACTGTACAGGGGTTATCAATTTTACAACTGTCTGTCAGGATTGCTTGAAAGCTCCCACAAATGTTAATCTATTTAAAGTTAGTCTTAAAAACAATTTATTAAGTAAGACATGTTACACACATGAAGAGTTCCTGAATAATAGATTATAATCTTTTTTTCTTTTTCTTCAGTTTTGTAACAACTTATATGTGTTACAGTATTTTTTGTTTTAATATGACGTATATGTAGTAAGCACGTAACGTCAATTGTCCTATATACTGTATATCCCCTAAAGTTTATAATAACAATAATTATTATTGTTATTATTGACGTCAAAACCTGTAGATGAGAGAATTTAATTAAAGATATAATTTGTCTAAGTATTGCAAATGTTTCGGCAAATTATGTGATTAGAGTATCGGGAGAGCTCGGGAGAATTTACCGTGCATATGTTTCTGTGTGCTCACATGAGTTGTTACAGAACAAAACGCGTATACAGTGACTGGGCGGTAGTCTAGCTTCATTAATATGTATTTTTAATCAATTTACCATTAGTACTTTCAAAAGGATAATAGATAATTCTCTCGTTATAAACTTTGCAGTTAACGCATATTGTCGGTACAGTAAAAGTTTTAAATGCAGCTCAGCAACGCCAACGGGATGCAATGCATTACGCGCCGTACTGCCAGTATCGTCGTGGATGTATGCGCGGATTAAGTACGTAAAACAAACAGCAGAGGGTGCGGTGAACCACGTGATATTCGGATGTTTTACGGGTCGGGGCGATGGGAGAACAGCATGTGCGAACGCAGCTATAGCAGAGCTAATACAAAATCATAACACACCATACGGCCAGAGCTTCACTTTTATAATCTGATTCGGGCGGATTATTTGAATATTTATATACATAAAATGTAAGTAGGCGGCGTACCCGACCAACACTCGCCTGGTGCATTAGCGAAACTTTCAAACTGATTCCGTAATTGAAATATTTAACTTCCACGTTTGAGTTTTACGCAAAGCGTTGCCGCACAGAAATTTAAAATGCGCATTAATAAAAAACGAACGCCAAGACTATATCGTACGTTGAGCGCTTGTAAAATTAATGCAGATGGATCAAGTAATATTGGGTTCTGCTTCTACTGCCGCCGCTGGCTGCTTCTGCGAGAGGATTTCTCCTGAATAGGTCACCGAAATGAATGTTTGCGAATCGATAATCGACTTTTGGTTTTTGGAGTTACAAACTAATGCCACTTGAATTATTTATGTTTTCTAGAAAAGATTATTGCGGCTTCTAACTGGAATTTTCCATTTAAATAAAATATCAACTTGAAACTATGGAGCAACAGAAGCTTAGACTTTATGAAGCTTCCGCCAATTTTCAAAAACTCCAAAACACAGCGTTCCATAAAACGAAATGCAGATCAAAACCTTTATTAACAGACCTATCAAGTGCTTCCCTATATCTCGGACAATATCTTGTTCTTGTTAATTCTTATATGTTAACTAGTCCTATAAGAAGGTATAAACTAGGTTGTAACCTTTTTATTAAACGTTTCATATTTGGTGCTACAACTATTGAAATTTGGTATATAAAAGCATTAAAAACATAATGTGTATGTTTTTCCTGTTTTCTCATTTTAGCATTCCAACGGCTGCAGGAAATGCTACGGTGTAGACTTTCCTAAAAGAGGTAACCCATTAACTAAAATGTGACAATACAGCTTGTACATGTGTATGCATACGAAAAGAAAATCAAAAACAAATGTGTTCTAAATTGTTAAAAAACAATACTTTTCTCTTTATACTTACCTGTTGTACGTGTTTTATCAACTCAACTCCCTCATTCTCTGCTTGGTTACACTTTCTCAACCCAAAAATAAAACGTACACAAGACTTTTGAATTTTTTGAATTCTACAGGCTGTAGCAGAATCAATGTCAGGAAGATATATACTGCCCCAATAAGAAAACGATAACAGAACGTATGCTTCACATAACTACATTTTAATATTAGCATTTAAATAGTTCTTTTGAACATACTCAGATTTAGAAATTAGTCTTTGGTAATGTACATTTTATCGATCCATAGATCCGAGGTCTTTGATTTGCCAATCATCAGAATCTTTTCATTACTTATGCGTTTAGTTAAAAATTACGTATATATTAAGTACAAAATTGGTCCCAAAATTGAACTGTGTGGAGTACCTTTAGTGATAGCAAGGAGACATGTTAAAATTTACACTCTGGACACGATTACAAAGGTAACTATATAACCGAATTTAATGATCCACAATCTCATTCAAATAATTTCCAAAATGCATTAATTTCGAAATTTTCTCAATTCTTCATCACGTAAAAGATTACACCACTACTAAAGAGGTGGACTTATTGCTAAGATCAAAGTTATTTAAAAGATGGATTAAGATCCGATGGCCGACAGTATCCAATACCTTACTATATTCTACATTTGATTTACTTGTATACAGAGCAAGAGTTCGATCAAAGTAAAAACAACATATCTGTGTGCAATGCCGACTTCACAAAGAACTTACCTTACATCAGAGATATATACATATATATACACTAATGTCAAACAAAAAATATATATTACCTAAAGAAACTGTTGAAGCCTTCAAAAACTATTCAGTTTGGCACAATCAGTAAAAAGGTGACCGTAGAATAAAAAATAAAGAACTAACAAGTAAATTTGTTGCAAATTTAGATAAACCTTTGGATGTTGCCCATGCTAGTGCCTCGAACATATAATAAAAATAAAAGAGGATAAACTTTTCTTACAACACTAAAGAGAGCCGGGTCATATCCTGGAAGGGTTGAAATTGATGCCGAAAGAGGAAAGGGAGAATTAGAGTCATGAAGTAGGAGGAAAGGAATATGGAGGTCGATTACAGTTCACAGTTTCAGGAGATTACTACCGATTCGTCTGACGAATTAATTGGAGTGAGTGTTGATAATTCTATTTTTACAGAACCTTCCACGACCTCAGCTTCAATTTATGGTTGTGATGCAATTGTAGATGAAAGGAGAACAAATTAAAAAAAAAGAAAAACAAACGTGAAAGAAAGTGTGTCGTGAACAGATGTGCCAATTTGAAGTCCCATAAAAAGATGGGAGCTGGACGAGAAAGTTCAAATTTGTTGTTGCGACTACTACTTTGATGGAACAAATAGCAGGAAGAAAGATGTTGTTATTCCTTTACCTTCATCATATACGAGCTAATAGCCGCAAGGAAATACACAATTCTACCCGATACAGTTACAAAACTTTTGGATTAGAAAGTTTTTTCCTAAAGATAATTCTATAAATTTAAGTTTATCACATTTACATGGGTTATTCAGAATGTATTGAAATTTTTACATTCTACATTTTTTTATTATCATTTCATAATAACGTGTTCATTCATTGAAGAGTTTAAAAGTTGAAAAAGGTAAGCATAGATTTAAATTTCTTAAATGTGAATCCAGCTTTTTGGGAAGAAAACATTTCCTTAATACCAAAGAAACTATGAAAAATCTGAAGGTAGCTATGTATAAGTTTTATTCCTAATATTGCTCAATTTTGAGTTCGAAACAAACTTATCTAAAGAAACATAATTAGGGCATCATTGGATCGCCCCAATATCCTTTTATCCACGTTCATCGCACTCGAATACAATAATTGTAAGCGCAGATGGGTGCCCAAAATCAAGCATTGAGGAATTGAACATTATTCCGTCGGCAATAAACGTTATATTATAATCATTCCTTCACATTCTCGTTATGCTCGTTATATTCGTAAATATACGATATAGCGACGATATAAGCTACAAAGTAGGAAAGTAAAAAGAAGAATACAAGGCGAAGAAAAACGAAAGAGAAAAAAAAAGGACGTTGTACACATAGTGTCAGCGGATGAATGTAAAATTAATTTTCATGACGGATGTTGTATAAGGATAGGAGGGGATAGGTGCATGATACGATACAGAGGTGTCATTACAAAATATGCTGGTCATGTCAGCAAATGGTCCCAACCTGCTACTTAGTCAGTAGCCAGTCAGATCGTCTCACACCATTGTTCCTCTATTAACCGCACTCCTACACAGCAGTACAGTTGGTCTTCCTCTTACGCATTGCCGCAATTTAATCGTTAATGCGACAGGACGGGATGCACGTATTCAAACTGACTCTAACTGTCTGCGAGGAGACAGACTCGAACGAAGGTACGATAAATAATAACAGAAAAAAAATACCGTCCTTATAGAAAGGCCTTGCCAGTCAGATATTTATATCTTTATATTTATTGAAAAGGAATTCGTTTATATCCGGTGGGGTTTCTATTTAGTATAAATAGACACTAAAATTTGAATCGTAATTTGAAAGCAGCACTAACTGTTCATATGCAAATTAGAAAAAAAAACAATTAAGGTAAATTTTCCATAAGACTAATGCTAATGAAGTTTCCTCCAAATATAAAAAACTCTCAAACAACATCTGGCGTAGCGTCTTTGATAAGATAGACAAAATTTATTCATTTTCATGATAATGCCTCACAATGCTTTAAAATGTATTCTTATTTTTTTTCTGTATTCTAGGTACCCTTTCGGCAATTTAAAGGACAACAAAATAATACTGTTTGCGAAAGGTAAATTGATGGAATAAAAAACTAACCTAAAAATTTGATGTTTGTGCGCCTTCTCTATACTAGCGCATCACGTAAAGACTCCGCCTTCTTTCAAGTCTTAGAACTTAGTTTTGAATTAAAATTTTAATAGTACAACACTTGAGATTAGTTTTTAAGTAAACCACTTAGCGAATTACATCTTCCCTCAAAGGCGAGTCGAAGTTAAAAGAGACCAATTGTCTTGGCGTCTGTTTACTCTTTTGTTACTGATAGCTTCGTTCAATACATCATTAGAGATGACCAAGGCAGGTGAAATTATTGCTTTTTTGCAGCGACTAGACAGACTCGTGTTTTGTCCACTCTCGGGGAAACCAGTAGGCAACACGAACCCATTCTCATAAGACGAATAGACACGAGTGGGTCTAGTCACTACAAAAGAGTAATAATTTCACTTGCATTTGTCATCTCTACTCATCATTGCCAACTACGATAGGCATTCCACATAGACGATATTTTAGTACACTATAACGCTAGTGTTTCTAATGGCTAAACAGATAGACAAAATGAGTCCGCAAATATCGTATTTCTAAATATTAAGGCAAGTGCATATTAAGGGCAAAACACATAAAAAGTAAATATGAAATACAGACCAATACATTATTATACGCTATAAACATGGAAGAAAGAATCCACCAACACAATGTGGAATTCGCTTATTATTTGAGATGTTGAGTTTGAATTCTGCAAAGTTGTTAAACTTTTATTTGTTATGAAACCGAAGAGAAAATAAGTCTGTGACAAATATGTTCAAAAAACAAATTTTCTTCTTTCACCTCCAACAACTTTATTGTGCCTTGCAGAGAAAAACTAAAAACACGTTCTCAAAGCCACTTTTGATCTCCTATTTAATGGTGTACACGAAACTTTTATATGACGTTTTGGTTCTTTTTGTATGTTAAATATTTTTATTCATCGAACCGAAATACAACATTAGCATCCAATTGTATCCAGAACGACAGCAGCAATATCGTATAATTTTTCCTAGATCTTGGTAGAAACATGTTCGAGAATGGATCGTTTACTAAGCCGCATAATGTTTTTGTTAGCAGGGATTTCAATGAAAATCACCGAGATATTTTGTAAGTGGTAACTTGAAGGTAGGTTTTTGAAAAGTTTAGATATTTAGTTTAAAATAAATATTTGCAGCATTTTGGTCATTGAAAATAGTCAAAAGATGTCTAAAGCCATTTCGAAGAAAACATGAACCTAAGGAGAGAAAAATAGTTATTGGAAAAAATAACCTAGATCATCACTTAAAAAGAAAGGAAAGAGGAATTACTGATAGATTTTAAATCACGCACACACATACCACACTAAGTAGATTATTAAAAATAAAGGAGACTTGTCACTGTTTTTTAATTTTATATTTACATATTTTACATTACATTAACACATGTGTCGAAGTTTCCTTCTTATTCATCCATGCGTGTCCAAATTAAAATCGAGTACAATACAACCTATACTTATTTAATGCAATTGTTTAATGTTCCGTTATAATTTTGCTATTTATTTACTTTCTAATTAAGCAAACAAATATTTATTTTCTTTTAGTTGTAATAGAGCGTTACGCATTGTTTTCTATTAATTATTTTACAATAACTTCTAACATTAAAATTGTTGTTAATAACTCACAGTATCTAATAAAGTGTATCTATTTTACGAATGATAATGCGTTAAATGAAAGAAACAAGTGCGTTAAATAAATAGAAATAGAATTGAGAAAATGGTTCTCCTCTAATAATGCGAATATGCAAAATAATTTTTTTATATGATCGCCTTTTCTTAAATTTATTTAACTAATAATGCAAAGGCTCTAAGTTATACATTTTCCGCACTTGGTGTAGAAGGTTTTTAACCTCACAATATACGCACTTCTATGTGTAATATATTATACACACTTAACCCTGATTCCTAATACCCCCTCATCAATTAATTATGTTTTAAACATTTTTAGGTGCTGCTCGTACAAAAAGAAATAATTTCTGAGACAAACTACTTGCCATCCAGTCTTTCATCATATTTTCAAACGATGACGAAAAATTGGAATTTATTTGCATATTTCTTGGCCGTTCCGCGACGAAAAATAACAGATTCCGAGACCAGAGAGTATTGAATTTGCAGATTGAGTGAAATCCAGTTATGCAGACAGGGGTAGCAGAGATGCGTTAATATTCATCAGTTGTCCATATGCAAAACGTTTGCTGATTCGGTTCTGGTTCACGTCCGATTTACATTGGAGAAAAGTCACCGCCTCTTTTATGTTTCGGACGAAAATGTCCGTAGTTATGGCGTATGAAATCGAAAATGTTGAAATTTTTTGAAGAAACAGTGATATCTTTGAATGTGAATCTGTGTATGTATATAGGAGATGAGTAAATTGTTTATAATTGGTTCTTTTCTGGCATAGAAAGTAAGAACAAATCGTTTGCTAGCATATCTTAGATTTCATTACTACGTGATAAGGTTTTGTGTAACAAATGTTTATTTACAGTTTATTTTCAAGTATCGAAGGGACAGAGTTTATTATTTTTCAATTTGCTTAGGAACTTAGGGCCTACGTGCACAAAAACCAAGCTAAAGTACTCTCTTTGTTTTCTTTACGAAAAATGTTGTGAAATACAGTAGCTTACGATCTTTATTCGCATTTAAAAACCAACTCCATTGATTAGAAATTGAACTCGAATTGCTGTGATCGATATGCTACTGGAAATTCCCCGGCTTGCGTGGTCCCATCTTTACGTAGCTTTTAAGGTAGTATTCATCATGTCAAACTATAATGTACACCTATCAACTGTACTTGCGGTCATTTCTTCAACTTGCACTTCTGGTATTGCTCTATTGTATTGACACCCGCAGATTTACGCTAATGTGTCTACGTATTTGTTGTTTTAATCCTGCAACAAGATTTCATTGCTATTTTTACTATTAAACAGCTTCTCTTTCAATTTAACTTAATCTCTCAAAAAATCTAAAATTTTATTTTGCGTTGTATTTGTTCCTCTAAAAACAATACCGTTGTAAATGTACTCAAAGCGATAGATCCAAATTCGCAGGAAAATCGAATAATTCTAAATATATCACGAAATTCAGAAATTTCGCCGTCATGATTTCTAAGAATCAGTTCAGAAGCACAACAAAATTTAATACAGCATATTAAACATTTTAATATATCAGCCGGAGACAACCGGACCGCTGTAGTTGAATGTTACACTGCGAGACTGAAGCACGTAACATGTTTTATTTACAAAAGATGTGAGAGAATTAGCAAAAAATAATTATTCGAATTAATAATTGATTGAAATTGAGTTACTTATTTATTAAACTTGAGAATTATAATATTAGTGCCAATATTGTTTTCTGATCTTTCGGAGTTATTACTAACTACTAAACTAACACTCTTCATTTTTAAGGTTATTATACATACAGCTACTTCTCACTATATAAAAAGACGGGAAAAATCTACACTAAACGGCAACACTCCCTCTCGAAGCTAAGATAAAAATGGACGCGGAAATCGCGTGTCCCAAATGCATATACATCGGCTAGACTGTAATTGATTGTTTGGTCAGGTGTTGGACCGTTGCCGTAGTAACTAGGGCCGCGATTTACTTCATTCATTCATTAATTTCATTCCAACCAACTGTATGCTGTAAGTACAAGATATAACGTATGTTGAAGATCTTGTTGTCAGGTGCAACGGTGTATCATTCAATCTGGAAACTGGCACACATTAGCATTTTTTTCTGTAACACAACCAGATTCAGATTGCCAATTCTTTCAGCAACTGCTTGTATTCGTCTTTGACCTGTTGTTGTTTGTCACCAATTGTAAGTGCTCAAAGCATTTTTATACTCTAGCATACTTCATTTAACGCGTTCTTTATAAAACTAATATTCGCAACAAACGACTATCTTTCGATCGTTAAATGTACCTATTAAAGATTTCCTGTTACCGTGTAAAACCGTCTTTTGACGAACGGATCACTTAATTCCAGCAGCGGCCGTAATGTCAACACCGCTCCCGCTGATTACTTATGTAAACATGATCTCGGGGGTGTAATTGGGCGTGCAATCAATGGCGTTTGCAGGCCCAGGCGCGTTTAGAATCGCAAATGAGCGCCAATCACACCGCCAAACACACATCCACCCAAAAACTCATTCGTGTCGTCATAACGTTGTGCCACCGCTGCGCACATACCAACTCGTATGTATATACACTACCAGCCGGAAGTTTGATTGTATACAAAATACTGAAAATGTAATGTTAGATTTAAATGGAATAAAATAATTCCATTCTATATATGTATATATGTCATTGCAAAGCTAGTAAAAACGTAGTAAAAAACAAAAATCTTCTTCATTTACAATTAATATGTTTAATTAGTGAATACTTTTGGTGTTATAAAGGAAAAGGGGTTTGTGACGTATTCTAAGAAGAACGGTCTGTCAAGTGAACTGCATGTCAATACCACATCCATTCTGTATCACGATTACCTTACGAACCTTTCCTCCGATGTGCTTACAAGATGATCCGTAGTTAGGCAACCCGCTTCGCATAGTGTGAATTATCTACATTAAGTTTTTATTTATCGGAGATTGCTGCTCTTTTAACTTATTTACAGCTTCGATAATTCTCGAGAAGATTCAACATAAACGTCTTTGTCTCCATCTATTCTGTACTAAAATTTCTTAAGGAAATAATTTTTCGTACTCTACTATCCGTTTTGCGCAATAACGGACGTAACCGGACGTATATTAAACAATTTTCGATAGTTTCTCCGATTGGTTCGCTTGAGTGATGTTTTATCACAAGAACTAATTTATTCTAGAACGTGAGGATTAACAATTTTGAAGCTTTCTTTCCGTTAAGCCTTCTTACGAGTTGGATGTGTCCCGAAGTTCACTCTAGTGTTAGAAGTTAATTTTGCCTTGAGGAAAGCCCTTCGCTTATTTTGGCGGCTATAAATTCACACAGAGAAAGTTTTGAAGTTATAATAATTACGAGAAATATAGTTTCGAACACAGTGTATCGCAAGACGTAACTTTATACGGCTAGCGTATCAAACTTCGGCGATTGACCCAACGTGGTAAAATCTTCATCTTTCCGTACGTGTGAACTCTAATCCAGTATTAGGTATTTACATGAGCTTTTCCTTTCTTTGTGAAAATTTTCGTCCTACGGTTAATTTCTCCGTTCCTAGAGTTCTCTTGAAGGGCATATTTTATACGAGTCCAGTACTAGCGTTCTCTTGGAGGGCATATTATATCCAAGTCCAGTATTAAACTTTTCTTGGAGGGCAAATAAAACAATTAAATTTACTTTTAATCTACTTTCTTTTTTTTCTTTTTTCTTTTGCTCGAACGTACCCTTGTACTTCATTCCCGGACTACTTCTTACTCGAGAGTAGATCTGTCACCAAGTCGGGAATTCTCGAGCGTCTTTTTCGGCGACGTACCTCGGTTCCCACGACCCAGGTCTACGTAGGACATTCGTGCTTCCAAGTGAGTGGCGCCTTCCTGTATAGGTGGTTCCTGCCGCGGGAGCCAGAATTTATCCCCTGCAACCTACGACCGTGACCGACTGGGCAGAACGGCCACGAATGATTCCTTTTGTTTATCCTACTTCGTTATCAACACCAGAAGGACGCATAAGACAGACTTCAGACCCAGGTAATTGCGAATCTGTAAAGGGATAAGATACTTGACTTCTCAACTGAAAACTGAAGCCTATGAACCATCAAAACTGCCATGTATTTGCCGACCGCATCTGAGAGAAGACTGCAGTTGGACCTTACTTTTTTGAAAATGGAAATGGGGAAACAGTAACTGTTAATGGTAAACGATATTGTCAGATGTTGACTAACTTTTTATGTCCGCTTTTGGAAGATATGGGCCTCCATAATTTTCTCTTCCAATAAGGTTGTGTTACTTGCTACACTACCAGAAAAAACTATAAATTTATTGCACGAAGAATTTCCTGCCTGTAATTTCCAGAAAGTATGATATTTGGTTGGTCCTCAAGATCGTACGATTTAACACTAACACTAACTAGACTTTTTGCTTTGGAGTTTTCTTAAGGATCACGTCTCGGAAATAATCCTTATAAGCTTTGGAGCCAACTTTGTCAAGTGTAAAGGTTAAATGTATCAAACTTACTGCAGTCTTCGATTTCGAGAATCCCGTGCTTTTTTGAATTTAAAATACGATAGCAAATGCACGAAATCTTAGTTAATCCGACCTTAAAATCTAATTGAGGTAATTTGATTTTACTTACTGGTAGCAAATTTATGGAAAATAGTGTATAAAATACAACTGCAACGTAACTTGTCGTCAGTGCCAAATCTACATACTACCACTTCAACAGTGACAGTGACACTCATTCATATTCATTTTTAGTCGGGCCCAAACGGCAACGGTACGATGGTGAAGAGGTGAGATCCGCAAAAAGATACGTACGTTTTCGAGTGAATTGGTTAATTTCAGTCGATATTATAAAGAAGCTCTTTTATGTAGGGATATATATCATCTGGAAATACAAGAGATATATAAGAGAGAAAATATCACTACCCAACCCCGCTACCAATATCTTCTCTCTTGCTCGCCTCGCTTAGTTCCGTTCAGAAATCAATTGCCTTACCTTATACGTACAATATTCATCTTTTTTATTTAATCTGCCGTACACGGAAGATTCTCAACTATGATTTCGAGGTTCAATAAACAAATAACTGTATTCATTCGAAATAAATTACTTCATAAATGAACCAAGAAGTCCTTAATCCCAAAATTGTGAAATTGAGACTTTAAATACCATAATTGAATTGAGAATGAACTTCGATTTAAGGGCATTGCATGGCTGCTATGAAGTAGTTTTAAGCGAGGAAGAGGGGAGGGGCAAAATGTTAATCTCAATTTCTTGGTACTAGCTTCTATGTTGTTGTAAATCAATGGCCAACCGGAGACCTGCGGGCCTCATGCGACTTAAAATAGATATTAACACAGCCCAAGAAGCGGAAGGAACACCAATGTCACTAGTGTTAGGTATACTTTATATAGTCCAATGGACTAAAACAACTCGCCTTCCTCCAATGTGGTCTACAGAAGGGTTGGCCACTCTTGTTGTAGAAGCTTATCAAAGAAGAACAACTAAAGTGAAATACAAATTGAAGATCTCCCATTTTTGCAGCACTATTCCTGTAAAACGTCATAGACATTTCACCGAATTTTCTATTGTTATCTTTAAATTCCCACTTTTACCAGTTATACATGTAAGTATAAGCTAAACATCTTAATATTTTCTTCATCTGTGATTATCACGTTATTCCCGAATGAATTTCTTTTACTTACACACCATTCTCTTAATTTTAAGTAGTATACCTTACCTTTGATTGTAATATCCAACTTTGAAGGAGTGAGCTCTCACGAAGATTATAGTATCAATTAACCTTCAGAAGAAAGACTTTCCTTGGACAGGTTTAAGTCCCTTACGCATGTAGATCAGATTAGAGTGCATTATGGATCCTTCTCTGTGCCATTGCGACCTTTCCAGATAAGTTGCTATATCATTTTCGTTAAGTTTGCTTCTTTTATCTGGTCTAACAATATTGTGTTTAGGCCTTTGAATATTCCAAACTCATTTCTGAGAGCTGTAATCTTGCAAATCTTGTGCAATTGCGAAGTGTATTTTTCCTTCGCCTAACAGAACCTGTATATTGTCCACCACTATCACATCCTTCTTAAGGCTAATGTGTCCTGTTAGCAAGCCCACCATCGCATTAACATACTTCCTGTCTCTGTCTAGTAGGTCAGCTGCTAATTTCATATATTCGACTAAAAATGATGTGGCTTGTTTTTGACCTGGAATATTTTTGCAGTGGTACTGAAATTTCCTTTTTCAACTGCTTAGTACCGTGAACATCATATTTACAAAGGGTCTTAGGTTTTTTTCAGCAAATGTCTACTCGAACTAATTCGCCTGCTTCAACATTTCATCGATGGCCGTTATGTACCCAGACCAACATCACCTGGACGCGGTGACGTAGTTCACGTTGGCTTCGGCACCGACTCTAATCTCTGTCTTTAACCCGTTTGTGTTAAAAATTCAGCTTTGGTGGAGCGGAGCACTATCGTTTTACTGTTTTTGTTAAATATATACTTAGAGCTGATGGCGTCACTGGGCCTGCTTATAAACGCTCTCACTTTCAGCAGCTTTTGAAAACCTGCAGTAGGTAATTTGATTATGGGAAGTTTATTGGTTATTAGTTTCTCAGGATGATGGTTTTCCTTTGAATGTGGATTTGTAGTGGTTCTAGATTAAGTATAACCTCCATAGCGGTTGCAAACGTGGTTTTCGTATTCCACGTGACGTGCAAACATGCCAATTTTCCTTGCTTCTTAGGCGACTAATCGGCACTGGCTCCAGTAAATTTGACAACTATACAACATAACTATAGCTTATCATTAGTCTCATGATCCTCATGTATATTCATAGCATTAGTTTTTGGACCTGGGTTTTAGATTTTCCCGCAGAGCCTTTTACATCGATTTGTTGATCATTCTGTTAGGTACTTTATTTTTTTGACAAATGAAATATCCGTTCCTTCTGATTGGTTTTAGGTTTTATATTACGCGCATATTTAATTTAATTTAAAAACGATAACTAGTGTCTGTTAGCAGCAGTTATCTATAATGTTTAACACAATTTGCATTCTCTCTTAGCGTACCGAGCGAACTTGCCTTTTACTGCAGCTGGCGTCAAAGGCAAGTACAACAAAGGTTCTCTTTGGGCAGTGTTGTTATGAGGTCGTCGACCAGCGGTGAGAATATTTGTCCTTGAGGACATCGCCTTCTGTCCTTTTTTTTATATTGATCTCTTCTAGAGAGAGTCGTAAAGAAACTTTGTTTTTCTTGATTGCTCTTACCAAGAAACTTGTGACACCATTGATAAACTTCCCTTCAATATCTAGAAAAGCAGACATAGCTATGTCTTTAGCGTTCATTAATTTGGAGATGAGTTTGGCTCTGATCATTTGACGCTAGTCCCTTACACATATACTTAAATGACAATTCACATGCGTTAATGTGGATACTGAATAATGTTACATTATCATAATATACCTAAGTGTCTATGGCCACGTTATTGGATGGATTGATGCGAGTACGTATATGAATTAAGCCATCAATGTGCATGCGTATGAGACTGCATATGCTGTTGTCTGTGAAATGTCGAACAAACCAATCTCCAGACCGTCTTTAGTAGTTAAGAAGATATATTCTTTAATATACATAACAATCCATATAATTTGATTTCTCTGTCAGCTGTTTCATTGACTGAGAACAACTACAAGATTCCAGGAATTTCAAATATTTCAATGAAATCTATATTTATTTCGTAATGTGCGCAAACAATTTCGATTAAAGTCAGAATTGTTACGTTATGCCGTCCGATACGCTCAATAAATTTCTCAATTACGTACATATTTCGATTTGACGCAATTACATTAGCGAATTACGCACCATATTTTTGAGAAGTGTGCCTCCCATCAGCCGCGATTTATCGAAATGCAGGTAAACCGTTGATATATACCACATGTTCCACTAACTAGGACAACCAATTTACCAGAAAGTTATTGGCGTACGTTTTTTAAGATAGTGCAACTATTGGCAACTATTCTATTGGTTTTATTGTTTGGTCGGCTCGCGCCTGATGGTATTTGAATTACGCTGAGGCGACTGCGTTCGTTAATCAAGAAGCTGTTGTGTGTGTAAAATGAATAAGTACTCTACCGATTGCATACCTACGTAGAATCTAATGTATCAAGTTTGAAAAGCATATACATATATAATAAAGAAAAGTGGCTTTTGTCTTATACAGAAGGAATAGTTCAATATAACATTGAAATCAACAAACGAAGAACAACTAGAGAGATTCATTCAAGGATTATTGTATCTCATAAAGTTGGTCAAGAAAGACGCCACTTTAGTAACTAGAACCTATTTTATTGTTGTTGGATTTTTTAAAACATTGATAATCACAATTACATAACCACTATACTAGTAGAATAAGTTACATACAAGCAAAATAAACATAACATTTCCTATTAAAAAGTTAAATCATACAAATGATATAATTAGCAATCATTATTATCAATTACAGTGCTATAAAACGATGACTCAATAAATAATGACAATGACGACAATTAAGGCCTAGTTAAGTTGTAGAGTGAACCCAAAATAAGAAATACATAATAAATAAATCTGTCGGGGGAGTCTATTATTCCGCAGCATTTGAAAAATAAGGGTGGGTAAGCTTTGATTAGGTCAAATTAGGTTATAGCCCGTTATCTTGGAAGCACTTCAGCTGGTTTGTTATTCTAGGCTGCTATCGTTCCATTTTTTATGAACGACATTTTTTCAAAACATTTGAAATGAGTATATACTCCTACTACAGTGGTAAAATTTAAATACAAATAAATAAGTTAGATATATATGTTTCATAATTGTACAAATTGTAGGGATGGAGGCGCCGACATCGAAAGGAATTAGCATTAAAGGAAAAGTTATTCACAGCTAGAGGCAGAGAAACATTTTTTGAAATATACGAAAGAAGAAGCAGAAGATGATAAACGACGATAAAAAGAAAGTATTTCCTTGAAATATTACAAGCCCAGGTTACTTGCTGCGACAGGTATATCTGAAAAGCATACGAAAGTATCGCGATAGAGTATGGGGATATACATTCAGAGGAAAGGTTACTTCTTAAGCAACAAAAACTGAACGTCCGTTTCAGTTTTTGATGCTTAACGTCATCCCATAGTCCGTGTCTGCGAATTTCGTAACACCTTGTATATGTTTTTTTTTTAAGACATCATATCATTCTTTTTCTTTAGAATTTTAGGATTTTCATAATGTACCCTTGTGATTTCTTTATATCACATGCTCATGCTTAGCTTATGGGACTTATGGGAATTTCCCAATTTTATTGAAGCTTTTAGCTTAATATTTCTCTAAAATTATCAAAGTGTATTTTTTTTTGCAAATTATTAGTAATAACAAAGAAGTTACAGAATTATCTTTTTCAACGCATATCGAAAATTTGTGGAAAAATCATTTACAAACAGTATCTGAATCTAAACAAATTTATTATAACTTGATAAAGAGCTAAATTATTTTAGGTCAGCCTATGGTGCTCTATGTGTAAGTTTTATTGCACTCGCTTTATATTTTGAGCTTCCTAATAATAGGCGTTGAATCAATTTCTAACTTTTCCATTTGTACATCGTGTCTATCGTCATAATCATAAATCTCGACTCACATCCTAAAGAGTGCGCATATGCTAATTGCCTACATCTCAATAAAGCCTTGATCCCTATTCAATTCGATCGACTCACAGCAGCAACAAAAGAGGTGAAATAGTAAATATCGTGCAAGCACAATTACTCCATTAATCATCCACTAATAAACATTACACAAGAAGAAAAAAAAACTCTATTCACAACTCGCCTCTATTCAATAAAGGAACCAAGAAGAAACACTTGGCCGCTAACTTACCGAAAAAGATCCATTCAACGTTAGAGAAATTGTAGCTGAAGCGATTAAAAGCTTTCATTCACGTAGCCAATTAGTCGGATTCAATCCACAAATTAAGAAATTCCTCGAACTATGAGACGTACAATGCGTTTTCGATCACTCGAACGAAATAAGAAAAAAACACGCATTTGTTATGACAGTCTCATAATAGCTCCAACCACTGTCGAGAACCGTTGTCGTCAAAAGATAAGCAGCTGCGATTCGCAGCTGCGTGTCGTACATCCTTCGTTTAATAATTTCAATCGAACTTGTCGTAATATCACAGTACATACTAAATCGTGTTTAATACTACTTAATAAAATGGCAATGCTATATTACTGTTACAGATAACTTTGCCAAAATGGTTTTTGTACAGGGTATTTCGCAATTTCTGCAAACGCCTCAGGCAAGAGTGTTTTCCTATGATTACCAACAAAAAATTTATTAACGAAATTTTTTTGCTGTTCTAATGTAGAAATAGTCCTAGATGAGTTGAATAGGATATAAGTTAACAGGGAAATAAATCAAACGTCTCTAAATATACGCCGATTGCTTTGACCTCGGTGATTGTAAACATTTTTGAAGAAGCTGTTAAATAAAATATTGAATTTTATTAACAGATGTGATTTGGTGGCACTGTTGCAAAACGCATACAGTTCAACCTGTTGACGGATTCCTGTCAACAACAAATACCACAGTTTGCAATTCCCCAAACTCATTACATATTAAAGTACACAACAGACACCTGTAGACAACTCACCCTCTCTAGAACGATGCAACATGAACATCGAAAACAATAAATTTATCAAATGAACAATTAGTAGGAAACTATCAGTACCGCCTCCCGTTCACGGCTCATCTATACAGCTTTGCGTGCGCTGGTAGTCGTTCATATGCGAAATGACATGTAACAAGTATCGATGAGAATATCTAAACTTATTCTAATCATGCCGAAAAATTAATTAACTTTACCGAAATTAACGTTATATCGACCATTACAGAATAGAGTAAAAGTAAATATTTAACAACTCTGCGAGGGTAGTAGTTCGACCAGTTGGAAATTCATCAATGGAAACTAATTAAATGAATGATTAATAGGAAACTACCAGCACCGCCACATGTGCGCGCATTTCGACGTTAATTTCGGCAATTTTAATTGATTAGAATATCTACGTTTAAATATTCATACATATTTGCTTTAAAACTTACCTTTGCATAACAAATCTAAATTCTGATTTTAAACTATATATTTAGAAGCTTGTATAAAAATGGTGTGAATTGTTGATAGTAGTTGTTAGTATGCATGAGATGCGTTTTACCGTACCCCGTTGTTTAAATTACCGTACCAGAAAAGAAAACGATAACAGGGTGATATTCAATTTTCGTGGCTTTTGACATCGCGATGAACAAGTAACAATTATAGAAAAACTAATTGACACAAAATCTAGTTTCATCTCTTCCAGGACTGATAAGATTTGAAGCAAAGTATGTCCACCGGGTAATTTTGCTGGTACCTCATATTTATAAAATTTGGATTCCTTTCAAGAAAATAAATAATACAAACCAGCCTTAATTTTTTTTCCTCTTTGTAATTATTAAATTATTATTTAGAAATTTAAATTTTAGGACAAAAATTATTCTCATCTTAATTCCTTAAATTTAAAATCCCAAAATCACTCGCAAGTGCAATTAAAGCAAATTCAACAGACGACCTTTAATTAATTTTAAGAAGTACAGCATATGGATCTGGATACTATGATTGTACGGGTGCATGCATTTTCATCAGAAATGAGAAATCGTATTACACTCCATAATAATTTACCCGCACAGCAAGGAAGTAAACTAAACACAAGCTCAGTGAAACGTTTGTTTGAAATACTCGATGGTACATTTGTTTCAATCATACGTAGATCAACCGTTGTCGGAAATTGTCATTCATCCGTGTTTTAACGTTAGAGAGTGATTGATTATGTCTAGGCTGCGTTTGAAGTACGTATGTTTGCATTTGTTTGTGCGTGGACTGAATTTTTTTTGTTTTGTGAATGAATTAACACCTTACTATGCCTATTTGTTATGTAACTACACTGGTGCTTGTTTTGTTACTATTTTTTATTGCACGATATCTCTTGCGTTGTTTCTTGCAATAAGTACAGTTACTACATAAAAAACTACATGAAAACGTTACAGATAGCGCCAATAATTCCAAAATATAACAGGAGATTGTAACGGCGCGAAATTCAAATATTATTACATCAAACAGCATTAATATTATGCACGTTTGCATTTCATACACATACAAAAGAATTCACTTGATGATAATGTGTACAATCTCAGAAAAAAGGAAACACTATAATAAATGGTGTTATAAATGGGCCTACAGAAGTGCTTCTGGACGTTACCTAAATATAATTTGAATTTAGTACTTTATAAGCTGTTGTATCGCAATGTTACGTTTAGCAATAAAGCTTTTCCTTTACATATAAAGAAACTATCCATAGATTATATTGCTTCTACTTACTGAAGTATAAAAGCAATATTGAAATTTGAATTTGAAAATAATTAATAATTATTATTACCTCGAGGTGGTCTCTAGCGGTTTCCTACATCACCTATTGTACCCTCTAAATAATTTCTTAATCGCGCAGAAGTTCTACGACCTTTAAAAAGTCCAGATTTTCTTCGAGTTTGTGTTTAAGAGTCTATATTTCGTGCCCGTAAACCACTACGTGTAGACGAGTTTCCTGTTCCTTATCATAACCTCTGCATACTGGCTCAGCTACAAATCCAATTTTGTGTAGATGCAACCAGGAAAACCTTTGAATGCACATTTCCTGGTTCTTCTCTCCAATGTTTTTCATGCCAATAATGTAGCTGCCTTTTAATTTCCGCCTTAGCTATCGCCAACGGTATCCCAAAGGAAGACTCCGGACCAGACAGAAGGGCACTGCCACTTTTTGATAGTCAATCTGCTTTTCATTGACTGGTATGTTTATATGCGAGGGTATCCATACCAGTTTTAGTACCTATATTCTTTTCTCAGAGTATGTTCAGTAACTGAATACAACCCTTATTGTTTTGGAATAAATATCAGTTTCTTTTCTAAATGTTAAATTTCAGTGTTTTCAAGAGCCTGTTGGTATATGCTACCCCACTTAAATTTTAAGCCTTTCCTAGCTGTAGAGGAAGGGGAATCAATTTAATTCGTCTATTGGCCAAAACTGAATCCACAATTTAAAACTATTTATGTTTCTGAACAGGTGAACATCTGAAGATTAAGATATAATTGAAATAATTTGAGTAAAAATCTTATGTATTAATGGTATGGTATGCTTTAAACTGAAAGGGTCAAGTTAAGAAACGTAAGTTATACCATGTATGTATACTAATCTCAATATAATTTTGATTTTTTTCTTATATTCCAGAAGCTAATATCTGATTAATATAATAAAAGCTGATAGCTTCATGTAAATATCGTCTGATCGCACATTTTCTATTGAGTCTTCTTTCCTTTATGCCACAACAAAGGGGCTTGGGTGTGAATTAAGAAAGTGTTACAACCTTGAACCGTGCCATGCAGAATGAACGTCTGAGGCTTTCCGATCTCAGAATTGCTTCAGTAAGCTGATACTGAACTTCCAACAAAATGAAACAAAATGCAAGTTTAAACATCATATTACTGTGTCAATTATTACATGGTTAATAACGTTGGATGTTTGCAAACTTCAGTTACCGTTATTAAATACATCAGTGGGACAAAAAGGAAAAATACCTAACAAAGATTAACCAGATAACGTGTAAGGGGCTTAAAACTAAGAGTCATGCATCAACTAAAAATACTAAAGGAAATTAAAGACCCATAACCTAAAATGTAATAGTGATTTTATTTGCTGTATACCAAATACTAAATTTCGAAGGTTGGTTACAGAAAACATTATATGAAAAACAGCCCTTTAGCTTGAAGAGATTTTTTCAAACTGAATGGGTTTAATGTTGCACTTGAAAGGAACCGCAGTTCAATCTTAATCGTTTTAAGTAACAGATATCATGGTATCTTACCTTTTTATCTATAGGTACCATATCTCAAAGATGTTATAAGAAAATAACCAATCAAGTTTTATGTGTCAAGCTAAATTTTACTATTACCATTGAAAATAATACACTCGAACAATAAATAAGGCCCGTTGTTTTTTTGACAACCAACGTTAAAGAAAATATATTCCCACATACATTTAATTGTGTCTTTTTTAATCTGCAAGATAACTCTCTTAGTATATGGATAGCTCTTTATTCTTGGTTATTACAAACTTTTCATTAGTAATTCCAAGAAGTCTTCGTATCGTAACTTGATGACGCCATCGGATTTCTCATCTCTCGCCCTGAATTCGTCCGTATACTTCTGCATCTGGACGCAGGTCACTATAAATTGGTCCAGCGACATTTTCTTATTAACGGGATCGCATCTATTAATTAGGAAGGTCACGAAATCGGGACTAAAATTAATGTTCATCTGTTTCAGCGCTAGATCCAGTTCCGAATCGGTGAGGAACCCACTCCTAGCTCTATCGCATGTATTGAAAGCGGTAACCCATTGCTTGACTGACGTATAGATCTGTTCGAATTCTCGAATGTCAACACCGCCATTTTTATCCAAATCGAAGAGTCTCACAACGAATTTGCAGACGTTATCAGAAAAATGTTTTCCCTGGTATACTTTAAAGGCGTTTTGCAACTCTTTTGCAGATATTTTACCTTCAGATTTTCCTTCCAAAACGGGAAACCATCTCTGAGCATCGTAAGTTGTACTTGGTGAACGTGTTTTTTGACTCTTGTCGCTTGTTAGTTCTCCATATTTTGTTTTAACAGTAGCTGAAATGTAAGAAATGAACTGTGTCGTTATTCATTAGCTCTTTCAATTCAACAGCGAAGCAAAACGAAAATTCAATTCACTAAATGCCAATCACTGTCAAAACGTGGATAGAGGTTAAAGTATACTGTTTCATATTTAATGCATATATAATCAAATATAGCATAAGTATCAAATATTTGTTGGATTGGATTGGAAATATATTTTGATTTTTATATAGTTGAGTGTGTGGCTAAGTAGGTATTTGCGTGTTATTGATAATATAAGGTGAATTTATATCTGTCACATGTCGGATCATGTAAATAATTTTGAAGTACATACCGGCCGCTGGTCTAATGTCTATAACTTTGGTTTTACTAACGTGAACATCTGTCCCGCTCTTTTCATAAGAGCTATCCATAACAGGAGCAGTGGAGGGGCGCTCGGAATTCCTTTTGAACAAAAATTTTTGACGAAGTATGTTTCCGAAAATAAATGTATTCATCTGGACTACGTTTCTATGGAACTTTCGTCACGTCCGGTTTCGATTGAAAGGCAATCTTTTATAAGTAAAGGTTGATAAATGCAACATGTTTGAAAATTATATGTTGTATAGTTGATACACAACTGTACTGTGTTTCGGATATTGTACTGTATGTGTGTGTGGGGGTTTGAGTCCTAAAGCAAAATGTTTTCACGAGCCTGTAACAACTACGAGGATGTATCAATTAATTTCCGGTCTTTTTTACTACGTCACTGGATACAAATGGAAAACGTATTATAATTTGACCTGTACTGTCGTAAGCTATGAAGATTTGATCCAGAATATTGAGGAGCGACAAGCGAGAAAGTGCAACGTCATCGTCTGTGACCACGAAGAAGGATTGAATTAAAGCTGAGACGCGAAATCCTGAAGCACCTTAGTCCCCAAATAGCTACTGAGAATATATCGGTCTCAAGATTAGGGAGATATGATCCCCATCGTACAAGTTAAGCTACCTGATGAGTCTGCCGCCCACAAGATTATTACGGGGAGTAGGGGCTTGAGAGATGTGGTACTGTAATGGAATGTTGCAATCTTTCGTGATAAAACACCAAAGCGGGTCGAGTACTATAATTCGATTAAGCTGGAGTTACAGCAGCGAATTGAACAGGCCGAAAATAATTTAAAGAATAAATATATGCCTGGAAAGCCCACAATCGTTAAGTTAAACTAGCATCGTCCAACATTTCGCCACTGCTTACTTGCTATTACCAGAACGTGAGGAGTATGCGCACAAAATCTTTCGAATTCTTCACAGCCTGTTCTTCTGGGGACTTTGATGTAATCAGAATTACTGAAACATGGCTCTCAGATGACTACTTTTCTTCTGAGTACTTTCCAGACCTCTATAATGTATTTAGATGCGACAGAAAACACGCTGAAGTGGATAGAAGAATGGGTGGTGATGTTCTGCTGGCGATAAGTAATGAAATACATGCGACCGTTTGGGTTTGACGGTGTTATTAAGCTCATTTTCACAGATAGACAATGTCAAATATTATCTAGCACATTGTATTGTATAGATCCTGCTTTTTCTTGTAATGTATATTTACTGCGATTCTGTTCGTATAGTTTTTTCTTTACTGTATATATTATATATAGTATATATATTTTCTATTTTTTTTATTATTATTGTGTCCCTTGTATGGAGCAATCTGTTGGACAATATTATTATCATTATTATTATTATTATTGTTACTGTTATTGTTATTGTTATTGTTATTGTTATTGTTATTGTTATTGTTATTGTTATTATTATTATTATTATTATTATTATATTATTATTATTATTATTATTATAATTATTATTATTATTATTATTATTTTGTTATTATTATTATTAAGCTGATTAGTCTGCTACTCAAGCTCCATGTAAGTTAATCTCCTTCTTGCGTGCGTTTGCATAAAAAAATTATCGATTAGGCTTGTTTTTACCGATATTTCAAATTTGAAATGCCAGCAGTTTTTTACAAAACTTGAGTGGAAATCCGCCGACGTTGTTGAAAACATGGAAAAAGTTTCTAGCAACCACCATTTATGCATGGAGTTCAAGTGCAGTCGTTTCTCTGCAATTTCTGCCTTTAGCTTGTCAACTCCATGACTATCACAAAAAGCAATTGTCAACTAATAGACTGGTCTTCTCGCAGACCACTGTTTCGCTTACTTCGGTTAAACTGCTTCAACAGGGCTTAGGAAATGTTCATTCTAATGTGTTTTTAATCCTGAGTGAGAAAACGCGACACCCAACGCACAGTTGGACGTTTTACGCTGAAATCTTCAGTCAATATATGACAAACATGCTTTTTCGAGTTAACCTCTGGTACCTTTCTAACCTTAATTCGGTCACCAAGTAACATTTAGTAGACTTTTCCGATGTTATGGGAAGTGGATGCAGCTTTTGGTTGTCTCGAACATTCGCCGTCAACCAAGCAGACGACCAGAATACCACCGTGGCAAATGATGTTGCCGAGTCCTCATAAACAGCGTTCATCTCAGTTTTAACTTACGTGGGCGTATTGCTTTTCAAATCCAAGAATTTAATAACGGCTCGATATTCGTAGAAGCGACTAGCGCAAACGACTGTTAAACAACAACTGAGCATCCAACATAGCTGAAGCTTTCAAAACTATTTTTCAACGCGTATGCAACTATATTACCAACATATTTTTAACGAGTAACGAGAAACTTTCCAGAAAACTCTCGTATTCCTATGATCAGTAACATGGCCAATACTTCTTGGTACCACACACCTTTAGCTAATGGTATTTTTCAATATTTTCGTTGTGTTTTGAGAGAACATTTACTGGTACTGGGACGGAAACATATACTAGGTAAATTGTTCTTGCTACAGCGTTCACTATAACAATATTTTTAGGTTTTGCTTGAGGCATTGGGCAGTAATGGGATTCGCTGTGTTGCTAAGAGATGTTTGGACTCCTGTCCTATTCCAGTATATTATGTTTTGTTTATGTACAATTTTCTCAATGTTATATCTTTTTAATACACTCCTCTAATGCCAGCAGAGCATCCGATCAGGATGTATTCGATTACTTCATCTTATTGTTTACATATTCTGTAAAGTGGTGATACTTTCTGTGTGTGTCTTTGAATATGCACTTTTTGTAGGATAGCGTTAAAGTTAGTATTTTATCTTATAAAAACCCTCCGTTTCCACAGAGATGTTACCGCTGCATATCCATTGTAACGAACATGCGTTTTACTGATGAAAGATGTTGCGAATACAGCGGCCATGTAGTTTATTCGTCTTCAAATTAAAATAAAAGAGTTGCCAAAGTTTCTGGACTGTTTGTAATGGTTGTGTGTGGGTGGTTGGCCCAGTGTTTTGTAAATGTGGCTGTAATCACCCTGTTGATCTTGTTCAGTTCCGTTTCTCTCCAGCTGAGTATTGAAAGGGAGTACAATAGAACCGGCATTGGCGTAGGAATTTTACGACGGATGTTATATTTCTGGCTGGAAGTTTAATTCTCAATATTTGGTTTGGTATTTTTTTGTTTTCTAGTGTAAGAATTTCTTTCATTGCCCTGGTGTCTGTTCCTCAGTGTCGTTTATAGTCCAGGTACCTGTAATTGTCCTCATGACTCATGCTTGTGACAACTTTCTTTGTACACGTGAGATGATAATCTTCTGCTGCCATTCTTCTCCTTTACATCTATTAAGTTCGAATTGAATTTTAATCGATTTCGCTGCTGTACCGTTTACATCCTCGATTATTTTTAACAGCTATGTGTGATACACTAGCAAAAGCCTTTTAGTAGTCAATACACGCGATGCACAGTTCGTTTCCCATTTTTTTCTCTTCCCTCGCAATGGTCGAATCCTTTTTTAATTGCACTTTACATCTCTGATTTGTTGTTGTTGCATAACTGAACTGTCATATAAATATCAAATTATTGTTATATCAAATTACCTACTAATTATAAAACAATTTATTACAATAAGAAAAATATATTTATAAACATTGTTTTTTTCCCAAACTCTTCCTTCCTTTCATTCTCTACACCTATATGGAATAAATTCCAAAGGTTCTTCCCGATCAATTTCCTCTTTTGAGTATTTGTGGGTGCTACAACTTTCTTGTCGAGTATAATAACTTGAGATGACCAAGGCAGGGGAAATTATTACTTTTTTGCGGCGACTAGAGAGACTTGTGTTTTGTCAACTCTCGGGAAACCGGTAGGCAAGAACCCTTTCTTAGTAAAGTAATAATTTCACCTGCCTTGGTCATCTCTAATAATAACCTTTCGATATATTCTACGGGATTGAAAATACGATGATATGGACAGACGCAGGAGTTTATAACTATATTTCTCTGTAAGTTGGTCTATTTCGTACACTGGTATAGATTTATTTCTACAAAATTATAAGCAACGATAAGCACGATCTAATAAACTATTTAACTATTAACTATATCAGTGCAAACCAACACAATTAAAAATTTACTGTTGACATTTCTACGCATGTAATCCTGCGTTCGTAGTTACTTTTGTCCCGTTGTATTATTTGTTCTGAGAGTTTTGTCAATGACGTGCACGACTTCTTAAAAATAATCCCATATCGTAATAACCTAATACTTTTTTTTTAGCAATCTTACGTTCCATTTCGTGTAGGTAACGTAATCTGTGCATATTTCACATGCCAGTATATGAACCACTCCTGTGCTCATTCTCGAATAGATTGGTTTTGATTAGACGAAGTGACATGCACTAAACTAGATTACGAACTGTTGATACGCAATGCATTGTTTTCATGTGTAATTTTCTTCACACGAAAATTAAACAAAGAGAATACTACAATAAGATACAGTAGACTCATTTTAAATGAAAGAGCTCTGTAGAAACTATATCTTACACAAAAAATAAAGAAGAAGGCAAATTAAACGAAACGTAATTAAAATGAAAGCGCAGTTTACTGAAATAATTATCGACGTTAATCATAATATTTTTTATTTAATTCTTGTAACTTCCACCAATCCTCCGTTCATTTCAATACATTTATCCTGTATCTGAATGTGTACTAAAGCATTTCTTAATTGTTGAAACGCAACTTCCGCACTAGCTCGTCGTATTGTTCCACAAAGTGTTACTCAGTTCCTTATTCTATAAACTTTTTGAACTGAAAGACCCCGTATAATAACACATCTAGTATCGTCAGATCAGGTGGTCATTCAATTAATTTTCAACGATTTTCAAAATTCAGTTGGTAATCATTTCACCATTTTAGCGTTATGAATGGAACAACCGTCCAATTGCAAATGTAAATGTCTTCTTTCTGCAGTAGGAAGAAAGAAGCAGCAATTTAAAAGAGACCCATTCTTTCATTCAGCATCTCGCACCAAACCTTCACCTTTTCTGAATACTGCTTTTTACAGTCTAATTCCCAATTTGTGTTTTCAATGGTCTGATATCTTCCGAATTTAGAGGTGTAGCTATATTTTTAATAAAACTTTGCTATTTTCAAACTGACAGAATAATCACAGTATAGCCTGATAACTTGACGAACCTCATTTTAAGTGGAAGTAGACTTTTTGATCCGCTATATACTCTAAAAAATGGCTTAATTTTGCCATTTTAAATGGATAACACTGTAGATGTACCAGTCCAACAAAGGCATTCTAATACTTTTATGGTTAAATAATTAATGTACATACATTCACTTACACGTTCGCTATTGCAACCACTAAAATGGTCGAATTATGTTACGAATTGTTACCTTATTCGCCATATTTACCAGATCTAGCTCTGTGTGATTTCTTCCTGCTTCCAAACTTGAAAAAGCGGCTCGATGGAAAGACATTCGGGATAAATGAGGAGATAATAGCCCAAATGCCCAAATGAAAGCGGTTATATTGAGTTTATAGAATTATGTTGAAAAATTGTTCTCGTATTCGTCGGTAAATGCATAACTAAGATACCATATTTCATCATATATGTTTTTTGGGAGTAAACATCATGATCATGATACTGATGAAATTTGTTCTTTAGTATACATACGTGGTGTTGATCTTTCACTGATCTCGAGATGCGCATAGCTTGTACACAAATGTTCTTCTGTTCTCTCTTTACTTTCTTCAGCAATTGCTGGTTTTCAATGCAAATGAAATTTATATTTTACATTTCCTTCATCAGTAAACCTTGCTTTTAAACGTTTAATGCCGGTAATCGAGGGCATATACGATTGCGATATTTTGCATTATTTATACAAACGACTTGCAATAAACAATTTCTCTAGGATTCACCAATAGTAAATATCACATCGACCAACTTGAAAAGGAAACAATTAACAATGAACATAAGATTAAAAAAAAACAGATGGATAACCAGAAATAAATTAATCTAAAACACGAAGAAAAATAATTATTTGTAGGTAAAACAGAATTTAACATTAAATTAGGTTTTTGCTCTTTTGTTAATCACCATGACCTTTCAAAATAACCTATACTCTACACTAAACACAATATAACTCAAAAATTATGAACTTTAGGTAGAAAGTGCGCTGTAGGAATTAAAAAGGTTTTAACATACATCGAATGGAGCAAAAAAACAAGGTGTTCCATTTGAAAAAAAAAAACGAGAACTGTTTGTAGATGCTGCAATTAATGCTACTTTCCCGAACACCCTGTATGATAAAATTGCCACAGCGAGAGTAAAAAAATCTTATAAAATAATGACAAATAAACCAGATATGAAACTTTTGAAAAAATACTGCAGATGTAATTTTATTCCTTGAAAAGCGAATACCTCAAAAACCGTTCACTTTAAGTATATGTTATATCGTAGAAATTTGCTTTATTTTCTATCAAGGAATCCAAAAATGTAGGAATATACAGGCTGTTCTATTTAAAATAGCAAACCTAAACAACGTACCGGCGAAAGTGAACACCCTGCATACTTGAAAATAATTTTGCGTCATAGATCACTTGATTCTAAACAACATTTTTCCATTAAATGAAAAATAGATAAGTTGTAATTCGCTGCATACGGATAGCTGTCGCACCCGGTATAAGCAACATTTATCATCGCAGGCGATATTAAGCGCAATGCGGTTAGCTATTGTCGAGAATATTGAAAACGCCTTCTTCTTTCTCTTTCGCAGCTTTTTTTTTTCGGATAAGATCCTCCAATTTTCAGATACAATTCGGTGATAATCTACTCTATTACATATAGAATATTCAGTACACAGTGTATTATATCACCTAATATTAAATTAGCTGCTCTTGGTTAGTTTCTTCACCGCACTGCGTTAAAAAAGAATTGAATTTTTCCTTTGTTGGAGCGAAATCGTTTTATCTTTCTCTAACGATTATTTTTGGATGAAATGTAATCGAAAGAAGATAATAGTAACACTTTTACAAGCAAATCGATAATAATCCATTTCATTGCCAACAGTACAACCGCATCAATATGACTTTCCTTAGCTTTCAAAAGTCTAATTTTTAGATTTTGGGTAGTAAAACATATCCTAAAAAATAAGATTTTTTTTTCAAATTCCTAATAATTAAAGGTTATTTTCAATATCTCCTGTATGTTAGTCTCCTTACCCGATTTCTGTTAAAAATAAATACAGATAGTGTCATTATCGATCTCTAATCCAGATTATCTGGGAGTTCCTGCACACATATATGATGTATAAATTGGGGATAAGACTTAACGATATTCTTTCTCTACCTACATATATGTCCACAAACACCTTTCGCTGCACATTTGTTGTGTTAGATATCTGCTTTCTGTAAAGGTAGAAGCGATGATTAAACAAAATGCTAATTAAAGACAATATGCACACCGATATTAATATGTATGAGACCTGGGCTAGTCGAAGCTTAATCCATCACTGACCCGAGTTAGCGTCAAAAGTTACGAAGGAGGCGGTGAAATGACTAGCGATCTGTCCATGAGATGTTTTCATTATGGGTTCCATGACTTGTCAAATAGAGTCTGGCCTTCATAAATCATTCCTCGCATCTACAACGAGCATACACAACCAATACACACGCACAACGAACAACTTTCATGGAATGTACCTATACGCACTGGTCAACTATCGCTTTCTTTTTTTATACTATGTGGTTCGACGTGTTCTCCTTCCTATTTAATATTCGGTGGTGATCTTGAGTCTGGATCAGCCATCGGCTAAAAGATAGTCACGACGCTAAATAACTTAATAAAACTAAGAAACAATTTGTTTTTACCGAGATCCATTATATGTAACTTATCTAAAGTGGTATATCTATTTAAGGGACTGGTGATGTAGCGTGTAGCATACAAGTAAAGTTTTCGTAGTTTTCCTTACTCCAAATTTAGCGAATTGAGGGTTGAGGGTGAACCTTACAACCATTTTCAATTGTAAAATTAAATTTGTAACCTAACTTCTTTCTATTTGTGCCTCAAGAGAATATTTGGCTATTTATTTTCTTTATTTATTTGGAAAAAATCATTGTATCTTAAGCATGGCAAATATAACAGCAGGCTCTCTTGCTACTGGACCACCGAACCATTATTGCATTGCATAAAATGGCTCTAACACTATGTAAAGAACTTTATTTATACAAAGTCTGAGGTGAGCAGCAAGCAACTTTCTGTTCTATAGTCGAAAATCCAAGAGCGTTGGGTTATTTTTCTATTCTATTTTATTATGCCCAATTGGTTGGTCACTCGTCTACCTGCAAGGTGTCTAAATAGAGTATCAACAATTTGTTTATTAGTACACTCTCGGACGCAGTAGTAATGGTGTCCGGGTGGATCCTGGATTCGAGAGTGGTCTGAAAAGTTTCTAGCGCAGCACAGAATCAAGTGTTCTTTCTATCAAATTCAGTTTTATTTATCTTATTCGATGAGAATCTCTGCACGCCAAGCGAAACTTTCAACCTAGGCAACAGAAAAGTCGCTAAGGGCAAGATCTGGTAAAAAGGGTATGTAGTCTAGCAATTCGAACCCAGATTTGTGAATTATTATCATGGTGAACACTGAAGGTCGTGGTCAGGTCAGGTGTGATACGGTGCATTGTCTTGATAAAACAAAAGTTTTTTCTTCAAATGCGGCCGTTTTCCCGCAATTTCTGTCTTCAGATTGTTAAGTAATGGTGTAAGTATGCTCTCGTTATTATTTTTCTGTTTGAAAATAGTCGAACAACGCAACTCCATAACTATCCCAAAGAATAGCCGCCATCACGTTTCCGACCGATGGCACAGTGTTCGCCTCTTGTGGAGCCGATTCACCCTTCAAAGTCGACTGCTTCGACTGTTTCTTAGCTTCAGCAGTGTATTGGTGTATTCAAGTTTTATCCACAGTTATTAATTGAGGTCAAAACTTCGATTTATTTCACTTAAACTGCTTCAATAAGGCTTTATGCCCGAATCTCCAATATCAAACCTCCAAACGTCATTGTTAATGTGACAAGCATGTTTTTTCGAAGTGCTCATAGCCTCTGGCATGTCTGTTATCTTAATTTGATGGTCGTCTATCAACGGTTGGTGAACTTTTCCGATGTTGTGGCATTGCCTCAAACGTTCGTTGTTAATCAAACTGATCCGATTACGAGCGTTATGTTTGCAATGTTAAGAGAATTTTTTGCACCATCCTTACAACAGTTTGAAGGCTTTCATTTAGGAACTTTCATTCAACTGTATGGCGCCACATGTCATACATCAAATCAGGCAATCGAAGCCGATTAGGAATTATTCCACAACAAACTGACCTCAGTATTAACCGACAATCTAGAAGCTCCGATTTGTCGTCCGTCCAGTGATTTTTAAGGAAAAGCCTACCAAATTAATTCAGCATATATTGCAATTAAAGAGAAGCATCCTAACGGAAATTAAAGAAAACTCGAAAGCGTGCGGACGAGAAATCAATAACCTTCACTCGCGATTTGACACAAATATTATTTTCAGCACATAAATTTCCATTGGCTGTCCCTTCGTTTTTCATAAATAAATGGCTATGAGAATTTTGCTAAATTTTTGGGAATCTATATGGATAGCGGTATGACATGGTATGATCGTACGGAGCAACTTTGCCTTGGATTATCTAGTGTGTGTGCTCTTTTTCGCTTGCGTTCCTTAGTGCAAAGACAGATTCTGATATCGTACTATTTTTCGGTGTTTGAATCTAGATTGAGATATGGCCTTGTGTTTTGAGGAAGTACATCTAGTATGCAGCGAGTATATAAATTACAAAAATTAGCGATTTGTAACATTATCGGTTTAAAATGGTCTGAATTCTGCAGGCCTTGGTTGGAAGATCTTAAAATTTTGCCGCTACCATCGTTATTCATACTAGAAACTCTACCAGTTATCCACAACCATTTACGTGATTTGCCAAAAAGGTAATCAGTTCCACAATTATTACACTCGAAACAAGAACGAGCTAATTATACCGTCACATAACTTGACCCTAACTAAGGAGAATTGGAATTAGTTTATATAACAAATTGCCACAAAATATAAAAAATATTACAAATGGAAAACTATTTCGCAAACTCGTTAAGAATCACTTATTACAATATTGATTCTACAGTTTAACAGAATTCTTTAATAATCTGTAGGATAAATGTATTTAATGGATAGTTTACTTTATTTGGTTATGTCATCTTAGTTGCTATGTTAAAATGTATTGTAAGATTGATTTTCACATTACTTATTACTGACTTTATCCTATATCCTTTTATGTACTGTCATTTATGCATCACTTTGTATGAATTGTGGGATTAAATATATATTATTAACTATTGTATTTGCTGATACCCCATTTGGATATCTTGTAACTGCAACGACCGATTACTAATAAATTAATACCTAGTATTATCTAAGCTGTGTATGTATAACACTAGATATTCCATCGTACACATCTAACAAAAATTAGGCGGTAATATTGCTTGGTTATTAAGTTTGAATACGAAATTAAGGAGAAATAATATTATTTTTTACTTATTCTTATTTATTGCATAAATCTATGAACAGAATAGAGTATCAGCCTAATTGGTTTTAATAAAAAGATTATCTACAATTTCTTCAAAAATCAAATATTATTTTAAAGTGTTTCTGTTAGTTTAACAATAGGGAATCAAAAAAAAAACATACATTACATTGATATTTATACTACTACGTAAATAAGAAGCGACTTTCTAATATCCCTGTAACACTAAACCATCTACTTTTGAACATTATTACCTCATATTACACGAATATCTCCCAGCAACCCTACTAATTGAGACATATGTCGAAAAGGGGTATAATACTTAACCGACAGGTTTGATAATGAGCCCTAAAGGGTCAGTTTACATCAACGGCTAACAGTAAATTTTTCGAGCTATTCAACAAAATTACTTTTACTTAAATAGCGGTACGTTTGCTATCAAAAGATGTTTATACACATATGTACATGAGATTCAATTTAGATAGAAATAGTTATACACGGTCACTGCGACTATTTCCGTTCTCTCTTTCTAATAAGAAAAAACATTCCGTACATGAAACTGTCAAAGTTTCATTTAGTCGAACCGAATTCCATTTGTCTCATCTTTTTTTATGTAGATCTCGCACCATATCGATCATGAGACGCAGTCATATAAGTTACAGATCCGTAACAGCATGGAGTCCGATCGATCTTGATCGAATTCAAAAATTCATAGAGACGCGCGCGGCACGAGTTCCCGAAGGGCACCGAACGTTAATAGAAAAAGAATGAAAAACAAAGATGGGAAAACTAACAAGGCTAGTGCGATGTAGAGGAGAGGGGATGAGATAATGTTCTTGTACGATTGGCAAGTAATGGAATGGTTCAATCAGGGTCACATATTCGTGTATTACGATAATAAAAATGTTATATTCTACATATGAAGGTTTATAGCTAGTTAAGCTTGAACTATTTTAATTCTTAGCTTTTATAGAAATCTTTGGTTTGGGTTAACAGAATAAAGGTAAGAAATATCATAATACAACACAATTTCACACAACCAAACATATGTGTTTCAATTTTCTTAAAGGATTATGATATTTACGTTATTTTTCTATTAAGTAGAGTAATTGAAGAAGTAAAATACTTAGATTACTCTTAAGCTTAACTTTCATTATATTTATTTCCATTTTGGTCTGCACATGGAATTAGAGTAATAGAAGCAGACGCTGAAGACTGATCAATTTTATGATTCGCCTCTCTTGTCCAGTGTGACCAGAAGCAATTACATTGCTTACTAATAACACAATTTTTAGTAAATTTGGCTTCATCTATCCACAAAATTCAATCTAAAATATCTGAACAGGATTTAGAAAGCCTGTATTTTTTAATAGTTCTATGTATCGTCGTATCCGACTTCCTATGTAGCCAATGGACGAACGTGAATGTACTCTGAGATAAGTTAAAATTTGCAATTCTCCTTCTTCGCTGTCTACGTTATTTATATGACACCCTCTATGTTGAATTTCTACCCCAGGAAGTAGTCTTAAGAACTTTTCTATTTTCGGGATACCTTATATATTTGTAAAATATATATAAAATCACTACACTAATGAAAATAATACAAAATGCATAGCAAAAGGTACACGAACCACCTTTTGGACTTCTTAGAAAATCTTTTTGTTTTGCTCTAGAAGCTATATTTGTTGACTTTTTTCTTAAACTTAGCCATGGAAAGATCCCTCTTCAACATCCAGCAATAGACCACCATCATGTTGGTATTCCAATGCCTCTGATACCTTTTCTCGATTTGTGACATCACCAAGATTGGCAGGAAAATGTGGGTGTAAAAAGTGATTTTTAGTGCTTATATTGCAATCTAATATTTTAAATGTGTCCATATGCTCTTCACAATGTTTACATTCTTGAATCTCTACCATTTCCTAGATATATTCTTACTCAAAAGCTGTTCACGAATTGTTTTCATTGCCGCTTCAAACTCATTAGTTTGCGTTAGGCTTCTAATTTGAGGAGCAATAAAGATACCTTCGTTAGTCTTCATCTCTGATCGACCAGGACATTTTTCATAAAAGAATTGGGAACACCGAACTCTTTTGATCAACGCTTTAATAAATTGCTTCATTACTTACTACATTCAATACTTTTTCAGGATCAACTAGACTTTCGCACAGCATATACATGTACAGATGTTAGCCAATGTCGTAAGGCGAAGCAACAGCCTCGAGATCTATTTTTGACGAGTCTATAAAAAGTTTCCGGTCTATATTCGAAAATATACAAGTGATCCCTACTGTTCAAAACGCCAGTAAAACCTAGTTCCTGGAGCAAGCAAATTGTTTTTACTTTAATCTATGTCTTAATATTTTGGTCAGATCTTTGGGAAATCTTAAATCTCTGACTAAATCATTCAGCTCTTGTTGCATAACAGTTGAGATACATTTTGATTTGAAGATCAAGGATGAAATACATTAATTTCCACGCTAGCTAAGGTTTCGCAATTTGCCTCATTTTCATTCTCATTATCACACTTTGTAACACTTTTGATATCAACATCATGGTGTCTTATGGCCGACTCAATGTTTAAATCGTAATGTATTTTAAGATTCATATATTGTGACCCTTAACACCAAACATTCGCACCATCGGTATTCTAAAAAATAGAGCTTTCGTAGTTCCTTTAATCTAGAGCCTTAGACATTCTTCGCAAATCTTAAACATGTTCTGAATTTGCCTTGATCTTCAGGTTTTACTCTAAAGTATGCAAAACACGCATTTATAATAAAATCAGTAATAATTCTCTTGTATTTTTTCACAATCAAAGTTGTGAATAGTTATCTTATATTTTGCTTTTTGTAAATAGCTGTTTTAGACACTAGGAAAACTTTTTATACGATTTACAGCAAAATTTTCTGATGCAATACCCATTAAATGTAAAGAAAGAAAAGAATACAAATTATCATTTAACTAAACAAACTATGTTCGTTTGTAGTCTATCCGCAGATTTGAAGCTACCTCCAAATAGTAGGCATGATCTTAGACAAAAAACTATTCAATGCTTTTCTTTTGTAAATTGAAGAATGATAAAGATGATCACAAAATTTCTTTCATTATACCTTACTTAAATTCTGCAAATCCAAACAGTCTCATTATTGTAATTGTGGAGTCAATACCATGTACTACTACTGGGAATGTTTGCAAGCAATACTTAATGAAACGTATACGTACATACATATAAAATTAATATTTTTCGTATTGAAACAATTAGAAATATATGTTGAACACCTATTATTGTTTGTTACAACTGCATTGATTGTATAACAAGTTTTTAATGATTTTCTTTGTTAAAATAAACGAAAAATGTTAACAAAAATAATTTGCTAATTCAGGAGAGACTTTTTTGTTGAATTTACTAAAATTTTAGTTGTAATAAAAATCGAGCACCAATTTGATCTTGTTAAATCAACGCGCCATCATCTCTGAGCAAAGATACCTCTAAATAAACTAGATGTATATCGTTTTTGTTCCTTGTTCATTAAATTTAGCAGTAATCATTCGATTTACCCATCTCTATAATATCTTATAACCTGTACCCATCCGCCGCGCCGTAAAGATGAAGTCATCATGCACTGACGGACTGACACATAATGCTGTAACATTCACCTTTGCATGTAACTGTCTGATGACTGTGCGGAAATTCGAAACACACGAATCGATTATTGGCCTCAGATATCGGATCGTGTATCTCGGTGCCGCGAGACGAACCATTATAAGCTTGTCTAAACACTGCGAGACTCTGGCGAAATCAATTAGAACGAGGTACCCGGCCGCGGAGGTTCGTACCGTTGCGACTCTTTTGGGATCAGGCAGATAACTCGAAGAAGAAAGAATCTCAACGACGATGGAAGAAGCACTAATGTTAACTTGCGGACGAATACTATATACTAAGTGCATGTGTATATGAAATGTTCGCATGCAAGGCATACGAAGCGTAATAAGAAGAAAATAAGTGGCAAATTCGTATTTAATAGGCTCATAATATGAAATTTATGCAATTCATCTGCATAATTAAATAATTTAATAACGAAGGTAGGTAAACTTAAAGAATATTGTGTTTTGCTTTTGTGGAACACTGGGTAAATAACGCTTTAACCTTCTCAATAAGGTCTTATTGATTTAACATATATTTTATGCCCTGGAACTCGCTTATTTACCAATTTCGTATGTGCAAAAGAAGCAGTATTTATATAAAGTAATGTTTCGTGGTACTTGTTTCTATGACGAAAACACTAACAGAAAGAATTATTAGCCTCTTTCCTTTTGAACCAAGTATTCAACAGGGGTTTGTTGTCTTACAGATCTGTGCATGGCTTCAACTTATTTTACTTTTATATAGTTAGGGCAGTGTGCTAAAATAATGCATCGAGTATGAAAACATTCCTATTTTCGTTAATTATCTAAAAGAGAAATTTTCAATAGCTTTAGTCATGAATTTTTAAACGGCTTGTATATGTATCACACCGGTGTTTCTCAAACTGTTCCCCTTGGTAATCAATTTTTTAGACGGATAGTCCGTTGCGACCCACTAGCTAAAATCAAGCTTTGAAACGCTAATGTTTAGATCTGTCGAATACATCAATTTGACGTCAAATTAATTCTTGAATTCAATGTTTTATAAAAATTAAGGCAATCCACAAAGAAATTAAGTGTGGTGAAACCGGAAGTTGAACACATACTGATATTCTCAAAAAGTTTGCCCCCTCGCACAAAGTAAGTCTGCAAATTTACAAATTTTGAATCTATGACATGCTGTATATACGTAATACACAGCCGTAAATCCTAAAACATATGAAACTTTAAAAATAACCATTAGTTTTTCGAAAAGGAAGCAGAAACAAAAAAAGGGGAGACATTATTGAATTTTATACCAATTTTAAAAGATTTAGAATTTTGAAAGGCGATTGTCTGTAAAATATGTCCCCCTTTACAATTAAATGTTAAATACTAAACCGACAAAAATAGAAACAAAATGAAAACGAGGTTCAGTTGGCATACACCGGAGTGATGTAAATAGATAAGAAACGTTTTCTCAAAACTAAAGGTAATATAACAAAATTGATAGAGGAAAAATAATTATGAAAGAAAGACAATTTTTGTTACAGGTGTAATATTATGATAATTTTTGGAAAAGGAATAAAAAATAATTTCAGAGTGTAAAATGCAGTGTTTAATTTAAAAGAAATCAAAAGCCGGCATACCCAAAGATAATTAAAACCATCTAATTGACAATGATATATTTTAGTCATCGTATAAGTATTTACTAGAATAGCATAACAAACATTTTAAATTAGTCAAACAATTCCCTCAATTGCTTCAGTTAAATAAAATTTCCAATATTTATTGACCTTCTAGAATACATGTCCAACTCGTTTAAAGTAGCATGCTTGTTAGAGCGGGATAATACTCAACTAATCTCGACTGAGCTGTCGTTATCAAAACAAGAATGGTCAACAATGTAAATAATTAGGGTTTGGATGTGACCCTTCGTCCACAGTTAACGGCACATACGTAATTTGCTTTCGTCGAGTTCGAAATTTAACAAATATCATGTAATATTCAATAGGTTGTCATGGTCAGCTGACACAATAAAGGAAAGGCAGCTGAAAGAGTTGCGCATTTGTTACAGAATGCTCGAAACGCAGCATCCAGATCGCGTCCATTATGTTCGATGAACTGGTTTTCTGGTGTGATTGTCACAATTATAGGTAATAATCTGGTTTTGAAGTGCCAGGACGCTTCTTGTTATTACAAATGACTGACAGGTCTACATTTTGATGCGCTCTTAAAACAAACAGGAGCCTACAAGAGCGTGTATATAAAAACTGGAACAAAGATGATATCTAACGATTATGTTGTGATAAATGACTCTAGTGAAGTGTTATTTCTAATATAAAAAGCCTCTTTATCTTATCTTTATCTTTAAAATATCCTATGAGTTGAACTACACAAGAATATTTTAAAATGTAAAAATGTTTGGCTAAATTGTACATATTTATCATTGAACTTTATTTAAATATACAGAATACAGGAAAGTACGTCTGCCTTTTATTATTCTGGCTATATGCTAGATAGCAATTTGAAGTTTGGTTGTTTTATCAAAAAAGTAGCACAGTAAAATGCACTTTTTTTAATGAAATATGTCTAAGTACGCTCTATTGATCCCCAGATTACGTTTTGTGTTTTTTGAATTAAAACAGTTCCTATGCCCAAACATGAATTGGTTGAGATTGGGCAACGATGTGAGAGTGACGCAGACGTATTTGGTTTCTCTATACTTACTTTTTAGCGATTTCACAATAATTAAAAATAATCAAAATTCCGGTATTCAACTTTTTCATCTATTTTTAAATAAATTTTAAGTGAATTAATTTCAATAAAATGCGGGCGAAGGTTCTTTCTCCGTAAGAAAACAATACCTATAAATAACAAAAATTATTGAAACGCAAAAGCAAAAAATATTAACACATATTATTAAAAGTAATACCAACGAAATCAATAAAATATTATGTAGTACTTAATTTAATTTAAAGTAATTGACTGTGATTCCGCGGGAGTTAATCATCATAAGGCTGGCTAAATTTTAAAATTATTGAATTGTATAATATTACTCGGACAACTGAATATATAGAAGACCGATCCAAACATTATAAATGTACAGGTAGATAAAATTAGTTACGGACAAAACACAAACACTTTAAAATCAATCCCAGAGTTATAATAACTAATCATGAGGTCGCAATATTTAATCGATTTAAAGAATTTGTGAGAGACAGGACCCACTTTTTTATTTCCAATCTTATGATAATTAAAGGCCAAAATAAATGCATGCAAGTTTTGTGGCCTAAGTATGCACATTCTCACGCAAAATATACAAATAAAACAATGCTAGAAATAGGCAAAATGCGATTCTTTTGTGTTAATTGTAAACTTATTTACATCACAGTTAAATAGTAAGTAATAAAGTAAAACTCCATATTTACCAAAATTTCCTACTATCAAAAACACTTTTCTAATAATACTACTACTATTACTAAAAAGGCTTTTGATTTCTCCTGTAACACAATTTAACACATGCATCAAATAAGCTGCGTGAATTGAATGCGGGTTAAAAATTTTCAACTTGTGGACTGTCTTCACCATAATGGGGTCTGCAGCCAATAATAGATTTTTTGGTGTTATGGTTCGAAAAGTGTCTGCTTAATGTGCTCTATTGTTGTTGGAGCCTCAGCAACACATTCTATTTAACACGTCTCTATAGATTAAAATCAGTATGTGTTAAGACTGGAGATCTATGCGTCCATCTTACGGGATCATTCTCATACAGTGATTGAATACGGTGGAGGTGCTCCGTCATCCTGCAGCCACGTTTCTTCCCAGATTTTAGGAGGGACAGTCGCCAATAATCGTAGCAGTTTTAAATTTAAATTATTTTCGAAAAAGGTAGGTTCTCAAACATACTCGCCGATTATGGTTAACGCCCCTCCGATGTTGCTCATCCACCTGTCGCAGAATTTTTTTTTGTGAACAGTTGCTTTGTTAGAGAATAACACTTTAAAAATAAAATCATGGTTTTCTTCAAATTTATCATGTGTATTTACCGTTCAATATGCTGTATATTGTACTATGCACATTATAATCGTGTAGAACTGTTCACTGGTATCTATAGTATTTTTAGAGAATTCGACACCTACCAGGGTAGCCAAATTCGTGATTACGCTAAAAACTACTCTTGAAGGTAATATAATAATAAAATAGCATATTTTACAATATATTGATACGCATAAGTTATTAGCAATACTAATTTCAATAGTTTTCTTCTTTCTTGTTGTAATTAAACTGGTTTATATCGAATATTAGCGAGAACTGCGAGAAACGGACATCCGCTTACTTACAGGGTTGTCATATCATATGAACTTTAGTGGGTATCTACCGCTATATATATTACGTAGAGATATAATGTATTTATTTATGTAGATACTTGTTGATACGTTACAGTATACTAAAAAGAACGAATAAATCTTCCCGTCTATAATCAAATTATCTAATGAATTCCAATTGCGGAGAATCAATGGATAATTATATGAAGTCAAAGATTGATTGACTAACATGGATAATTCTATTTATTAATCTACTAACTAGCCTATTTCGAAGCACTTCAAAAGCAATGCGTTTTACATTGATTGCATCATGCAATGAAAATCACGTAATTTATATTATGCACCCGGCTGATTACCTTTATGCTAGGATTCTTGAATTACGCCGTGTACCTTTAGAACGAGTATTTTCGTAATTCGTGAATTCACAATTAGCTTCAGTGTTGTTTAAACTTTACGGTGTAGCTTAAATGGGCAAAGTTATTCTAGTATGTAAAATAAGATAAAAGTGTTTGTTTGATATTAAAATGCTGTTGTCTGTATGGTTTTACTTGCAAATTCAACAGCTTTTAAGCGTTTATGTATACTTTATCGTTGCTTTCCATCCGTATATGAGAAGTGTTTCTTTGGATTCTAAATTGGATTTTTCGCGTTTTGCATGAATGATTCCTATATGCTGGTGCAATTGATCTAATTTACTATATACTTCATGCTCACCTGGTGCGTGGGTCGAAGTTAATTCTTTCCCTGAGTAATTTAGAACAAAAGTTTTCAAATAAAGAATATTCGATTGCAACATAAGATTACAAGATACAAAGTATACAGGATGTTCAGTTTATATGTAAATTATTACGTTTCTAGATGTCACTCTTCCATTTATGTCAACTTTCGTCAATATTCCTTATACCTATCTTCGTTTTCATTTAATAATTTGAAATTTTTCCGAAATGCTGCTATTTCTTTAGCGGCCGATATCTTGAATGCCTCATACGTTAGAGTAGTGATTAAAATGTTATTATATTTCTTAGTTACCATAATACGTCGAAATTTTTTTTATATCAACTACGTAACTTGATATTTACCTTATTAAGGAATATATCTTGTGTAAATGTAAAAATGTAAAAATGTATCTTGTGAAAAAAACAGTTTGTCGATCGGATTCTTGAAAAATGTACTGTGTTCTATTAAAGACAATGAGTGTAGCATCTTGCAGGTATTAATCGATATAAACAATATTTCGTTGCATTACCGAAAACTCCAATAAATCGAATAATATTTAAATCACCGCACGTAAGGGGTTTAAGCTATCGGCTACTAGAATAGCAGTGGAATTTCGCAAAAACAATCCGAGCTCTCAATGCAAGTATGTTTTGTTTGTTACTGTAATGGTAACCAAATGTATTTACACCAGAAACCATTTGGATACAATCTCCAAGTGCAAGACTCTCCTTTGACTGCAGGTAGCTGAGTTTAAAATTTTGAAATAACAGTTTAAAAACGCCAGTCTTAGTACATCTTGTATATAGTTGTCATGGTAACCAAACCGTATTTGCATTTTGTATTTTTTTTAATAGGTATATTTAAAGTTATATGATTTGGGACAAAACTATAGAAATATGAACCCCATACTATATTGATTTATTTTTAGAAGACAAAACTGAAGACGTAACAATATACGGATGTTCCATTTAAATAATAATAAATAAAAAACTTTGGACTTCCTACCGCTTACAGTTCTACAATTTCAATAGATTGGGACACATGTAGTTTTGCAATTTGTGCGATAAATTTTCAAGATTTAGTTTGTTGGTATACAGGCACAATTTATTTCAGTTTTTTTTTTAATAATAAGTGAATATCTAATAGAGGCTTATCTAAAATGTTTGAAAGTTAAAAAACAAACCAATCAAATAACTGAAGCAAAAAATTTTTTGTTATAGGGCACGACGTTAGTTCTTCTCTACTCCCCTCTTATATAAATTCACAGGTATTTTACGCGTGACATTCTAACGGTAGTCTGCTAACATTGACGGGCTCCATTTATCTTCGTAGCGTCTTTCTATAGCGGCGATATCGTGATGGAAGCGCTCCCCGTACTCATCGCTTAATTATCAGTGAAAGGATCAATGTGAGAATGTAAAAAACGTATTCTCAAAGACATATTGCAGCTTATTGTTTCTAAATGTAATATTGCCCACCAATTTTTTGCAATTCTCAGCTTTGTGATACTTTTGAAATGTTCTACTCTGCCCCTGCTACCCCACTCGCAGATAAAACAACAGTACTTCGCAGCTGAATTAAAACCACTATAGCCACAATTTTCAAATAGCCACAGACCTGCTATTTGTGTTCTTCATAGTTGATATTTTTCAATAAGATACTTTATGCTTCAGTAGCATTTTTTCATCTATTTCACATGTCCTACAAATGGACGTATTGCCAATATGTATTAAAACATTAATTTTGAAGAACAAATGTAAACGTTGATTATAAAAAGCTTTCGTTTCAGTAACCTGGATCTCAGCAGTCCTGGTCCATTTTTGTCATTAAGTTCACTCTTAATTGTTGTATGAGATTTTCGTTCATTTATTGCTGAAATGGAATCTAGATCTGTGGATGTTATGGTTCTTAACTTAACGAACTTCAATTCCATTTTGAAGTGATTCTAGTGGGTGAGGAATTAGAATATCTTCACGATGCAGGGAGCAGGTCGAAGTGCAGATTCAATATTGGGATAATTTACCATCCATTTTTTCTTCGTCGAATAACCCTTACTTTTTCATGGCAATTTCTTAATACAACGTTTAAAACAATGTGATAGTACAATTTGGGTGACGGCACTGTTTGTCCTACTAATTTTTCAAAAGTAAATTCAAAAACATTTTTTCTGTTTCAGAAAAGTTATTTAACAAAGAATATACAGAACGCAGAGCAACATCAGATTACTTATTACAACCTTGTAATAACAACATTTTAGGAATTTAAGCGTCTCATGGTTTCTGCAAAATAGCATTCTGCGAATGAATATTGACATTTTAAGTAATTTAAACTATAAACGTAGTGAGAATGTGGTCTTAATAATAGTCTTAATACTGGTAGATATTGTATCGCGGCACAGCAGGGCGAAGTACTGTTTCCGCTGTTCTTAGTTGATAATAAACAGAGCTTTTATCTTTTGTTAAGGATTTTTGTTTTAACATCGGTTTCATAAAATCCATGTGACGCCTTTAATCCGAAAAAGATTTGAGTATGGGCGGTAAAAGTAGGTACTTGTAAATATCTTTTAGAGCAGCAATCATTCGGTCTTAGGGTTGACAAAAGGAATCTACGAATTCTCGAAACGATTGTTTCGAATTTAATCGACTAATTTGTTTAGTGCCGAGTGTACCGATACTGATGGGTGTAATTGATTATTTCCATACTTACATGAAAAACAAAACTATCAAGAAAAAATTTAAAAAATCGTTTTCTTTTATATAGCTTATTTATCTAGCTCGTGAGAAGTTCGTTTTCTTTAGCTAGGCCTGGATAATTATGATCGTAGCGTTTTAATAACTTTATCATTACAGTAGATTACGATTTTCGACAACATGCATATATAGTTAGACGGCCACCATTACTTTAGTCATTAAGGCCTTTTTTTTCACGTATTATTCGTTTTATCTCCACCGTTCATTCTATTTAATAAACGAACTGTTTTATTGCCGGACATTAGAGCAAGTCGACCGAGCAATACGCAATATTTCAACATGTCATTGCTGAATGGTTACTTCTCCACGTATCATTAAGGCGTTTCAAGTGACCGAACGAATTAAGATGCACACCTGAGGAACAGAAATAAATTGACGTTATGTGGTTTTACGAGTACAATGGCGAGCAAAAATTTTCGACAAAGCAAACAACGTTAGGAGTATTTTATCTTGAATATTCTGTCAATTCTATAACTATTGTTTCTAATACTTACTACTCTATTATTAATTTTGTCAATTTTGCAGTTACAGAATGAATACAGAGGTATTCATTGGAAGAGAAATGTTTACTATTACTTCCATTATGAAACAATAAACGTTTTTTTTTAGAATTGTTGTGAATGCTCTAAAAGAGTCTATTTTTACTCATTATTTGATATATTTGTAATGTTGTTATTTATAACAAAGATAGATGCTCTGGGTTAGACAGCACGAGTGCTGGCGCTGGACAGTGACGTTTGTTTAAACATCGGAAAGTGCTGTGTCTGCTGCTGCTATATACCCCCAAATAAAGTCAAATACATACATGAACGAGAAACGTGAAATAATGTTGTATGAAGCAAAAGTAAAGGGAGAAATTATAATTCTCGTGGATATAAGTTCAAAATCTTCACAGTGGAGATAACCAAGATCTGATGTACGGGGAGATTATTCAGAATGGCTATCGGCACTTAATTTAGTAGTACGTAGCACAGGCAATATACCAACATTTGTTAATGGAACAAGTACATCGATGTAAGTTACTCGCCAGAAAAAAATAGCTAGAGACATTTACAGACTGGGAGGCATTGCATTCAAAAAATCCTTGTAGCGAACTGAATAAGGACATTTAGGGAGACAGTTACAAAATTGTGCTTCGAAGCTGAGAAACCTAACACCTTATCACATGCACATAAACAAAAATAGAAGTATTCTGGAAGAATTTTCCCTCATGTTGGGAATAATTGGGTGGACGGTCTACAGGATAGTGATGTCTCTTTATTATAGACGAAATATGTAAGACTACCGATAACATGAAGGTGAGTAGGGCTCCACGATATGATGCAATTCCGCCGGAGGCAGTGAAAATGATAGTGAAGGTGGATTCTAAATTGATGAATAGTCTACTACAGAAACAGGACTTTTCGAGGAAGTGGAATGTAACAAAAGTTGTCTTAAAACACGCTAACGGCACACCAACGTATAGACCTCTATGTTTACTAAATAACTTAAGTAAGCTCTATGGGGTACTCATTAGAACTAGATTACAGGATGAAATTGAAGAAAAAGGAGGACCACATGAATACCAATTAAGCTTCAGCAAAGGGCGATCTAGTTTTCAGGCTCTTTAAATGATAAATGGGACAATAGAAAACTGACAGAAAAAATGACTCACTATCCTCACTCTAAATGTGAAAAATGTTTTTAACACTGAAAGACAGCCTTATAATAGAAAAACTACGGAGAAAGAAAGTCTCTCAGTATACGATTAACTTAGTATCCAGTATCTTACCAATAGCATTTAAGCTAGATAAAAACAAAATAGTCGAGATGAATACATTAATTTCCCAGGGATCACTTTTGGGACCACTTTTGTATGTAATAGTATACTTGAAATGGATATGCCAAACAATTGGTTATCTCGATGACTTGGCCCTCGTGGTAGTACGATCTGATAAAGTATACAAACGAAAACCTTAGACGTATCAGTGTTTGGAGGAATGCTTGTAAGCTGCAGCATTAGGAAGATTAATGTCTAAAGTGACAAACTGGAAGTGACAAGAAGGCAGTCCTATGCGGAGCTGTACACAACATATTATATGGAGCACCAGTTTGGTATGAAGTGCTAAACGTTAAAGAATACCCTAACCAGCAAGCAAAGAAAAATGTTGATACGCACAACTATGGCTTACAGAACAGTATCCAGTGTAGCTTAGCAGGTTTTTTTCAGGAATAATGCCTCTACAATATCTTGCATAGGAAAGGGGAAACATCTATGAAAAAGTAAAGAAGGGAAATGAACTAAGAGTGTACGAAGCACAAGTGAAAGATAGCGAAAGTAAAGAAATCAAAAGAAGAGTAAGAGAGGAAATTATTAAAAAGTGGCATAAAGAAAGGCACGACATCCAAATGATCGGGAAGTAGACAAAAGAACTTGTGTCGAATATTGCAAGATGGATAAACTGTGAACTCCGAGGCCTGGATTACTACACAACGCAAATCATAACTGACCATAGATGCTTTACAAACTACATTAAAACAATAGGTAAAGTCAACCATGAAAGTTGTAGGTACTGCGATGAGATTGACACCGTAGGACACAAATTTTTTCATTGCAGATGATGGGATAGAAGCCACTGGTGCAATAGCAACGCTGCCACTTGAAAACCTGGTGGAAACCATTAGACTCATGGTTAACGAAATAATGACCACTAAAGAAAAGGACATTTCGATAGGTCTGACAGTCGCTACTTGAACTCCTGATCCCTAAAATACTAAGAAAAGGGAGGTGTAGGGACAAAAGGAGAGCCCGGCATTCATGAAAATATATCCATAAGGATGGTTTCAGAGTATTGACCAGTCAATAAAGTCGATTATCCCGAAAGGACTTATGGATTTAATCGAAAAACAGAAGTAACATAAAATTATTTGCAATAAGCAACAATAAATTGATTTAAGTTATACAATACGTTATCATTAAAACATGGTCTCAACCGCCTTTCAAAATAACTCAAATTCATGCAATTGACAAAATGTAAAGATAGGAAACTTATTAAAAAGTTTTTATCCAATACAACTTGCTGGCAATTCGGATAGTTCTAGCACTACAAACAGAATGTCAAATCGACGCTTCTCTTATTAGAGTATATTTAAAATAAAAAAAAAAACTATTATTCTGAAATAGCTTGATTAGAATGACCGTTTCGATTTAAACTTTATGCCTAAAATTCTAAAAGTGCCTGCTTGCTTTAATTCATTATTATGAATATGCAAATTTAGTCCGGTCGTTTATCTAAGATGACCGTAAATTACTAAGCAATTAAGTAATTTCTTCATGGCTATATTCAAGTATAATCAGAATATCTGTATGTACCTCGTGGTTTTGCAGCCGTGAGTGAAAGGGAAAGAAAAGAGAGGTTTTTTACGTTTCGATAATATGTACATATATCTACCTCAGAAACCGTAATTAATATTTTATGCAAATTAACAACTGAGAACTGAGAACAGTAATTATTATTATTATCTTTTATATGGAAATCAAGAAATGTATGTTTTCTAATAATTAAAATATTGTGTTATATACGTATATGTATGTTTGTGTATTTTGAGTGTATTTGATTATCTATATGTGATTATTGCAATAAACTTTTCTCCTTTCTTTTTAATTAAAAAAGATATAAATGAACTTATTCACCGAAAATCCAGTGACAATAAAAACGTTATCCGAAAAGATTCTTAAATAACATTGTGGTTGTTAAGAAATTAAAATTAAAATAGATACCAGGCAATTGGTAAAGTAAAGGTAATTTTAATTAAAACAATCTAACATGTGACTACATTTTGGGTATTGAATGAACGATGAATGACAATTTTACGCTGGCTCCAATTAAAAGTGCACTCCTAAAATGTTGGAGTATTTCGTTGAAATTTTATGAATGTATGTAATGTTTTTACACAGGAACACCTGTTACTATCCGATAGTTACAATTCAAATGTACAAAAATGAGTAAAATGCATGGAGTATGTTTCAAGAAATCGTGAGTAACGCCTCGTCGACGAGGATGTACATCACACAAATAATTTATGAGTAGTAGCATTTTTGTACTAATAGACATTTTCCAAAAAATTCTTGGTGGTGCATTTTTTTCAAATCATTCTAAACCAGTCTCCAAATTCATTCGTTTTGACTTTTTTATTATTGTTTCTTGCATTTTTTGTGGTTTTTGTTATAGTTGCTTATTAAGATTTCATACATGAAGTCATATATTAGTGTTTAAAGTTAATTGACGGAAAAGTAGATATTGAACAAGTTTGCTATTTCAGTTTCAAGTTTCTCGAGCAGATGGGTACGTGATAATTTTGCAGTAAAATTTCCAAATCGTTCGATTTCAGATCAGGAAACTATTTTGAGAACTTGCAACAATTTTATGACTCATGGATGCGTAAAATCACACAGTAAGAAGAGAAATTGATGAAACCGAATTATGACTGAAGTTCTCAAAGAAAATGTGTAGTCGCCAATTGGAGAAAAGCCTTCCAGTAATGTGACTAAATTACCGCACCAATTCCAGAGTTCTAAAAGTAGTTGCTATAAAGCTTTGAAAGAAGAACCATCTGAAAACTATATCCTTCACAACTTTCACCGACTTCTATAGGGTGACCATTTTCCCCAAACGGAATTCTGCGAATACTGGATAAACAGAACTAACGAAAACCCAAATATTCTAATTCTTGTTCTTTCTCTGATGAGGAAACATTAGAATATGGTCAAGAGTAGATGCTCATTTCTTTTCAGAAACACACACTGGCGCCGAAAGGCCAATGTGTGGGCAGGAATAATTGGGAATCATATAGAATAGAGGAGCCACTAAATAGTCAAGACTAGCTCCAGCGGTTAACCGACTCACTGATTTGGCGGCTTGGACCGCTGAAAATGCCAGCTAAGCAATGGTATCAAATCTTACTGGTTTGATAATATTAGAGACAGACTCTGAGATTTAGAGGAACTAAAAACTAGGCTGCTTGAAGCTCCTAATGGAATTAATGAGGCTGCAAAATGCAAACAAGACATTTTGTCTTTTAATGTTCTGTTGAGAGACATATGCGTTTCTAGTTGTTACTTCTGTTTTTTTTTTAAGTTGCCCAGTAAAAGCAGTAACGATTTCTGGTTTTTCATATTGGTAATTTATTGTTGAAATCACGTAATTTAGTAGTACCCATTAACAAAATCTACTACTTAGTTAAAAAAAAAGAAACAAAGAATTTAACATCTTAAAATTTGTTAGGGCTTTATATACTATTATTATTATAAATTATCCAATAAAAATCGAAGTACCACTAACGCAAAATGAAGCTTTTACCATGTTATCATCTATAAAAAGTGCATTGTATAGCAATTTTTATTATTTGGAACCACACGCACACATATACATATATTGCAATTTTTCAATTATTAGAAAACAGACATACATATCGCATTTTTTATGATTATATGAAAAAAATAATTACTTTCCCATTTCCCGCTTGTCAATTTACAAAAAATATTAATTACGGTTTCTGAGGAAGAAAATGTTAATTAATACATGTAATGTTATATAAAATAACAACAACGAGGTTAGCTGTCATCAGCGCCAAATTCATTTCTCATTTTGGCATGTCACCTATCGGGTATAAGGATCTATCTGTTGGTAGGAAGCGCGATACCTAGAAAAGTAAAAATATTTATGGGGCGTAAAGATAAGAAAATTAATATAAGTCCAGCCACCGACAAACGTGGGGAAGACGTATATTAACTACTTTTCTTTGTCATTCTGTTATCTTCAAATTAATGTCTAAGATTTCCACAGCTCTAGCGTATACGTTAGTCGTATAGAATTTGTTTTTGTAAATTAAATGTCTTTCGGTTCGAATCATCTAAATTCTCAGTACAATTTAACGTTGTAGTGTTGCATGTGGGCAGAAGTGTCTTCAAAGAACACAGAATCCCATCCTCAGTTGCGTCCCTGCATCACGCTACATCCGAAATCGTTTCTTTCGGCATATATATTTTTATAATAGTGTATTTTCAAAGGTTAAAAAGTATCATAGGCATAAAACAATTGCCAACGTATTTGACAATGGTGAAAAACAATGGGAATTTTATTTGTAACTTTCTGTTTAGCTGTCGTCAAGGCAAGTTATACGAAGCATTTTCTCTAATTTAAAGAGTTCCGAGTAAATATTCCAGTTTAAAATTTATTAATAAGTGTGTTAAGTAGTTTATTTGAGAAGAAAAGAGGTTGAAACGTAGTGATTATGTAGAAATTGTTAAGACTTAACGTTAGTAGTTATTTTTAATTTATACTTTATAAAACATCTATTTTCATCTGCTAAAAGAGTGTCTAGAGACATTCCCGAATTCACGACCCGCAATTTATAAAGGAAATTTCTAATTTCGACAAATTTTTTAAAATTTATCAAATTTCACCTTCCAAAAACATTATAAGATATTATCGAAACGTAAAAAACATCTGTTTTCTTTCCCTTTCACTCACGCCTGCAAATCCACTAGCTGCACATATTCTGATTAAACTACTAAGTACCGTATATCATCCCTATGTAGATTCTACAGCGTTAACGTTTATGCTTTAAAATATCCCCAGCTTTATTTGCAATCATAATACACTTATCTGCAGTATAATTTAGTAATTGTATTATTAGACAACAAAGTATTTTCAATATCATTAATATAAAGTACAAATGAGAAGGGGGAATCACAAAATCATTTGGAAGAATTAAAATTAACGTAAGGTGAAGTGATATACCACAAATTGCTAAGCCTTCCTCGGTTCTTAATATATCAGAATCAGAATATTCTGTTAGTTCTAAAGCTTTTGGTAGTAATTCGGCATGAAGTTAAATTTGTCACAGACCATTAACTGCTCCGGCCATCATTATACCACCATGTTCATGTGAAGTGAACGCATTTACAATTACCAGATAAAAAAGAACGAAGAAGAAAGAGAAAAGAATTAACTGCCGCGTATATACGAGCTCACATATCCTGCTACGCCGACGTAATGTTGTCGTTACACGAGAATAAATAAAACTATTTACAGGATAAGCCAATCATGTAACATATTTATGTGTAGTGAGCGAAGAGATGGAGGAAGAGAAGGAGGCAAAACAAAGGATACAGAATAACAGCCACAGCTGTCAGTCGCGCAATGACAAGTTCCTATCTGGTGGGTGCACCGCAGCAGCACTCTTTAATGTTTAAAAAAACGCCTACGCGACGGTGAAGGCCGATTAATTGGGAAACATCGACGCAGATAGACGACGGCTTAGGGATGCTCAATTAGACCTAATTAGGTTCTTAGTATTTATTATATGATTGTGATTGTATATCTCGCTGTGGGAGTAATGGAATGCTCGTAACGTTCTTATTTCAATGCCAAATACTGATTAATCGATGTTGGTCCATTTAAAATACGTACATTCTTTATCTCTTTCGTAAAAGGGCCCTTATATTTAGGATTAAATTACAAAATTTTAATTTATCAATGATTCATTAAGTTGCTTGCTGCCCGGGTCGCAAATTACTGTTTGAAAATCAATGTGGTTGTTTTTTATGTATTAATGATCTTAACTATTTAACAATCAACCAAAACAACAGGAACTTCTAACGTTGTTAATTCTAATGAGGCATTTAATAGATTAGGATGGAAACGTAAATTATAAATATAAAGGGAATGTATTACTTTCCCTGAAAATTGCAGTAATGATTGTAGAATTACAAAAATATTTATATTTTGAATCAGAAGCTTTTTCTTGATTGAGACATGATCAAGAGTTTTTCTTTTTACATCCTACATCTGTGATATTGTACGTGGTTCATCTTGCCTTTGGAAGATTATACCATTTGAAATAAGAAACTTGATATTTGTTTCTGGTTTAATCAAGAGTGCCATGAAGTTGAAAATATTTTTAGGAAATACATCATTATTTAGAATATTACTCGACAAAAAAGATATTTTAATTTTTTCCAGGGATTCTATATTTTTTGGATTAATTAATGCAAAATTAATAAATTCTTAATATTTCTTCTTAAAAAACGGCCAATTTTTTTTTTTAAATCGGCTTTCCTTTTATCTAAAAAAGGTAAGTAACTATTTGCATTCTTTTCAAAATAAGCTGCTGAAAATTGTACAACATACTGCAGGTTGCAATTTACTCTGAAAATAGGAAGTGTAATGAACGTATGATACCGAATATTACAAACGTATTTCCCCTAACATTTTCGAAAATACTGAAAGTAGGTACTACGTTATTGGTTCCATTTTGAATTTAATTTTACACGAAATTACTGGGAATATAAAAAATTTAGGTTAAATCGAAAAAAAGGGTTTGAATTTTTGAAGTGTTGCGCGACATATTTAACACCTTGTATATGTATTTGCATTACACCACCTTGAAACATATGAAGTGGTACCCCCTAAATTGATAGCAAAAGTGTAATTCGAAATACTACATCCGTTTTCAGACCAGGTCTTAGTCGGCAACTGTCAAAATTTTAATAAAATTTGCAGTATAGTCAAAAGTAATTGTTGGGGCTGCAAAGGTAAGTTGAGTGACCATCAAAATAATTCATCACAAATATACCAGTCCACTTAAAATAGAAAGTTGAAGGCGGTTGCGGAACTTCGGAACACGCGGTACATTTGCATTACTTTTATAAAATACGCTACAGTACACTTTATACGTACAGAGAATCTCATTTCTACATCTTCGGTAGTTTGCACGCTAAACTCCGGCAACTCCGTTGACACACTAATGGTATTTCTGTAATAATAAATGATGGGACTAGTGGAAATTAGGGATGGAGTCACAAAATTAATTATTTTTAGCAAAACTTAAAGGCTTAAGGTTGAAACAGGAAAGGGTGTAGCATAAAAGCCACTATGACTATTATTACTCATTTTGGAATTGTAGTAAATGTTTAGTTTGTCATTAAAAAAAATATATTTTTTTGCAAAAATGCGTTAATCGCTTCTTCAACTTCTATTTTATAGTCCAATCTCCAAGTTCGTAGAAAATAGTCCGTCCTACAAACTGAAAAAATCATCAACAAAGTCGAAAATTTGATGTTAACTGACCGCCAAGTAAGAGCTTCAGTTATTGCAAGTGAAATAGAAATATCAGAAACGGGGAGTTTTACACAAAGATCTGGGAATGAGTAAAATGTCAGCACTTACATTCCCAAACATCTCAGTCCATGCAATGGATTCGTAAGGGTTCTCCATCACCCAAAATGACGAAGAAGCAATTTTCGCCGAAGGAACTGAAGTCACAGCTCTGCGACGCAGAAAGGTTTCTCTTAATTGAGTATGTGCTAAAAGATACTACAATAACGGAAAATCTCTACAAAAGGCACAAATAGGAACTTAAAAGGGGTTCTAAGCAAAAAAAGACCCCGTAATTATGCTCAGAAAACTCCGGGATGCATAAAGCACGAATTATTAATTCAGTAGTCAATGAATGCGGAGAGGAAGAATTACAACATCCACCTTACAGTCCTGATCTGATCTCCTGTGACTACTATCCTTTTCCAAAACTCAAAAAACACTGGGGAAGCCGACGCTTTTTATCAAACGATAACTTGGAAAAGGCCATGGTGTTGTACTTTGCAAAATTACCAAAAGATTTGTTTTCGAAGGCTTAGAGAAACGTTGGAATAAGTGTGTTAGTGCTTGTGGTTATTAAAAAATAAATTCAAACTCGTCTTTGTAATTAAGTAAATAAAAAATTCCTCTCGTAGCTAGCAGCAACAACCAATTAGTTTGCCCAATTTACCGATTTCACAATAATAATAATTCTTTCTTGCCCAATAGCAAACGCCAATTACAGGACAAAAAAAGTAATTAACATATATTGCTGTTGGTAAAATATAAGCATTTGAATTAAATTTTTGATGCTACGTACAAATAGATTCATCGAGCACCGAACTCCTACGTTATTATATTTAACAAGTTAGAACAAATTACTATAAAAAATCTAGTTCGGGTGGTTATGAAATCAAACGAACAGCATAATAATGAAATTGATCATTCTCTTCTTTTATTCAATATGTTCAATAATAAGCTTATAATATTAATTTACATGATTAGCATATGTAAAAGAACATTTCTCGTGATATATTCTGAAACATTGCTGTTTATAGTTAACACAAGAGAAAAGGAATAAAAGTAAAGCCTCGTTATGATTATCAATGCCTCATTCTTATGGAATTTTCGAAAGAAGCCTACAATTCTGAGAACAAAATAAACAAAAATGTCTAATTACATTAAGCGCTATCTAAAGTTTAGAAACGAACAATATATTGCACTTAACGTCAATTCATGTTGATGGCGTAAAAGAAATTGCACTTCATAAACGCACGTTACCAATAGACGTATACAAATTTTTTGCCTATGTACCGTAAAGCGATGAGCCTAACTCAATTACCAGATTTAATTAAAACATTTATAGGCTTTGTTGCTGGTAAAATAAATTAAAGTTGAACATCATCACGCTCACAATACACTACACTCTTGTACACATATAGAGATACAATATTTATCAATTTACGATAACCAATATAATATTAAATACGTTGTGGGCTCAGGTTCTAAAAGTCATGCAGGAGGCATGCCCGACATAGGCTACGTGGATGCACTCCGTCAGTGAACTGCAAAGTCATTCACTCGAGTAAGTGGCGCCACGGTCGCCGTCACAGTCTCGAGCTTTGTCCGGTAGAACACCGAGAAACATTACAACAATAGCTCCGAGTACTTACTTGAGATTGACTTAGATTTCAAATCCTTCGCTATGTAAATAAAAACTACGAAGAATCGTCGAGCAAGTTTACTGCAAATACTTCAGAAAAATGTAGAATGATTTACTTACCTGAACATTATGGTCTAATGGATAGAATCCAAGTCATTCACACATGTGTGTGTGGTAAACCGTACTTGGAATAAATACATTGAGTACTGATTTTCTGACTTTGCAATTAAGCAATTGTAATGTACTTGCTAAAATATGTTTGGCATTTTGGCAATAAGATTAAAACAAAGTTTCCTTTCTTCGCTTTTAAAAATGAGTTCGCAACTTTTAAATTCAATGTTATATTTCTTCAATGCATCCCAACACCGCTACTTCGGTTTAGAATACTGCGTAGAGTTAGTGACTTTGACTTGGCTTTTTAGCTTAACCATGCATATTCCTGGCATTGACTTCGATCTTTGCCTTTGACCCTTCAACTTTAATGAAGAACTCCTTTTTTCTCTCTATCTCGTGCTAATATCTGATAGTTCTTATCAGAGCTGTATGCAAGACTGACAGAATAACTGAGCCTGCTTGCCATCGGTCCCATCTTAAGATTCTTCAACAGCTTCTGGTGATCTGTAGCATGCGATCTGATTATGGGAGGTTGACCGTTCATTAATTATGGACTCTAGGGACTTCATTAATTATGGACTATAGGGTGTTATCAGAAGAACTGATCGTACTCACAATCATATCACTTTCACACATAATTTTGAACCACTTTCAGTGGTGCTAGCAGGCAGAATTATACATTAAACGAGCACAAGGGATACCTCAGCTTTCACAAAAACAATTAAAGGAAAAAAATTGCTACAAATTGTTTTATTGATTTCAACATATCTACCATTAAGATTTATATACTTATGTCTACGTTCGATACGATTCTCGAAATATTTTTCCACTCTAAGAAGTATAGTCAAGACATGAGTATGGTCAAAACATTGGAGGCTTGAACAGCTTTTTGAAATGATCGCTATCGACGAATTTTTTATTTGACAATCGGGAACAAGAAGAAGCCGTTGAGTGAATACAAAATAATCAATTGTTTGACGTACTGTAGAAAAGTTCCGTAATTGAAGTTAAACCGCTCAGATTAACTGGAAGCGTTCTTTTATTAAATCCAGAGGTACAAGAGGTAAAAATCTCGATCGTTCGATAATTAAATCTACACGTCAGATGGAGCTCGATTCGCTCGAAAGTTTTGGGTCGACGAAAGAGATTAATCTCGAAGCGAGGTTGTGATGATTGTTGTTTCCGTGCCGATAAATGTGGGGACATCGTAAGATGTTCCTTAAATTAACGGGGCTACAATCCCCTCTGGAAAATTTTCCGTTTTCTGCAAACTAGCTGCTTCATTTTCATCAGTACTATTACCAAAAATTATTTTATGACCTTACACCGCCGCCAGAATGATGATCACTTTAAAAAATAAAAATGAGAGGTACAAAGGAAGCTATGCACGCAGTCAAAAACCGACCAGTAAAAAGTTAGGTTAGTTATTAATTTAATCTCTGGTCGTTTGTTTATTATCGATTGATCCACGTCATCTGTATTCATCAAGATTTTTCTTTAATGGATCAAAGACCTAAAGGCCCTACGGAATAAAGCAACGCTTGCGGATTACAGCTGATCTATGTGTAGGGATGCTCCGGAACAAGCCAAAAGACAACAATCTCATGAAGCTATCACATGATTCTCTTCAGACGCAACCACGTTAGGTATTGTTCCATCAATTTAATTTAATTTCAACTCTTTGAATGTAACTGTTAAATAAAATTGAAATGGATTTTCAATTTTATTGGCATATGTGTCATTTTCTTTTAGTCCGTTAAAATAAAATACTTTCATCTATTGTATATCGCAGAAACGAGAGAGAGAATTTACTGATGAATTGAAGAAATGATTTAAAAAACATTTGTTTGTTGCGCAGTGTAACCATGCAATGACTTAACCTTCAAATCAAAAATGTCTCAAACTATCTAATCTACAACCACGGACGGCTCAAGGTATTGGAACAGGTATAGGCATTAGCGGGCCTAACTACCACCTTAAAATGCCTAGAGGACTCCACACCAACATATATATCTGCTTTGAACTTATACATCATAAAGAACCTCGACATAGGGATCCGAGGTACAATCATAACTATATTCAGTGACAGTCAGGCAGTTCTGAAGGCTATCAAATTTAGGCAATGAAAAGACAGACAAGCTGACTAGAGAAGCAGCGAATATGCACTTCGTCGGCCCTATTTAACAAGTAATTAAAGCATGGGAGGACAGTCAAAAGACCTCGTTCTGGGAAAGTGTTCCAGAACAAAAACAGGCGGAAGCATTCATATCAGGCTCGCCTAAGACAGCAAAAATAGTGCTATCGTTCAGCAAACCTTCGATTACTGGCGGAATTTCTGACAGATCATGCAGCCTTAAAATATCACCTATTCAATCTAGGAAAAGCTGAAGATCAAATCTGTCGTCTATGCCTAGAAAAGATCAGGGGAGTCTTCACCTACTCCAGCACATATAAGGGCATTTTGTTACAATAGATCTATTAAGGGCGCAGTAACTAAAGGCATTTGTGCCAATGCCCAATGATACTAATACTAATGTACTCTACAACATAAAGCTGCTTACCTTTCAACTGTAGTTTCCTATACCTTAGCTAAATGATTGAAGGGTCAAATACCACACTTATTAAACAAAGGAAAGAAACAACATTAATTTATTGCGAAACATTAAAACTTATTTGTCTTCGTTAATCTTCTTTCGTTCCGCTTTCCACTTTTTCTCACATCCTTTAATAATTAGGGCGAGCGAAAAAAGGCACCGCGTCAATCTTAATGACAAAACACACAGGTGAAAGCTCTTCCGTAAAACATGCGCCATTTTTTCCCGCAACGCCGGCAAAATTCTAACGTAACGCTATAAAAGTGTCGTATGTTCGCCTGAAAACGAATGATCTACAAAACAGCTCGAATCAATCATTTCTGTCGTAAAAACTGAAGCATCGGCTCGAGATGTGACGTAAAGTAACGCGTTTCGGTAGATAATTTTTTATCGCCATAGAGAGCAAAGTATCCTCAGCACGCGACCAAATATGGTATAGGTATAGGTGAAATTAATATTTTCTCTCTCACGTCGAATATGGTATACAAGAACCATTAGTGTTGCCATCAACTTCCAATCGCTTTTTTATATGAGATAAAAAATGTGCGGTAAACGATAGCACCGCGAAAAGATTTTTGCTAATTAGAACGATTTAATAATGAGAAAATAGTCCAAGAGTTGGACGAAGCAAGTCATTTCTTGTGATCTACAGCCGCCACTTTTTCTATTAAATATACCTACTCCAAATGCATTTCTATTATGAACTCTTAATGAAAATAAAACTACAGGATATATTAAGTTTAATGGTTTCGGCCACGCACTCTTGATGAAGTAACAGTCTGCATGTTTGGAATAGAACTACCTCGTTTAATTATTTCCATCACAATTTTGTATGGGCAAGTGATTTAAATTTGAGTTTATATTTAATAAAATATTAATACTTAATATATTTATTAATAAGGTGAATCCGCTTTACCTAATGGATCGGTTACTCTAATAGGATTCTATATGACTTCTACTTGATGGTTCCATGATCTCTCCAACTAACTTGATATTCATTTTAGGTGAATGGTTTTTAAAATTGAATTTACTTTTGTACATGAAAAAATTGTTAGAATATTTTTTATTATAAAAACAAGCGAACATTTCATATAAACTTAACTGAAATGTTTAAGGAGGTTTAAATATTTTTTAATTACGTCGATTTTGCTTCTTTCACGATCTATAATGAATTGCGCAATAAAGTCTAATAAGCATTTTTCCCATCGTAGTTAATTTTGTGGCTAATTACTTATAAATCCACACACACCTTAATTTTGATTTTCATTTCAGGTATCATTCAGGAATATTAGAACAATACAATATGAAGTAGTATGTTCCAAATAAATGAAATGTTGTAATCTTTCAAAGTAATAGTTGTATCATAAATCTATGAAACAGTGAAACTAGAAAATACTTACGTTAACAAACAAAGAATTTACATCATCCGATGTTATGGTTTAGGACATGAAACAAGCTATAATACAGTTGCTAGACCATGGGATATAGCCCAATATTTCTCTGCAATGAAATTCATGAGAATTGGTAGTGTTTCGATCAAAAAAAGGAATAGAAAGTAGTATAATGAATTCGGCTAGAAATGTTCCTAAATCATCCTTAAGAAAAAGAGCTTATCAAATTGGAAATATAAGAAAATCTGTACTAAAATCAATAAAATTCGTCCGTCCATACCGGGTGGTCATTTGAAAACTTCCCACCCAAAATTTCTGGAAATATGGAAATTTACGAAAATTTCCTAAAACACATAATAAGTATTATCGAGGGGGAAAACTTTTTACATAAAAATTGACTCACCCACTTTAACCCCTGCCCCCGGGAGTTACGCCTTAAATGAAAAGGGGTATCGAGTAATACCTTATTTTAATGATCTTTTGAAACTTTACACTTTGGCGTTTAGTTTTTTGAAATTGATCCATTCGTTTTCGAGACTTTTAAGAAAAATCTTTTGGTTTGGTTCGCTTTATGTTTCTAGCTGGATAATCTATTTCAAGAGCATCGGAACAAAAACCATTATCAAAATATCAATGAAAAACATGCAATAGCATCAAAAGTGAATACATCAGTTTTTGTTCTAGTGCTTTTCGTTTGGAAATACATCGTCTATTGCTTTAATATAAATGGTTATTTAGTGTTACCCAAAATTATGTAAGTAAAATAACAATAATGGTTTACAGTTTGGCAGAAAGGGTTGAAATTGTATTAATTTATGGAATGTGCTCGACGAAGTGCCGCAACATTTAACAAAAGGCATCCGGATAAGATCACATATCATGGGTATATCCTAAATCTTACTGACAAATTTACTCAGACTGGATCTGTGCAAATGTAAAACATAAGCAGCCAAGAGTTTTAAATGAAGCTGCTCAAGTGGAAGTGTTGGGTCATTTCGGCATAAATCCTAATACTTCATTACGCCAGATTTCTACGGTAATTGGAATCTTCTTGGGTTCTGCTCATAAAATTACAAAACTTCATAAATTCTTACAAATCACAAATGTATTGTTAACTGAAGACGATTTTGACAGAAGAGTAATTTTGTGAACAAATGACCACTATGATTAATAACAATGCATTTGTGAGGAATATCTGCTTTAGTGATGAATGTACTTTTTATCTACTTGCATTTGTAAATAAACATAACTGCAGATATTAGAGTAACGAAAACCCTCATCTGTGTGTAGAAGGACACACCCGATATCCTGAAAAAATTAATGTATGGACAGGCATCTTAGGGGACCACGTGATTGGACCATTATTTTCAATTACATTCTAAATGGCAAAGCATATTTGAATATGCTGGAAAATACTATCAATCCGCTAATTACTGTCGCTCTCGAAAATTAACCGGATAGTAATGGAAATATTCTACTTGATGTGGATGAATTACATTTTCAACAAGATGGAACTCCTTCTTACTATGTTCTTCCAGTACGGCAGTGGTTAGACAATGCATTCCAAAATAAATAGGACGAAGAGGACTTCTAGAATGGCCAGCCAGATCGCCTGATTTGACGCCACTAGACTTTTTTCTATCGGGTTATTTAAAGTCTGTCGTATTTGCCCCTCAACTTCAAAATTTGGTAGCACTTCGTCAGAGGATTACTGCAACCTGCCGTGGAATTCAAAGAGATGTTTTTGAAAATGTTTGAACAATGGCTATACCATTGTTTAGTGAGCAACAGACAACATTTTGATTGATTTTTTTTGTAAAAAAGTATTTGAATTCTTAAATAACTTTGAAAACAAAAATAATACATCTGAAGTAGTTAAAGTGAGTTTGAGTAATAGATACGTAAGCCAAAAACAAAAAAAAAACACAGAAAGTAAAAATTAAAAAGAAAACTCCGAAACGAATCGATCAACTTTAAAAAGCTAAGCACCAAAATGTACTGTTTCAAAATACCATTAAAATGAGGTATTACACAATACCCCTTTAAGATTTTAAGAGGATAGCTCCCGGGGGCAGGGGGTTCAAGTGGGTCAGTCAATTTTCGCATAAAAAGTTGTGAACAACTTAATGGTTTTACTTTGAAATCAACCACCTCAGTTAGTTTTTATGTATGTAAATTGAAAATATTATACCACAATAAACATTTATTCGACTATTAAATTATTGTGACACCGTGTATGGTACGGATGGAATTTAGAGACTTCAAAATTGCTGTAATTGTTTCGTTTTTGGGTCTCAAAAATGCGATAGCATTAGACATGCATACAATTCATTAAACTGGGTTAAAATACATAAAAGGAGACAAATACATGAATATCGTCTTTATGGTTACTAAAACTCCTAGTTATTTGCACGATAAAATTACATATAGAATAGATATCGATAATTTGAATCTTCGATTTGGAAGTTTATTATCACCACCAAAGCACTTTAAATCTGTCATTCACAAACTCACTGACGTATCTGTTAGAAAATTTAATAGGGGCCTTGTCATTGTTATTTCAATTTTAGTAGTGATATTGAGGCCAGGTTTATCCAACATCTCTCGTACTAATAGGACTTTAAAGAGGAATAATTGATCCGTTACTTAATATAATATTATTTAATATGCCGCCAAAGGAGGCACTTTGGAATATTTCCATGTAAGTACGATTGGATAGAATCAAATTCACAAAAATAAATACTTTTCGTTGTAAGTGCTATAATAAATAATTTATTTCAAGGTTTTCCTTCGATATTTTTCCACCCTAAAGCATATCCTCGACAAAGTATTTCAAGCATTCTTTCGCTGATAATTGGACTTTATTATGTATAGATTGCTAAATAAGCATACATCAATGCATATGAACGTGTGCTACGCATTCTTTGTTTATTTTTGTTTCTCCAATACCGGTATTGTTCCGGTGTGATTATCTATTATCTTGTGGCGGTGGTCCTGGGCGTGTCGGTGCCGGATTGGTTGCGCTGACCGGATCTCCCGGATCAATATCACTCGTGCCCGGATTCTCCCGGATATCACCTCTACAACGCTACCGCAACATAACTAAACTACAAACACAGATACTATGTGCGGTTTTATCGTCACCGCAGTGGATGGCTCTCTCTTACGTTGACTATAACCGTATACGGTATTAAGGCAGCTTAGAAATTATTTTACCACCGCTAAATAATATTCTGGACTAAACGCATTCAACGCAAGTTAAGAAGTTTATGTACCCCTCGAAGTATATACAGAATAATATGAATAATAGTTTGGTGTTCATATAAATGTTCCGTACATTTCGAACAACATTGTTGAGCAAGTTGTATCTGAGAAGTCCTCACGCTTAATAATGACTTAATTCCCACAACAACCTTTACGCTTATTGACAAAATTATCACAGACCAAACAATTCTGCTGTTTAGACGGCAGTTCGAAGTAATACAAAAATTTTATACGAAAACCCCGTCGATTTTTCATATATAGTACAGCGTGTCCACATAGTGCGTGGACGAAAGATAATTCCTTTCCTGGTCAATCCAAAGAAAAAGTTTTCAAATAAAAAATATAGGAAACAGTATAACATTAAATTATACTCAAGTATACAGAGTGTTTAATTCCGACTGCACACGATACAAGTTTAGTTTTCTTAATGGAGCATCCTGTATATCTGTAGATATCTTTTTTCAATTCATGGCAATTTTCATCAATATTCCCTATCTATCTCAGGTTTTGAGATAATTTACATAAATCGAGATTCTTGCGAAATACCGCTGTTTCTTTAACGACTGATATATTAAATGCCTTAGTGCTAGGGTAATGACTCAAATTTTATTCAATTGAATATTTCTTGAAGTTTTCGGCAAAATATCGAAAATTCTTTCATATCAACCAGATTCTATATGGTCATCGATATCTTTGTCAAGTTTGATTCATGTTGTTTCAATTTTTTTTTGACAGAACATCGTATGTTTTTACAAAATGTAATGGAGAAGCTGTTCGAGAATCTTTTTTGTCTTTGTCTTGTTCTTTTCTTTTTAAAAGGGTGGCGAAATACTATAAACTTTTGTTCGGCTAAAGATATATATTAAAGCAAATGAATATCCCCTATCTTTTCTGGTGAAATTTTAACATCTTTTCGAAGTAACCATCATATTCCTATATATACATCGCCTAGTAGGTAAACCAGTTCAATGTAAAGTCAATAGATTTATTTAGCCTCACATACTAAGCTTCTTCAGCAGCAAAAACATAATAAGGACATACTTAAAGTTGTTTTAAAAAATCGCAATCTAGGTTAATAGAAACATTTCTGAAGAAACTTCTTGGGTGAATTTCTTAAGGCAATGCATAGCATGGACATTACACAAAATAATACTACCAATACCATATAAAATACTAGGAATCACGTTATAGTTTATGTGAAGTGAAATGGTGTTCACTTCGAATAGATGTTAAACTATATACATAAATTAAATTTTACAGTTTATTTTTAATTACTATCTGTGGAAAAACACTAGTTTATGGTATTTCGTGACAGCATTCTATGAATTTTAGCAAAAAACGCATAGCTTCATGTTTTCTTAAAAAAAAAAACGACACATTTTAGATATAGGAAAATATTACAGAAAAAATTGAAACAACGTGAATCAAACTTGGCAACGATTTCGACGACCATTTTGTATTCCACTTGATGAACAAAGTTTTGGATGTAGCGCTTGAAAATGCAAGAAATAATCATCCGAATATAACTTGAATCGCCATCCTAGCATGTAGGGCATTTAAGATATTGGGCGTTAAATTGCAATGTATTTTTCAAAGATATTGCAAAATTAAATCATTAATTGTACACCAATCGCCAGTCGCTTATAGATCGCCTCAATGCTTCAATTCTATAATTTTTTCATATAAACATTTACTAACCTTTTAGTCTATTCATTTATCCGAACTACCTCGCAATGATCATTTACGCTAATAATAGTAATAATACTGTAATATTTACTGGTAGCAAAAATTAAAAAATGTAATACTTTTATTTTCTAATTTATTTTTAATGAATATTATTTTGAAACTTGAAAACTTTATTTAAAGCAAAAGAAACATACAGATTACACAAAAAGTAACAAGAGAAATTTCTAGTTGATAAAAACGATAAAAAACGATAAATTAAGTTATTTAGAATTAATAAACAACACAAAAGGCATCTGTAAAATAACTCTCCCTTTATTCATAATTATTTTCTATGTAAATTGAGTTTGCGTCGTAGGCACAATTTTGTCAGAATAAGTTGACAGTAAATAAAAACATGTTTCTATCGACTCGTCGTCCTCGTCCTCAGTGTTGTTCTGAGAGTTTTCTCCACTTAACACCGTTGCGTTGGTTCTTCTGGATCCTTGTACTGCTTCCTCCAGTTCCATCGAGTTGATGATTTTCCTGGGGTCCTCGGTCCTCGTTGTTTGGTTCTCGGAGTCTTCTTCCTGGACTCCCTCCTCGGTTACTAAAACAGAAAAATATGAGTTAGTAAGGCGTTAGTACGCGCTATGGTGATACCTATGCCAGCCTACTCAGGTGATCGTAGGTGGTCTTGTGCCTTGATCCCGAAGGGGTTCTTCGGGTGGTGGCGTTCTTCATCGCGGGATTGTGGCTGGTTAGCGTCTTCCGAAAGAAGTTTTTGTTGAGCCGTGCCAGGAATTCCTGCAGCCGCTCAGTGTTAGGTACGGCTCGGTGATCACTGGGTAGTGATCGTGCGACACCTCAGAGGGAACGTCCGGTTCTTGAGGATCGTGATGTCCAGCACGTCCGGGTCGAAGTGACCCTGTGGGGAGTAGTGAGTGAGTTCGCTCGGCGAGGCAACTTCTAACTCGTCCGTTTCGTCGAGCCAAGCTCTTAGGAGTCTGCCGTTGGCGTTGTTGACTCTGGAGTTCCATGAACGGTGTTTACTATTCAGGTCCCCCGAGACGAAAACGTGGTCGGCGAGGTATGCGATACTTTCTAGTTCCAAGGCGTTCACGGTCTGTTGGGGTCTGTTGTAGCAAGCTACGAACATCACCGTCGCACCGGCTCGCTTCATGCCAATCGCGCTGGCTTCCTTGCTGTTAGCAGGGAGGCAGATTTGCGAATGCATGATGCGCCTTTTCACCAGAGCAGCGGTTCCTCCTCCTTGGGTCGGCCTGTCTGTTCGATAGACGTGGTAGTTCGGGATCTTGAATTTCTGGTTAGCCGTTAGCCACGTTTCGCAGATCAAGGCGATATCAATCCTGCGGTCCACAAGGAACTGAGTAAGCTCAAGTTTCTTGTTTAGGATTCCTTGGGCGTTCTAGGTAACGATTCGGAGACTTCTTGGCCAGTTCATGGCGCAAAGATGGATTCCGCCAGCTCTATGAGAAATTGAAGTTTCTCAAGTGGATTCGAAATCCTTTGGAGCTTCTTGAGCCCGATCACCGCCTTCCCTGCGGCCTGCTTCAGGAATCTGAAGTAGCGTAGCGAGTCCTGGGAGGATACCGTAGGTTCCCCGTGGGATTCGCTACTCGTGGTAACCTCAGACTCCGGGACCCTTCTCGAAGGTTTCGCCACCTTTCTTCTGCGACGAAGAGCAAGCTCCGGCTTCTCGCTCTTCTTCGGGACCTTCTTCGGCGTCGGCTCCTTCTTCTTCGCCGACTTGGAAGGAGCGACCTTCACGGAGGTCACCTTTGCCCGCTTTTGGGAACCGCTGGTAACCACAGCGTAAGTGGCACGGTTACCATCAGAAACTTTTTCCCTTTTTTGCTCCCACTTGCGCACGTTCTGGGAGCTTAACAGCTCGCCGTCCTGTGCGGTGAGTGGCGTTAGTTCGGGGAACGCCTTCGTAGTTTTTGCCGGCGGCGGTTTGGGCTTGGGAGCCTGTTCCGCATGCCGAGCAACTGTCTGACGGCTTGTCAGCTTCTGGTACACCGCACAGCCTCTGTACGTGGCCGGGTGCTCCGCCCCGCAGTTGGCACACTTGCGTGCGCAGCTTGCTTCGAGTTCGCACTTCTCGGTCAAGTGCCCCTCCGCGCATCTTACGCATCTCGCTGTTAGCCTACAGCATTCTGACGAGTTCCCAAAACGTTGGCATCGGTGGCACTGGGCCAGTCCTTTGCGAGCCTTGAAAGGGACGACCGAAACCTTCATCCCGAAGAGCTCCTTCACCTTATAGGCGGCCTCGATGCTGGAGCGAGGGACAGTCGTCATGAATACAGAGCTCGCGGTGTTATCGCGTCTCTTCATGTTTGCGACTGTCCTTACTGTGACACCTTGGTCCAGGAATTCGGCCAAAATGGTCTCCGCCTTCAAGTTGGGCGGCAGGTATTTCACAACGACCTTTACAGGGCGATAGCTCTGCAAGGTATACGTGTAAAATTGTTTACCCACCTTGGTAAGTGCGGTCGTCACCTTCTTCCAGTCTTCCTCGCTGGCGGTTTTCACTACGAGGTGGTTGACCTTAAACAGGAAGCTGGGTTTCTCGCAGCACAAGGCCTTGATCGACCCAACTGCCTGTACGAAATTTACCTCGTAGAGGTAAATCGCCGGGCATTTTGCCGAAGTCTTGCGACTGTCGGCGGTCTGCTGCGGGTTCCCTTTGGCGGGTAGGGAATCTCCCGTCTTTTCCCTCCTGTCAGGCTTCCTCTTCTTCCTTCAATTGGAGGCGGTGGTCCATTCGCTGGAGCTCTCCTCCTTCGAGCTGCTGGATAATAGCTCCTCGTCCGTGAGGGTACCGGTGGTAGAACCACCGGTACCGGAGGATCCCGGGACGACCGACGGATCGGTCATTCCGGTTTCCGTGACCGGGTGACACGGAGTCGCTATTTCTCTTTTTAAAATACTATAGTAAAACTATAGTCCAAAACGGTGGGCGTTCTTACGAACGTGATGTGCTGACGCACAGTTGTCTAGCGGACCGGCACGTCCGTAGAGGTCGAGTGTTGCCACTCGACTAACCTCAGCGCCGCTAGGTTAGTAATAGTGTATCGTTATTGCTGTCTCTGGTTGCTAACAAACACGTCTGCTCACTTCGACTGCTAGCCGTACCACTACCCCATCAGCGTTGCTCCGATGCTTCTGCGGCTTAGCGCTGTTCTTCGAAACAACGAGCAAACTATTTTTTGGCGCCATCTAACGCTGTGAGTAATTCCATCATCAATACCAGGGGGAGCCGTATTAGTATTATTTTGGTCATTGCTTCCAGGTATTTCTTGAGGTGTTTTTAATACAGCATGGTAGTCCTGTGAGGAATCATTTACTACTCAGAGCTCTCAAGTGTACGGCATCTTGCGTTCAGCAATTCAGATACTGTCCGTTGACTGACAGTTGCTTTGGGAACTGTACCCACAGCAGACATGCATTTCTTGGCGATAGATGGCGCCAAAGCATATTTTGCTCGTCGTTTTGTAGCTTAGCGACATAAGCCGAGAACTAAATAACGGTGCTAGGCAGAGAAAAAATTGGAGTAACGCTGATAACGCCAAGTAGTTAGAAACAAGCTCATTGGATAGCGTTTTCTCTCCTTACATTGCTTTTGCCATGAGTGAAGATGGCGTTGTTCGGCTAAAATGTTCTGGTAATACAATTTCGCATGGGTTGAAAGATAATTTAAATCATGTCGGATCCTCAGTTTCTTTAAAAATCGTTTGTGTCGATTGATGTCAGTGTTTCTATAAAAATTGAAAAAATCCAATATCTAGCCCTCATTAAATTCCTACGCAAATTAAGGCTGAGATGTACGCTGCTGAATGAATGAATTTAGAAGTGGTCATACCAGCTTGGTTGGCGATTAACGTTCAGGATGGCGAAAAATTGCAAAAGTTCAGCAAATGGTGCTAACCAACCGTCGAATTATAGTTAGAGATACAGAAGAAGATGTGTGTAGTGTATATTGACTAAAGATTTGGACATCAAAAAACCAACCGCGCTTTGGGTATTATGCTTGCTCACTAAAGACCAAAAACGCATTGGAGTGAACATTTCTAAAGCCCTAATAAAGCAGTTTAACCCTTATCCGGGCGGCTAATTTTACTTGCATAAACGGGCGGGCGTGTCTATTGGACACATTACTAAAATTAATATATTCATTGTCATTTAGACAGGGATAATATGAAACAATTGGTCGGTGTGGGAAAAGGAATATATATTCTGTTAAATTTAGCAAACTTTTAAACAAAATAACAATGGAAAGAATTATGTATTTATACAGTTTTTACAAATTCTTCGTACATTGCTGTGTTCGTTGCACACATTCTTTGAACAGATATCACATGTTTGCTTTTGATTTCTGGACTTATGTGTTGGACATATGCTGCAACGTTTCTTTTTAGCAGGAGCAACAGACACTTGATTTTCACCATTATTATTTGGTGGCTGAAATACATTTATAGCTTGTCGAACTCCTTTTGGTAATCTATGAATATCTCTTTGTTGCATATGTGGTTTGATAAGTGATTCTGCTATGAAAGTAAGGAAAAGACGTCTTTGCTCATGTTTGCCACTATTCCAGTCAGGATGTAGATTGCACCATACCACATAGGCTGCAACTCCCACCACATCCAACATGTTCATAAAAAAAGCAAATGGCCACCTGTTTGTTCGTCTTTTACATGTATATTCATGAACAAGTTGGTCTAATGTATCTACACCGCATTTAGTTTCATTATACGTTAGTATAATTTCTGGTTTTCTTTTATTGTCTTCATCAACTGTGGCAGAACTATGCATTGTAGAGAGTAGGATGACTGCCTTTCGAGCTTTTGGTACATAAGAGACCAAGGCGGCGTTTTTAGTGAAACCAAAAACTGAACTATATTCTCGTCTGTATTTACTTGGTTGAAACTCTTTCGGTATAAACTGCTTATTTTTTCTCACTGTTCCAACAGATGTCAGTCCATTGACTAATAATATATTCGATAAATTTAAATCTGTGAAATAATTATCAAAAGTTACATTTCTATTAGAACGAAAGTATGGTTCAGTAAGTGACACAACGACATGAGAAGCCAATCCTTTCGTTACTTTGTTGTTTTCTTTGCCTATAAAACATGACGTGCAAATAAAGCTAATATTGAAAAAATATATTTTCTCACCTGTATAAGGAATTCCTTTTAGAGGATAGTATGTTGACGAATCGCATGTCCACCATATTTTCATGCCGTATCTGTCGGGTTTGGCTGGCATGTACTGCTTGAATGGGCATCGCCCACGAAATGGGACAAGTTGTTCATCGACGGTAATATTGGCTCCCGGGAGGTAATGTTTACTCAAGTTTTTATTTATTTATTGTGTCCGACGAACACATGGTGTACGGATAAGGGTTAAGTAAAATAAGTCGGAAATGTTTTGGCGTGCATTGTTAACTATAGATGGAGGTTAGATACAGCAGTACACTCCTGAGGCCAAGGTACAGTCGAAATAGTGACCTGCGAAGAGAATTGGCTCCGAAAGAAGTGATAGTTGTCCCATCGGTCGAGAAAATTATGGCAAATAGTCATGTCGTATTAATCGACCGTCTTAAAAAGCTAAAACACTAACGGGAGCATACTACACATCATTACTTGACAAGCAGGAGGCATAAATATAATAATAAGGAGGCCACACTTGAGAAAATGAAAGTTTTGTTTTACCAAGACAACGCACCCACTCACCTCTACGGCAAAGATTCACGAATTGGGTCCGAATTCGTACACCACTCACTACTACAACTACTATTTAGCCGGCCTAAAAATTTGAGAGTAGAGAGAGTGCTAAGAAAGGTGTATAGAGTTATAAATTAAAATTCTCCATAATGTAGTTAATGTTCCATTTTTTTAAGCATCTTGGGATTCGTGGTTTCACTGCCATATCTCAGACGCATTTTTACACTTTTACAGTATGCATTAATTCAATGTTCAGATCGCCAGTCGTTCAAATGTGTAATAACTACAACTGTATATTCCACGAGTGCTACATACATATTTAGCTGTTCTGTAAAGCATTACTAGATACTAACGCCAGCAGGTTCGTTTAGTATTTATTATAAGTATCTATGTATTAGGTTCGACGGCAAACGTGTAACACGTACCGTCAGCGTGGTAAATTGTAATCGCGATTAGAGTGTTTCAAAGTTAAATAGCATTACGAATAGTTGGTGAGGTGTAATTTGCTGTTCTTAGAAAGTGCATACGAGTGATCAAAAGAGTTCTGTTAAGAATTAATAAGCTGATCGTGGTTAGTAGTTAAGGATTGATAAGCTGAACAAAACAGCTGATCGTAGTTCGGAAGTCATCGGGCAGCGACGAGTCAATTTGCGAACGGCGCGTTGAGGTCGTGAGTATATAGGCACGTTCAAAAAGTATGAGCGGTAGTAAGAGGCGTGACAGAGATAGCGGAGACGATAGTGAAGCGTTAGCGTTCAGCAGAAGCAAAAAAGTAATCCGGTCGCCAGGATCAACAAGTGTTCAACATAGTGGAAATATGGATGAAATAGGGGGATTGCGGAAACTGATGGAGGAGATGTGCGCCGAAATGAAGAAAAATACAGAGGAGGTTAGAAAAATGAGGGAAGAGATGGCGAGAAGGGAGGAAAGTTGGGCAGCGGAGAGAACAGAATTGGTGGCAAGAGTGATCAAGTTGGAGAATAGAATAGAAGATATGGAAAAGGAGAAAAGAAGAAATAATATAGTAGTTACTGGTGTGGATTTTAAAGATTCGGAGAAAGAACAAGCAGTAGGTAGATATATCGAGAATAAGCTGCAGGTGTCGGCGGAAGTTATTAAGGTCTTCACGATCAAAAGTAAAAGCGGAAAACCAGTGAGCGTTGTGCAATTGCGCAGTTGGGAGGATAAACAGCTGGTAATGAAGAATAAGCATAAATTAAGAGGAACAGATAATTACATCGAAAACGACTTGACGCAGAGGGAAAGAGAAATACAGGCGGAGATTAGGAAGATAGCACGGGACGAGAAGAATAAGGGGCGGAAAGCGAAGGTTGGATACAAGAAAATCTTTATCGAGGGCGAGGTTTATAAATGGGATGAGTGCGAAGGAGGTGTAGTGAGGGGAAAAAACTGAAAGCAAAAAAAGGAGTGGATCAGTATAAGGCGACAGTGGCAAAGGACATGGTACAGGGAGGAATAAGGATACAAAATGAAAAGTTCGTGAAAGCGGGTACGTGGAATTTACGAGGGACAAAGTACACAGGTGCGTTGAGAAACTTAGAGTTAGAAGCGAAAAGGTATGGCATAGATGTACTGGCGGTGCAGGAAACTAAACAAAAGAACACGGGTATCTTAGAGCTTGAGAGCCATATATTTTGTAATAGTGGGGACGAGGGCAGTGTTTTTGGGGTGGGATTTCTCATTAAGAAAGCATGGAAGGGGGCAATAACAAACTTTATGCCAGTGTCCAAGAGAATTTGTGTGCTTCAGTTGCAGTGTGATAAGGGAATGATCAACTTAATTAATGTGCACGCGCCCACAGAAGATAAAGACGAGGATGAGAAAGATATATTCTATGAAAATCTGGAAGAAGAGTATGAAAAGTGTGCTAAGAATGAAGTAATAATACTTTTGGGAGACTGGAATGCAAAAGTTGGTAAGGAGCAAGAATTTTACCCAGTGGTTGGAAAGCATACCAAACATGAGGTTAGCAATGATAATGGGAGAAGGTTGATAGGGTTTGCCTCTGGAAGGGACTGCCGAATAGTTAGCACATGGTTTCAACAAAAAGAAATTCACAAAGGTACTTGGAAAGTACCAGGAAGAGAACAAGTGAATCAAATTGATCATGTAATAGTACACAGTAAGTATACTAAGTTGATAGCCTCGGTGAGGAGCTGCAGAGGTGCTGATATGGATAGTGATCATTATTTGGTACGGGTTGTACTCAACGGAAAGTTGTGGGAGGAAAAAGGTAAGCTAAAACGGAGCTGCCCGGGATTTCATGTTGACACCTTAATAGAGAGTGAAGAAAAGCAGGAGGAATATCGGCGTAAGGTGCAGCAACAATGTAAAGAACTGCATTCAGGGGATTCATCACAGGAAGCACGGGATAATATGGTGGAAGCATTAAGGAAAGTAGCGCAGGAGGTAATTGGTAAAAAAACAATGTTTCAAAGGAAAACATGGTTTAATGAGGATTGTAGGGCAGCTCTGGAAGAAAAGCGCAATGCAAAGTTGCAAATGCTGCAGGATGGCAGTCAAATGTCAAGGCAGAGGTATCAGCAAGCTAGACAAAGTGCGAAGAAGGTATGTAGAAGATCGAAAAGGAGTTACAAAGAAGCAGAGGTGCAGAAGGTTGAGGAGAGTTACAGAAGAAAAGAAATCAAAAACTTCTACCAGGAAATAAAAAGGAGTCGCAATGTAGTGTCACAAAAGATTTTAGTGTGCAAGGACAAAAATGGAAAAATGATGGGAAGTGAGGCAGAAATCTTGGGGAGGTGGAGGGAGTATTTTAGCGAAATTCTCAATGAAACAAAAGAAGCTTTGGAGGAAAATGGCGGAATTCAAGTGGCAGATGAAAAGTTGATTAGAAGAAATGAGTCCGAAGTAGAAGAACCAACAAGAGAGGAAGTGGAGGACATAATTAAAAGGATGAAAAATCGTAAGTGCCCAGGGGAGAATAATATAAATTTGGAATTGATAAAATATGGAGGCAGAGAACTTATTACACGCATTTATGAACTAATAAAGGAGGTTTGGAGGAATGAAGATATGCCGAAGCAATGGAGAGGAGCGGTTATTTTACCATTACACAAAAAGGGCGACAGAGCAGTATGTGGGAACTATAGGGGTATCTCGCTCTTGGATGTGGCCTACAAAATCTTAGCCACGGCAATACGCAAAAAATTGCAGGCAGTAACCGAAAATGAAATTGGGGAGTACCAGGCGGGATTTAGGAAGAACCGCTCATGTGCAGACAACATCTTTGTCTTGAAAGAGGTGCAGACCGAATGCTATGAAAATAATATAGAGTTGTACGCAGTTTTCGTAGATTTTAAAAGAGCGTACGACTCGGTACTCAGAGATAAACTTTACGAAGCTATGAGAGAAATAGGAGTCCCGGAAAAAATTGTAAGGTTGACCAGGATGACGCTGTACCAGACGTCAAGTGCAGTAAGAGTAAATGGCAGCAATTCATCCTACTTTGAAGTAAAGAACGGATTGAGACAGGGAGACCCCTTGTCAACTGTGCTGTTTAACATCCTTCTGGAGAGCATTATTAGAAAAAGCGGAATAAACAGGTCTGGAACTGTTTTGAATAGAAGTCATCAATGCCTGGCGTATGCAGATGATGTAATTTTACTGGTAAGATCAATGGAGCAGCTGAGAGATATAGTAAGTGTATTCGAAAAAGAGGCGAGATTAACGGGATTGCAGATAAACGAGGAAAAGACGAAGTACATGCGGATGAAGACACATGCAAGTAAGGAAAGTGAGGAAGAAGCAGTGATTTTTAGAACTGACGAAAATGGGTTGTTCTGCATAGAGCAAGTGAGGCAGTTTGTGTACCTGGGGGTTAAAATAACAGACAATGGAAGAGAAGAGGAGGAGATAGGATCGCGTATTATGAAAGCAGATCGTAGTGTAGGAAGCCTAGCGGAGATATTAAGGTCGAAGGATATAGCACGCAGCACCAAAGTGCGTGTTTACCAAACAGTAATAAGGCCAACTCTAACTTATGCTTGTGAGACCTGGGTGCTAACGAAGGGCACGGAGGAACGGATGGAAAGATGGGAAAGGAAGATTCTAAGAAAAATTTATGGAGGGAAGCGAACTGGGGAAGGATGGGAAAGGAGAACGAATGATGATCTGAAGCAACTGTACAGATTTCCGACGATTTCTGACTTTGTGAGGGCTCAGCGCGTTAGATGGTTGGGGCATATTAGTCGATTATCCGAAGACAGAATAATAAAGCATGTGGCATGGAAAAGAATAGTAGGAATGAGAAGGAAAGGAAGGCCACGTCAAAGATGGTCGGTGGAAGTGGAGAAGGATTTGCAGCAGAAAGGAGTTGAGGGCTGGAGAAATAAAGTGGCAGACCGAGCAGCATGGCGCAAGATTGTAAAGCGATGGGCCTAATAGGCCTGTTAAAGCTATATATATATATATATATATATATATATGTATACTACCTAAAATTTTATTTTTGATTGTTTGTATTTGTATTACAATTTTTTGTTATATTTGGGCCGAAACTATACACATTATTGTTATAGTACATTTGATATTGCCGTTCCCTTGGATACATCTGTATGTGCTGTTGGGCAATAAATATTACTACCGTTTATGAACTATTCAAGAATCTAGCAACAGAGTTACATACAATTGAGAGCTAATCTGAAAAACTACTAAACTGCTAATAGTTGTGCCATTGTAGATACTTACGTATTGAATTTCTAATAAATATAATGTGTATTACCTAACTGTTATTAAGATACTTATTGCACATTATTCTTAACAAAGAAATTACGATAATGAATGATTTCGCCATAATAATAATAATACAACAACCATTCCAACTAAATAACTTGACAATTTAGCAGTATTGTTGTTATAACTACAAATTATTTCTTAGAAAATTATTTGTATTACTGCTAATTAGAATTAGCAGCGACAAGACGTAACTATATTTAATCCACACCATTGGACTGACAAGACGCGCCATTGACCGAGGCATTCTTCGTTCGCTACGCATCTCGCAAATTGCCTAGTCATTGTAGGCACCAGTCGTTGTTTGTTCAGGGCCAACTGAAGCTATGAGGGCTTAATTTGGTCTCTTCATTCCGTACAATGATCAAGGTATCGCCTCGGATCACTGACAATGGTATTTAGTGCTGTCACTAATACAACGAGCATCGGGCTACCGATATGTATAATGGGCTGTTGCAACGGAATGCCGATATCACAATAATAATTATTAATAAACGTGACGATAAGTGAAGTGCTATGCTTCTTGCTGCACCTTCGTCTCCTTTTCCTATCAACGATGCTGGAAGAAACATTGGATTAGGCGCGATGGGCTGTCATTAAGAAGGTGAAACGTTTCTTGATTGTACCTATTGCTATCGGGTATCGTCATACGTTGTATAGGTGCATGTACAAAGAGACTTTGACTGCTTAATGTAAGCATTTATGAATCGAAAAATTCGTACTACTTTATGGTTGCATTGTTACGCTGTATACAATTTTCAGGTCAGGCCAGAAGTCGATTGTACCGTTGGCAATTGTTATCGTAAATTCTTTGTAATGATGTAATGTGTTGTGTACCACTTAAATGTATACGCGTATTTATAGGTAAACAAGAAAGAAATTAAGACAGATGGTTGGGGCAATTTCTTCTTTACTTAGTGAAAATAACTATTTTGAACATATTATTATTATTATTTTTACTATTATTATGATTATAGTCGGGGCTCAGATGACACAGTTGCCACTGATCATTGCGACTGAAGTAGATCTATTGAAATACAATGCCCTTGTGTGTGTTAGAATAAATGGAAGCTCTTAGTAAACATTAGTTCTACTCTAGAGTCTTCTTCCTTCAGTTCAATAGATGCAAGGAATGGCCTACTGAAATATTGGTGTTGTATATGACTGGTGGCAACACATTTCCTAGTTTGAACGGGTGATATCTTAGGACTATAAGATCTTTCAGAAATTCTGCCTGTAGTCTCGAATCCTCTTTGCTGAATAATGGCGCTAGTTTTTCTGTCTTTGGCGCGTTTAATATAAGCTTTCGCCTGTTTTTGTCCTGGAACACTGAGGCCGTTTGATGGCCTCTCTATGTCTTTATTACTGTGGTTAGGACCAATAAAAGTTATGCTCGCTACTTTTTTGATCAGCTTATCTTCCTTTTCGTTTCCTTGTGGCTTGGGACCTACCACAAAGTAACGTGGCTTTGCGTTCCAGTTGCCTTAAGATGTATACACATTCGTGTATCAGACCAGATTCGTATGTAGAGTCCTTAATAGCCTTTAGAACTGCTTGGCTGTCACTGAATATGTTTGTAGTTGCGCCTCGTATCCCTATCTCGAGGTTCTTTATGACGCACAAGTTCAAATATGTAAATAGTTTGAAATAATATATTGGTGTGAAATCTTGTTGGCATTTTTAGGTGGTAGTTGGGGCTACTGATGCCTATACCTGTTCCAACAGTTTCTATTCTAGAGCCGTTCGTATACAATGCCAGGGTACCTCTCTTGCATTGAGCCTCGCGGGATGCCCACTTAGTACGGCTTTCAATGATCGCCTTACTAGGCTGATCAAAATTGTGTTGCATAGGGATCGTATCCTTTGCAATGTACATTAGATGATTTATATTAGCATCTTCAATGATTTTAGGATGTTCTCTAAGGTCCTCAAGCTGTAGTCCCTTTATTCAAAAAAGAGTGAGGGCACTCGCTGAGGGCCTGCTTCTGAATGTGAATGTGAAGCGGTGCTAATCCCAACAGGACTTCCAGCGCTGCTGTGAGATATAATGTTAAGAGATGCAAGTCTCTGAATGTGTTGAAGCTGCTGTTGTACAGTTCTCTAAGTTGTTTTTGGCTACCAAACCAAAGAGACGTAGATTATGGATATGATTAATACTGTATACGACCAGAAGGCCATTTGAGGCTAAAGATCCCAATTTTTACCGAGTAGTCGACGTGTGTGACGCCGTAATGGATGTTTTCTGTAAGTTGAACATGTGAAAGTTCCATGTTAGTTTGTCGAACGTGACTCCCAAGTATTTAACTTTATAGCTAGAGCTAATGGTTTTCTCTTCGATTGTGGATGTTTTCGGATAGACTTTTCTTTTCCTTGTAAAGCTTGTAAGGATTATGATTTTCAGGTCGTCAGCGTACCCTTGCATCTCATACCCGGTACAAGTTATATTCTGTAATAGGTCGTCCACAACAAGACACCAGAGTAGAGGAGAAGGAATCTCTCCTTGGGGGTAACCTCTGCCGGCTCTAATTGTTGCCGTTTTGAATCCCACTGATTTAAATATAACCGGGGCTGATTGCATTATTGATTGATTGATTGAATTAAATAAAATGGAAAAGAAATGATTACTTACCTTTACAACGCTTATTTTCTAATATTACTGAGACTATTTTTGATATTTCGTAGCACTTAGCTTTCTCAGGTGGAATAATGGGTCATGCACCAAAAAATAAAATAATTTATTTTGAAAAAGTAACACTTTTTTATTACTAAAAAAATAGTCAATACGAATGGTGTTACAGTTAATGACAACAAACGTTAGATATATAAAAACGAGATTTATTACTGAAAATGGTGCCTCCGAATAGAACAAAACGAATATTAATTTTTATTAAAGTATTAAAATTTACAACAAAAGAATATATATTTTAAACAACTCAGTGCAAGGGGTTTTGAATAAATATAAATACAAGAATAACAAAAAAATGTGCGACTTAGCTCGATGGGTGTGGCGCGGGAATAACGTCTCGCTCTTCTAGTGGCGGTGAAAGCTCTGGTTCACAGCTTTCCTGGTGACAGTGAGCTTCATTTTAAAATACTTCTGTACTTCACTGAAAACCATCCGTCGTTAGTAACCTAGCGTACCTTTGTATGTTGCAATGATGCAATACCACGTAATTCTTTCATACTTCGTTCATGGCTCTTCTGGCCACGACGGAACACCAATATATTTTTCCTTTCGCGAGATATCTTACTTTATGTTTTGGACAGTTGGGGTTTGATACAGCCAATCGCCGATGCTTAGACGCTGTTCACACGTCCTACCGCCTTGACTGCTGGGAGAAAACAAAATTACTCGAAAAACTTAATAATCTGGTAATAAAAAGTATACAAAATCGACTAATAAAAAACTTTTAATTATTAGAACACAAATTATGATTGTTAATAACTTGTTAATGCAGTATAAAAACACCACAAAAAGAGTGATTAAACAAAAACAATTGCAGTAAACGAAGTGAAGGAAATGAATAACGCCAATATATTAGCAGCGCAAGATGGGGACAGAGGATGAGAGGAGTAAGATCATGCACATTTATGTATATGTGAAGAGTGATACAAAAATAATTAGTTTGTTACCAAATTTTACGCGCTAACGAGTTTAACTCGAAACAAAAT
>LR736915.1:337618-381147 GCA_902654985.2 Oryctes borbonicus
TCAAATACACAGGTTGCGTAACATTTACATGAACAATAAAATCATGTCATAATAGAAGCTTTTAGAAACTATTGTTAGTTAAATGGATAGCAACTATTGTATTCAATCGTTCCTGAAATTATTTTGTTCACAATATAATAAGGCATCGTACTGACATCTAGATGCAATTTTAAAGATGTAAAAAAAATTATAAATTGAAGTTACCGCAATTTACTAATTTTATCAGGTTTTTTGCGATAGAAACGACGGTGTAGTAAATTGACATTTCTTTCGGGTGCCAGCCATTTTGAGTTTTTTTTTGTGTTTACAAGTTGTTTGGATTCTTAATTAAAATTTACATGGTCGTCCAAGCCGAAGAATAATCCAATGCCTTGTGGAAAAATTCGAATCAACATATTCACTTCATAACGTGATCACCTCGGTGGTCGAATGGTTAGCATGCTTGCCTATTTGCTTTTCTTATGGATAAAAATCGGTCCCCGCCTTCTTCTTGCATAAAGAAGTAAAATCTGTAACAAGTTAAAAATACCCATCGGAGATTACTGTACGTCTGTATTCGGCAAAATTTTAGTAAGGTTAACTAATGATCACAGTAGTCAATGCCTACAAGTGCGAGGTGTATTCCGTAACCTGACGATGTGCCTAATGATACAATGACAATTTCATAACGTCCTCATACCAATGAAAAAAAGAAGTGTAAGGAGCGAAGAACAGCTCTACGTCACAGTGTTCGTGAAGATCTAAATGTGCCGATTCTACTGCGATCTCAGGCATTGGACATTGCGAACTCCAATTTGTGGCGAATTTTGTGAAAAGATCTTGTCCTACGTGCTTACAATACTGCTCTAACTCTAGAACTTAACCAGAAGGTCATATGTTGCGTCGCAGGTTCAGGTTCTTTAAAGAACTTGAAACTAATGTAGAATTAAGTGTTAAGTCATCAGTTTAAGCCAACTAAGACCTGCAAAGCAACATTGTACGCGTCATTTGTTCCGGTTTATGTGGAAAAGTCACGAAACATTAATTGGATTCAAACAACACATAAGTATCGACAAGTTTAATATATTGTATAGTAATCATTCTTGTTCTCGAAACGGCCGTCCCGGACTAATTATTATATTACTATATAATAAATTAAACTTGTGTGGTGCGGAGGTTACCGATACTTATGTGTTGTTTACCATACTACGCCACAGTCCTTGCTATCATTATTAATTGGATTCAGTTGATTCATTCCCGCCATCACTTCCGAGAGATACATTTGAATGATGTCTTATTCCATAAATAATGGTATTAAAGATAGTTTATACCGAATTTGAAATAGTCAAGAAATCTGTGTTTTATAAGCATATGCTGAGGTTCTAAGTGCCACAGGATATTATCAATAGCTTCGCTGACCACTTTTGATCTGTGTATAATTTGGAAGAACGAATAACGAGTATACCGCATTTGGAGATAAATTAGATTCGATTAGATTAATATACAAAGTAGTTCTTGACATATCCTACTGAGACATTTTCAGATTTAGTAGTTGCTTTAATTACCGTATATGGTATTCCCACAGAGTACCTTGGGCTTTTGTCAACAGTTGATGAGCATATTGGGGCCAATTCGTCTGTCTTAACATTCGCTCTATGGCCTTCGTGTGCTGTAGCATTATTTTGATTATCTCTAGTCATTTTTTTATGTGATATATACGGTAGATAAGAAATAATGCGTTTTTCCATATTATCTTCACGTATACAATACACTTTTGTAGTTTGGTTCGTTCCTCCCGACTCATCCTGTATATGTATACGCAATAGTTAAGTTCCATATTATTTAAATAAGTATCTACGTACCTATAATACATCAAACAGGTATCACGAGGTACCTTTGGACAAGTACCTTGTTGCCATAGTACTTGTCCAAGGGTATCTTGGCTCTTAACTATAAAATTAAATAGCTAGAATTGTATAAGTCCCCTTGATACTTAACTACTTTCTGATAATTGAAGAATTTATTTAGACAAATAACTATAGGACCTCAAAACTCTTACCTTTCAATTTAAAAAATGACTCCAGGAAACAATTCAGCAACATATTCCACTGACAGGCGTCACGGTCGTGATCCCCGAACAGATCTGAAATTGAATAAACACAACCGGAGGAACGAACACGGATCATTTGTAGGGCGACCATCTGTGACCCCCTGAATCTAATTCCTGCTGAAAAACCAACACCTTCGTTCGAAATATAGTAGCATAATAAAGAAGAAAAAAAAATAAATAAACGAAAATATTGCGTAAATATCCCAATTTGTGCCGTAGTTGTATAGCTCCTTCGAATACCATTTGTTGCTTCCCGTCTCAAGTCATTTCCAATAGGCACTTTATTTAATATCATCTACGTTTAGGTCTTCATGGTTTCGTCTTCCTTGTCGTTTCCGACAACTAGTTATCTTTTATACATGTTTATGATATATCGATAAAGAAATACAGGGACGTATTTTTGTAAAGTAGTTAAACACATTCAAGATTCAATACTGTCAAATGGAGATGCGGTACTTTGTAATGCGTATAACTTAATGAAGTTCCGGGATTGTTATAGATATTTTGTGTTTTTAATACGCATCTTTAAAAACCGCTTCTTATATCTTTTAAATAAATAATCGTAAAATATCATTGTAACATAACTGGTGGTATAATGTCCTAACTTCAAACTGTTATAATAATCCATAGAAAACTTAGGAGTTTCATATAACTCACTACAGACAGAAAAAAAAATAAAAACAGTTGGAAACACGATTTACCATATACATACGCTAGTTGTTAATTTCTTTTCAAATTTTCTCAAAGCAGTATTACAATTAGATGGAAAGGAGTGGTGTTATTTCGTTTCCAACAGTCTGTGGTCACCTGTTGTTCCAGCTATAAAGAATTCGCCCCAAATAATTGGGAATGTTTAAAAAATAATATATGTACGTACACTTGCACAAGAGAACCGATGGTTGTATTCACCCATTCTAGTTGTTCATAGCCATTTATCATTCTCAACCCATAGAAGTCTCACAAAAAGGACTCGTAACAAGAATATCGTTGATATTGAGCCCTCTGTAACCCAAAAAATGGTCAAACCAAAGCGGGAGCTAAGAAAGCTTTTCACATTCTGATTACCCGTTTATGTTGCTGTAAATTTGTTTCTGACAAAATAATTTATTTGTAAAAATATTTTTGCAATTTATTCTTCTTAGAGTAAACATTTCTTCTTCTTGTAAATTTCAGTTTTCTCCACCCAAATCAAGGTACAGTCGCAGTTTCGTAATGCAAGCTAAGGCAACACCAAAAATATGACACTCTCTTCCTAAGTCCCTATTTCAAATCCAAAAAGGGTGCACCTTCCCATTGATTGACCAGTAAACAACCAGAACATTAAGCTGGTTTTGCATCGGTGTAGCAAAAAACTATACATACGTCAAACTTTTGTTATTGTATTTGTATGTATGATTACTGACTGAATAATAACGACGTTAATGACTAATTGTGGGCTCTACAAAAGAAACCATCAATATCAACAAACAAATATAGGTTACATTGTGACAAAAGCAAATTACATAGGCCTATGAAAATAAACTCTGAACATTTTCTAAAATGTTTTAGGAGAACCTTGTATTGTTTATAATGCCCATTTCAGATACGATTGATATGATGATCAATTTTTGATGATACATAGGATAAGTCTTTATAGTACATTTTTCGCTTTTGGCAGTTTGTCTTTTATAAACGTTCTGCGGGTTGTCTCTCTTCAGAATTCAACAATAATCATTTCTTTAATATCTCAATGGAATCTACCGTCTTGTTCTTCATGGACTACGCCCAAGTTTTCCAGAAAGTACTCTAAATGCGAATCTAGGAAATGTACTTTCAGGTTCATTCGATATACAATTTCTATATACTTGTCCAACATACTCTCGACAATATTTTGAGTCTTTTTTATCTCCAAGAACATTTTTACAATATCTTTCCATGGTTACTTTTGGCTTTAATCCATTATAGCTTCAAATGTTTCGTCCTTCATAAGTTTCCTATTATCAGACCCGACAGACACTACAGACCTTTGACCTTGCTTCCGACAATCCTGGACGAGATATTTAAAGCATTCTTCATCTTTAGGCCAAGTTTTATGAGGAGTGGAGAGAGTGTCACCATGGTGTCACCACGATATTTATAACCGTGCAAACAAATTAACCAGATTATGTCAAATATTGATAAAAATTAATTGTTGTGAAAAAATTGTGCATGAAGGAATTCTTTCGCTATTTTTCCCATAATATACACCCTAAGATAATTTTACCATCGCAGGCTTGTGTTATTGACGTCAGTTGTCAAATTATTGTTATATTCTGCACTAATTCTTACGATAATTTTGCAACCTCACTATTAAGACACATCGAAGCATAAATAATAATGTTTGATCATCATTCATAGTTCTATGTAGGTTGTAAAATTATTATAATTCCGGCTCTGTGAGTATACGAATAGTGTGCGAGCCGAAAACTGGTAAAATTCTCGACACCTGTGGGTCGTTGTCGAATTTTCGAACCGTGAATTGGATTCAGGCCGGTAATCCGTTAAAAAGTCCGACAAGTAAATATAATTTGTGAAGTGTGATTGTTAGTGCGCCTGTTGTTGTTTCATTTTTCACGATCGGTTAGTGCTTCCGATTGTCGCCTGTTAAGAAAAGAGGAAATCGAATGAAGAAAGCGTCAAGCACCGGAACAAATAAATGTCCGACATATTAATGGGAATAGCGTTCCGTTTCTATAGAGGCAAAAACCACAGAGCAGAGCGATATTTTTGATGATGATTTGACGACATGATCTCTTTACGTAATCTCTTTACGAATATATTCAGAATTTTTATTATTAATATATATATATTAATTATCAGCATAATTATATATATTAATATTAATATATATATAATATATATAATTATGCTGACTGCTTTATCATCAAATGAAAATTCACTTATCTAGCTTTTTGTAAAGATTTGTATAACTCGATAAAATTACTTAAAAATGTTGTTCTATTCTTAGTAAATAATAAATAAGTAACGCAAATATTACCACGGCACAGTAGTATGGATTTTGTAGTAATAGCGATCAGTACTTGTTGTCCCTCTCAAAAAGATCATTTATCCATCTTAATTAATGTTTTCGTACCTATGTAAGCGAGCGAGAATTGTTCCTGTGAAAAAGAGATATAGATAGTCGAGATATCATTAATACTGAGCAACTTCACAAAGGTTTTTAAGCTGAACATTTGTGCAATATCTATTAAGTATACAAGTACTATTTATATCTCTTCTCTCTTAAGTAATTTCATCATTGTTATATGCAGAAACCATTTATTTGGAGATATGTGTATGTATGTGTGTGTTTATACCGGGGCGCGCACATTCAAGAACAGTCCCTTAATAGCTTAATGGATAGCAAGCTTATTCAGTGATTAGCGATTAGAATGATTAGTTTTGCGTGAAATACAGAAGTGTGATGGTTCTCAGAACTTGAGTGTTATGCATTTTAATATAGATAAATGTGCTGCAGCATTTCGGTATTCGCAGAAAATTTCACAATTTAAATTGTTTTTGACAAACTGAAAATGTCTAACTAATACAATTTTGTGCTTACAACACACATCATTGACGTACTGACATATTTTTACATTTAATAGTAAAAGCGAACAAATTCACGCTATATACTTTCTCTCAATAGTTTTACGTTTGCCGCATCTACATTGTTGCATAAATCTGTGAAATGGCTTCCTATAGCTGAACCGAAGACATCTTTATTTTTGATACATAATTTATGTTTTTTGACAACTTATGAGGGTGGGTGAGACCTTTGTGTTTCACCCACCTAAACTAATTCATAATCCTTACGTTCAATGAGATATATTCCAGATTTTCTCTTTTCTTGTATTTATATTTCGGTTTTGGATATTCTTTATCGCATAATGATTGAAGAAAGCCGGTTTTAGTTTAAAATTTCTAAATAAACTTAGCAATTTATTATATCGCGTTGTGTGAAGACGCATTTTGGCAAATTTGAAATTACTTGAATTTTTATGGATTGATGTCAAGCTTGTATTTTGTTCCACAATGTTCCTGTTTTTAAATTTGCTGTAAATCTTATTTATCAAAGTAGTCCAATTGTCGTTACTTCATACTGCAAGTCCGCCAAGTCTTAGAATTTAGAGAAAAAAAAGTAAAAAATGTTTGGAAACAAGTTTGCACAACATAAAGTTATATTCAAATATACAGGTTTCAGTTTATACTGGAATATCCAGTAGTCTTATCTATACCTACTTATGGCTAACTGAATAGTAAAAGTGAACATTTACTTTTCAGGAAATTTAGTTCGGAAGATTTCTGTAGAACTCAATTTGTGTCCTATTAGGTCCACATAACTGTCATTTTTTTTGCCGTAATAGTTGTAAACATTTATGGAAAAACACTGACTCTTTACTAGTTCTGATTGATGATGACCTCACCTGAAATGCGAGTACCATTAAACACGCTTGTGTAACCGATTTTGATTCTCGGAATTGTTTGTCTCTGGTTTTTATAAAGTTCCTCAGAGGAACACCTACATGCCATTTTCAAGTAACTCGCAGAATACCGTTACATTACTTTTCCGTTAATAAATTAGGGATTGATAAGAGTAGAAGAGTGTAAGCGATATAGTGCAAGACATAATAAAAGACGTAGAGTGCAAGAAGAAAGGTAAAAGACATACAGTAGAAGACGAAAGAACTTGTATTTTTTCTGTTTTATAGTTTACTTTGTACCTTTATATTCGATATTTCAATAATAAAACATACAAATTGGGGGGATCAGCCGCAATTGAACGCATATACAGACGGACGGTAAACAGTAGTAAATACATACCTAAGATGCATTGACTTGAATTAATAAAATTATACGTTCTATTTTCTAATATAAAATAACAAACCATTGTTTCTACTTGTTACGAGTTGGAAATATGATCTTTAAGTAGTATATGAGTATACATGTGTACTATTTGCTTGTGACTGTAAACTGAGGTTTCAGCTGCTTTTGTGTGTTGGGAATACAAATCTAAAGTTACCGTGTATAAGTGTTGTTTTGCCAGGGTGTACGGCGGTGTAAGAATCTTCATTTAACAACAATCACAAAATGATACTAGAAACAATACTACATATCTTTGACAGTATAAGCACTACATCACTTCAAGTGATTAAACATTTTAGAGGCTTATTGTCGAACAAGAAGGTAACAGACTTAGTAGGAAGAAAGTGCGCGAATTTTCGGGACTTGAATATGAAAACGATATTGATTAACATATTAATAAAGTTACATTTATTCGTGATAATTTATCTTTAATTTTCTGTATCATCTGCATTGAATATAAATGCATCAGATAAACTGGCTAAGCCGATTTGTGCAAGTTTGATAGACTTAGATCCTTAGATGTGTGCGGCGGAAAATAGGAACCCGAATGCGGGTAAAGAAGATGAAGACACCAAAAACGCTGAAAAGGAAGAAAAACAGGATCAGAACTGTTGCTGAAATTGCATATGACACATCGACGATGTTCTAAGAATGTGAAAGACCTTGAAGATTCCGTTCGCTCTCTTGATGGAAGTGTATCCTATCGAAAAACGACTGAAATAGAGGATCTAACTTATCGATGAAATGGTGCGAGTTGTATACATTTATATTTGCTAAAAAGTTGTTAAGAGGCTTAGCTATACCCTTCATACAAGGTCAACGTAAAATAACATTGTTAGCAGAATTTTCGTAAAAAATAAATAGTAGACACCTTCATGAGCTATTAACCGTACGAAAAATTAAATAGAATGAGGGTGGTCGTGAATATTTTTTTGTTATGAGGGAATTACCTAGTCGTGGCTCTGTAGGAACAGACACTTTATTATAATATGTCATTGATTTTAAAACGACATTATTCTGCTTTTGCGACGCATAACAGTTAGCAGTTTTGCAAGATGCCTTTTGATGTATGTAATTCACTAGCAGTCTTCCAGAGATTCATCTACAGCTTCCATCTGTATAATAACAACATTGTTTTGACATTCATACACGTCTTAATAATTTCCGCTACTAACGAAAATGAAGCCATTGACAAACTACAGCATGTTCTACTAACAGCTGCAGAGTATGGCTTTGAGATAAGCATGAAGAAATGCCAGTTCCTAAAAGGATGCTTAGAATTTCGTGGACACATAATAGAAGACGATAAAACATTTCCTTTTAGAAAATACCAAAGCCGTAACATGTTTTTCCGAGCCGACGACCGTTAAACTGGTGCAATGTTATTTAGAACTCACTGGATACTAGTTTATTCTATCCTATTAGATTATAGCCAATCCTTTGAGTGATTTATTGAAGAAAGATGCTCGGTTTCAATTTGGAGACAAAGACAAAGAACTGAACTCGCAAACATGTATTGTGTATGTACAGACAAGCGTACAGAATTGAAGATACACACCATGCTAATCAAAATGGTTACGGAGCAATATTACCTTAAAAATCGGCAGTAGACAGTTGCTGCCATTCGATGTATTATATAAGCTGAAAAGCGACTGATATCGACAGAAAATATACTAATTACCAATTAGAAATTCTTGCAGCGACTAAAGCGTTAAAAAAATTCGAATTTACTTACAAGAAATACGTTTAAAAATCATCACGAATTTTTTAGCATTTACTAAAACCATAATTAAGAACCAAAGTTGCTCGTTGGACTATGCTCCTTGAAAAATACATTATGTCATCGAACATCGTATCCGGTCGAGGATAAAGCATGCAGATTGTCTCAGCAGAACTCCAGTAATGACAATCACCGCAAAGAGTAAACGCTGACATCAAAGCGCTATTAGAAGAGGAGATAATCAAGAAGTATGATGAAGAGCCGTAAGAACGAGTCGAACGAACCACATGATGACCGAATGTGGAATTGAGAGGAAGATATAAAAAGGCGAAGGAAGAGCGAAGGGAAGATTAAATCATAGCCGAAGCGATGTGTGTAAAAAAATATGTAAGACGAATAGTGTAAGATGTATAGTATGCAAAAGACGTAGAATCCAAGAACAAAGGTAAAAGACGTATAGTAGAAAATAAAAGGACTTTTCTTTCTTCAGTTTTACTTTATATTGTGCATGTTAATATTCAATATTTCAACAACAAAACCCACGTCAAAATTAATTCATTAACTAATATTAAACAACGAGTTTTGTACATTTGCGAAGATCTACAGACGTTTTATTAGCCAAGGCTGTACATAAGGAATGACTACTACATATTCCCAGCTCCTTCTTATTCACGTTTTGTGTTATAAATACACTATGCGTAGCACAATCTACCAAAATGTAAATTTTTCAAGATCGGATATAATGCCCAAAACCGAAAATCTTGTTTCAACAGGGAAAATCCGACCGAGAAGCAGTGCTGCTGAATTTAAAGGATCGGTCGGTAATGTAATTACCTAAAATACCGGCAACCCTCTGAAGTAGGGGCTTTTAGCTAAGTTCGCACTTGAGTTTATAGCGTTACCAATAATATGCCCTAACTTTGTAATATGCTACAATGACAATTTACCCCTTAGGTAAATACCAGTTCTCGTCGAACATTATTATTATATAGATGGTAATTTAACTAATGTAATTACCTATTTGTCGCTGAGCTCCTCTTCTCGTTTGTTAGTGTAAGGAATTTATTAACCTGCAGAAAAGTATTTTCAATTGTTTTCTCTGTTTTATTCTAGGAAAAGCAAAGATACTTTTCAGTGAATTTAAGATAAATTACATAACTGATGTTGAAGATAATAGATTGTACTTTGTAAGAAATACCACATATAAAAGAAAAATTAATTGGATATTCCGATTGGAAAAGTGAGAAATTCTACTTAATCTTTTATCTACTGTTGATGACGAGATATCCGTTTATGTGAAAGCAGGCCACACTGTCCACTTGAGAACGTTAAGAGGCGCATAGGGGAAGTGAGAACTGGATTGAGAATTTCCGGCAGATTACTCCGGGCACTCCGAGTATCACTTGACCCTCGGATTCGAATCCCAAATGGAATCTCTAAATACACTAGCTATCACACTTTACTTTGACGGAGTACGCATACTGTCGTGTAGAATGAAACGTATTTTCTATTTATACGGAGAAACACCCTTCAAATCAATATATTTATACCTTCAAGCCCGCATAAGTAGGGCTTTCCTCTGTTATGTGTTTTGGTCAAGTTTATAGCTTAATGCAGTTTTAAGATACCATTTTAAAGCAAGGTCGTTTTTTCTTTTGTTTCTTCGTTTTCTTTGTAATCTTTTATGCTTTGTCTAAATGTTTTTAGTTTAACTCAACGTTTTACCTAAGTTTCAGAACATGTTAGAACTAATTTCTCGTGACACGCAGTAGTTACACACAAGGTAATGCTGCACTTTGGAGTTTGAAGACAAGCAAAATTTATTATTAAAAGTGACTTTTTTCTGGGAAATCAAAAATTATTTTTTCCCTCTTTGTAGTCAATAGGGAAACATACTGTATGTAATACGAAAATTTTTTCTTGAAAGAAAGTATTATGATTAAATATTATTAAAACAAGTGTTATGTTCAGAGGAAAGAGATAGTTCAAACAAACTATTATACATTATTTCGTTCGCGAAAACGTTCAAGCATAATGATGTAGCAAGTTGACCTCATTGTAACAATGACGTATTTAAAAATACGAAACAGGAGAAACTGGAGTACATAAGAGGTATTTGTGTACAGATCGATGTATTTACTGGGGGTTTTTCATGGACCGATGCTAGCTAGTTTGTTTATTGACCTCACAATGGAGGTGGAAGTATGCTTATCATTCTATTGAAGAATGCTGCAATATAATTGGTACTGAAATTGCATTGCCAAGCAGTCGAATGTTCCCTTCGATTTGTTTGCATGGTTCCCACCTGCCGTGTACTTCTCAAAGAATATGTAATCTCCACCACGTATCCTACACAAAAAAAAAAATAAAGATCAATAAAAAAAATGTACAGAGGATTCAGTCAACCACAAGATTTATTTGCAAAGATATAGCGAATACATTGTAAGACACAATTTGATCTCCTGGTCCTCTTATTTGGTCCGATAAGTAAACTGTAGAAACCAAGTGTATATCAACAATTCCGCTGAATTCGAAAAGAAGGTTGAAGACAAAACTTCACTTCACGAAGATTTCTTGGCCTTGAGAGATATTTGTTTCCTATAAGTAAGTAGTCAATTCAGTAGTGAAAAATGTTTACGTCATCAGCCAAATAAAAATGTGAAGGCCAGTAATGGAGCAAGTACGCTTTAAAGATGACTGTTATTTTTTGAAAGTTCCTTCAATTAAACAGAAATAAAATTGACGTTCCCAAATAACATTTATATAGGCATAAAGTACCAATTAAGTATAAGTAATTATAAAATCAAGATAAAATTAAGACAATTAATAAACATATTTGTAAGTGCGTTCCAATATAGACCTGTTATGGAGAAAGCAATGTTTGTATATCACAGATTCTTTAATTACAACTTGTGTTGAGATATTCGGATGCAACACACACATTGCGGATCTTAAGAGCGACCCAAGAATTGCACGATCCTTCGTCAAGATGGAACGGCAAACGCATTATCATCATCATCATCACGTGGCATGTGTAATAACGTTTTTTATGCTATCATTAAAAATTAAATACAACGGACAACTTAATTAAAACATGGCGAGTTCTAGTCTTTTCATACGAGCTGCAATCATTGCCGGGCATTGTGAAATGGACAAACCAATAGTTGTCACGGTTGTTGTGTAAAAGTGACAAATGCTAAATTATCTTCCATAGCCGAGCGATGCAGATGAAAATTGGCTCTCGGAGTTCATCTGCGGTTTTTTAGAAATATTTATAGTCATTGCGAGCAATTATTCGTGTATATGTTTTAAGCGTATTTTTGTTCAGGTTCAAAGTCGAGAGGTAATCCATTATAATAAATAAAGACGATGCGATCGGTTCACGCCTAAAACTGACAGAAAGGTGACTGCAAGATGAAATTTTTATGCGCGTATCATAAGTTTACGGGCTGGCAGGAAAAGGCTCGTATATAATTCTCAGGATTTACAGATGAGAACGAGTCTTTTATGTCGTCGTATATCATCTAGGAATTCTTTTTCTCTTGTTTTTATATTACTTTAAAACATTTTAGAAAGATTGATATGACGCTTGCAAGGCGCATTTAAAAGCATTGCAGGATAAGGCAAAATCGTTTGCAATATATATATATATATATATATATATATATTAGCATACCAATATAATATAATACCAATATATGCAGCATACCAAAACGCATCAAAGCAAGGAGCACGAGATAATATAACAGTCGTTGTAAATGTTGGTACATTTAGCACCACACAAATTGAATTGATTTTTCAAACGCGATATATTATACAGTCCACCAGGAACCTAAGGCGCTAGTATATTTTTTGGAGAAATTTAGAAAATTTGGGCTAAGGTCTTGCCAGCAGCTGGCTAAAAAGTCAATCAACGTAATTAGTCGTTCCGTATTCGTTGGACCACCTCCACCTTTCATATATCTCCTAAGTTAAAGATGAGAGAGAAGCCAATATTTTAATGGACAACATTTAGGTGAAAATAACAACGGTTTTAAGAGACACCGTCAGATTTCTTAGAGAAACATTGAATTCCAATATCCCTTATATTCAAATATTTTATGAGTTTAATGGAGCCCCTGTGTGTTACGACAGTAGTTTGAAATGTTTCAACCTTCAACATGAAGATGGCATAACTCGTCAAAAACATTCTGGTATTCTCTATAGAAAATTTCAACCATATTGGACGCTCCGCTGTTTAACAGTTTAATAGTGTGTAAAATTAAATTCCCACGTTTAAAAAGTAATACGCCGACGCAAATTAATGCCGAGGTGCACCCTGTTTACGGAAAATCTGCACCATCATTTGTCACAGTGGAATTTGGGCCAACTAGATTTATATACGGTCACACCAGCTTGGTTTAGGACGACCAAAAACTGCTACCACTCCCCATAACATAGAAAAAGTTCACGAAATGATATTAGAAGATTGTCGAATTAAGGTTAAAGAGAGAGCAGAGGCTGTGGGTATCTCGAAAAAACGTGTTTGTCGTATATTGACTTAAGATTTGGGCACGAAACATCAAATCGCGTGTTGAGTGCTGTGCTTCGAATAAACATTTCCAACGCACTATAAAAGCAGTTTAAGCGAGATAATTCGGAGCTTTGTCATCAATTAATAACTGTGTTGTAACTTAGATACACCAGTACACTCTGAGGACACTGTATAAGTAGTGGATTGCGAAGGGTGAATCGGCTTCCAAAAAAATTTGAAGAAAAAAAAATTGTTTCACATTTCAGTCGTCAATGATCGTCACCACAAAAATTCACAAATTGGAGTTCAAGTTGATACACCACTCTTATTTACCAGCTCTAACCCCCGATGGCTTTTTTTTATATATTAGACTTAATGATTTGCTCAGAAGACAGAAATTTTCATGGAATGAGGAGGCCATCACATTCATAAGTGCCTATTTTGTAGAACAAAGTGCCAGCTATTATTTGGGCGGATTAAACACATGGGTGCATCACTGGGAAAACTGTATATACTTACAAGGAGACTGTTATATTTAACCGAAAAGATACTTGTTTCTGTGTTAGACTGAGAACTTTTTACTACGCTCGTCATTACCTGAAAGATTCAAATAGAGCATTCCCGAATAATGGTAATTCATACATAATGTGGAGATAAGATCAAGTAATTTCTGTAAAAAAAACAGAGCAAATTTCTTTATAAATCAAGAGGTGTAATACAAATGATGTCACAAAATCGTTTTTAAGTTCACGGAAAACTTGTTCACATTTGCTTGCTTTGATTATAGCATATTATCCATCGTTATATAATGTATATGTATACATATTTATGCAGAAACGACCGCAGTTGTCTGGCTGGCGCAAAGAAAACTTAAGAAAGAACAATTGATAGTAACACATTGCTGCTAATAATAATACGTTCCGCGATCATCTCGATACGCGATAATCCGGGGTCATTTATTTAAGCACTCCAAGACGTGTAATAAGATATCTGTACGGTATCCCAATGTGAAATATTTCCGTTTGATTCCCTGCCAACCGAGAAAATGCTCGCACGGTCGCATACAGTGATTCACAGCGAAAATGAAACAATAATTTGCTATGCATTTCGTTCGAGAAAATATTGGCAAAACTAACTTAACAAAAATCTTTTTGTTAAATATTTTACCTAAAACTCTAAGTAAAATATTTTTTATAATCTTTTGAAGTACGTTATGAAAATAAAATAAAAACTGATTCATAACAGGTGCCACAAATTGTCTTTGTAATATGCAACGTTGTTTTCTGCAAAATTGTCTCTGGTAATGTAACATGTGTAGAAATGTCTTTCGGGTGATGTCGTGTAGTTGACTACAACTGTGTCAACTACACGACATCACCCGAAAGACATTTCTACAATGGATTACGGTCGTGAAAGCCTACACTCAATGTAACATGTGCTTAATAAAAAAAGTAAATCCAAAGACTAAAATAAATAAGAAAAATAAAACAAGAAGCCGTTTACAAATATCACTAAAGTTTCAAAATAAAATCTTCAGGCCAATCTATAAAACATTCTCAGAGATATTCATTATGTTGGGTATTTTTATAAAATGTAATAAAAAGTCAGTGTGTATGTTCTATCAATTCCATTATTTGACACTATAACAAACGTAATATAAGTGATTCATACTTATGTTATCCAATGCATAGTTTTATCAAAGTACCAAATACCGTCTCAATTTCACTGTGAGTTACTGTAGATTCACGTACAGGCACAGCCGGAGACCGCCAAACAAAATAATAAACGGCAGAATCGCCGCCGGTAAAAGAGATATCTCTATAATTTCCGAACGCACAGTAGGACCGTACGCACCGCCACCACCATGGTCACTATCGCCGTGCGTTTTTAGCGCGGGCATCAAGCGAACCAATATCAGGCAGACTAAAAACTGCATGTGGAACAACGGCCGCGGCCAGGCATTAAATACAACTCGACGTTGTCGTCCCCGAGTTTATCGTTTTCTAATTTACTATCCGTAATTATTGGGATCAAAACGGCTCTCGCCCCGTAGGCGCGAAACGGTACTCACACTTACCAAGTGATACATCGATGTCTTAGGATAATTATTTCAGTTACACCCATTTAACACTCGATTCCGATCCGATGTAACTCCGATCAACGTCCGAGATACCCGGTCTATAATAAAAGCATTTAATTTATTCGACGATCGCCGCGCTGCGGCGCTGCCCTATTCCGATCTTTTACATTCTTTTGATTCTATTTGATTGTTTTCTTTTATCGAGATCTAGTTTGTGGTGATTGCTCGCGGAATTTTGAATCTTTGTGCGGGTTATATGGTACTCTTTCAATTATGTGGTAACCCTTTATCTAGGTAGAATGCAGTATATTTTAATATCATGTTTTTAGGCACCCAAGGCAAAAGGTACAATTCAAAATTCTGTATGTGTAAATACAGCGTTTCCATCTCGTGCGTGGTCGGATAATTCCTTCCCCGAGTAATTTAGAGGAACCGTTTTTAAATAAAAAAATATTCGCATAATAAAATGATATTCAAGTATATAGGTGAACACATCAGAAAATGCCTAGAAACAATAACCAGAAAATAATGCTAAGGTAGCTTAGCTTCCTCATGGTATTGATGGAATAATTCACGGCAAACGCTATAAAAGGAGAGAGAGAAAAATACACTAACACACGGACATGTTTCTGCCTACCCGGCGTCATCAGCTTGGTTTCGAGAGTACTTTTCATATCTCTACCTTCTATCGCTGTTGCCTCGCAGTTAATACCACAACTTTCAAAACGACAAACTCAACATTTCTTTGCGCCCTCTAGTGCCAAAGAAACGCATGCCTGCCATTCAGGAAGCAGCGTCATAAACCGGGTACTGTTCCCCAAACCATCCCTCGAGCAGTGAATGAAAAGTACTCTCGAAACCACGCTGATGACGCTGGGTAGGCAGAAACATGTCCGTGTGTTAGTGTATTTTTCTCTCTCTCCTTTTATTGCGTTTGCCGTGAATTATTCCATCAATACCATGAGGAAGCTAAGCTATCTTAGCATTATTTTTTGTTCAAGTATATATAGGTTTTCGACTCATTTCATATCTAATTTTAGGTATTTTTCAAATCTTATAGATTTTGTGATCTATCAACATAGATTGCTGATTTAAAGTACTCCCACAAGAAAAAATCAAGAAGTCTAAGATCTGCGGACCTGGGGAGAGTGGTCCCCAGGTGGTCTTCGCCTACCGATTCACCTCCCAGGAAAACAGTTTAAAATCTTGCGAACAGGACGTGCAAAGTGCATAGGTGCACCATCATGCGGAAAGCAAATATCACTATTTAGTAAATTGGGATCACCTTCATTTGGAAAAATTTCTGCAAGAGCAGGTGCAAGTGCATCTCAAAAAATTCAGGTATCGTTGTCTCGTGACAGTTTCATCAAAAAAGAAAGAACCAACGATGAACGTGTTGAGTATGTGATTCAGTAATCCAATGAAGATTCTCTCTACTGCAGTACCCGTAACTTTAATGATTCACTGTTCCATTTAGGTAAAATAAGGCTTCATCTGAAAAGAGAATTTGGCGACTGAAGCGTGAACTATAGTTCCATAAATCCTGGATTATATCGCAAAACTGCATTTGGCGATCAAGATCATCATCTTGCTGTAGTTGTGTTTTCTGAGAACGAGTATTCTGTTGTTTTTAATGCATCTAACACTGATCGGTCAGTCAAGTTCTGACAGAGCGTCCTCTTTCACCGATATATACTAAATCACAACAAGAGATGCTGTAACATAATTCGCGGAAGAAGGAAATTTGTCTTTGGCAAACGGAAGCCGTTGAGAGGGGTTTGAAAATGTTTTTGATATATCGTTTTGCTAAAATTTTACCGATTATGAGCGGGTGGCAGTTAATTTACTGGTGTGATGAAGCCGTTTGCTGATGATTCTGTGAATATCCTTATTATGAAAACCATTGTTGAGAAGGATCTTCCGTATCTGATTCAGCTCAGTGGGTAACTGAAAAACAAACGAAAATTTGGACCATTTACAAGAACGCTCGTTAATATGTTTTAATTAACGTTATAACTTGAAAAAAAGTCGAATAACACATGACTTATTATTTATTATTTTCGCGTATGCAATACATTCCTGGAGTTTGGTCCATTTCTCTCGACCTACAATGTATAAAAGTAATTTCCATTTAAGTAATTTCTCTTTGTTGCGCATACTGTTTTGAATGTCACGTTTTTAATGTTATTATATTATATTCTTAGACAACGGTTAACAATTATTCAGAATGACAACAGTTTTTGCAGTTGCAGCTGTATTTTGTACCATTATATCATTCTTACCTCGTGGTCTTCAAAACTATATAATTCTGGTAGTGTCATTCAAGGAAATTCTTGAAAACGAATATTTAAAACCGAAAATAACCGTGATTATCAATAAAAACATCCTAAAAGACTCATCAAATGGCCTATAATTAATTCGAGCATTGCAGATGTTCCAGGAACATTGTTACTTACGACCCGCGACGATAATTTGTAAGGCACACCGTTGGACTGAACGACTCGGCCGTCAAATGAATGGTGTAAAACTTCATACTACAAAACAGTAACATGTTGCGCCTATTCCGCTTGGGACTGAGGAGTTTTTGTGGTCGTCATTAATTTCGACGTAAAAGAAGCCCAGTAATGAACGTTGAGGGAATGGTCAGTGGCAGCTCTCTTCTGCAGCCAACGAAGACATAAAAACAAAGCACATTTATCATTTTACCATCGGTAATGTGACGTAGAATGCTGTAATGCAATGCTACAACCCCGCATCAACTCATAACGGGTTAACACATCTATTCATGTTATACGGGCTGTCTTAATACCCAGTACGTAAATTAATATGATTTTATTGATTTTAATTTTGAACATACGAGGGCACTTTGACCGGAAAGTGATTTTTCAATGAAAGTCTTATTTTAAGGTAAGAAAATATATGTTGTTTTTCAACATAGTTCCCTTGCAATTCTACGTACTTAATCTAAAGTCTTTTTTTCCCATTTTTTTAACCATCTAATACGTAGTCTTTTGAAAACTCGTTGCAAATAGACTGGCTTCAGCTTCTCATTTTTTTTCGGAATCTCTTTCCGTCGCCCAACTGTGTCAAGTTTGGTAACCAGAAGAAATCATACGGAGCCAGATCTGGTGAATACGGCGAATGAGGTAGTAATTCGTACTGTTTTAGTGGTTGTGTTACATTCTCCTAGTTTGAAGAACAATGCCGCTAGTCGTCTGCTTCGGTGTATCTTTCTTGTGAGGCGAAAGGATCAATTGCTTATATGTAATTCTTATGTGTTTACTCGCTTAATCAGTTGATCACAAATTAAACACAGTACGTAGATATACAAAATATATTTATTAGAAAATTCCCTTATATATCTATATATATATAAATTCAAATACATAAATAGCATACTATATGGATTTCATAATTCGGTTCCTTCTTTGTGTACGCATTCAAATGTATCGGGACATTCAATGTCTAACGCTAGGGCCACCACAAAACCCTACCGGAGCATGAGCGTCTGCTTGGGCGACAGCAGCAAATAGCCGATCACTACCACAAAAAAATGCCATACAACTCACGGCTAGCCAGACGCTCGCGTTATTTCGTGTACTTATTTGATACACCACCTCTAGTATCTTGCTCAGAGCTGCTGTCCCCATGTATAAGCGGAACATTGAATGCGCACACGTTAAAGTTTAAATGATGCTAAATATGGAATATATAAATTTATATAACACAAAACAAAAGAAAGATTCAATTTATCATAAAATAGACACAAACAAACTATTACTTTCAAATAAATAAAAATGGTTACATTTATAAAATAAAATAAAACAAAAAATAAAATGTCAAGTCCGTAACAGGTTGCAATAGCCAACGAATGAAGGAATCTTGGAAGACAGAGAGAGAGGAGAACAGTACCTTTCTTGCATAAATGCAGTTATTATAAACCTAATAATAATTTCTTTGTCCGCGCATTTGTTGACGTTACTTCGGAACGATGCATCGTTACTCTTCTCGCTCTTCTTGTAAGTAAATGAAAAATTATTTTATTTTTAATTTTTAATTATAAAGTTATTTACATTTTTTCGGGATATTTGAAAAGAAGGATAAGCATTTATTTTTCTTGCAAATTTTTCAATTTAAAACAGGCAAAGTTAAATTATAGTGATATATCTTCTTAACGGGCTCTTTTTTTATCTGTTGTTCTCCTTCACAAAAAAACGTAGATATTAAGGTAATTTATTCTCAAAGTTCAAATGAAATAAGTCTAAAATTTAAAATTGAGTCGACAATTGAATTTTTCACTAATTGGTTAAAAACCGATTTTTAATTTAGATAAATATTCTACCTATCTATTCCAGTAGCACACATAAATATGCTACAGTTTCATTCAATCAGATAAAACCAAAACACCTGAAGATACACACAGAAGGAATATTAGTTGAGTGTAGGCTTTCACGACCGTAATCCATTGTAGAAATGTCTTTCGGGTGATGTCGTGTAGTTAATATTTAACTTGACGTTTCGCTGACTATCCTGTCAGCTTCTTCAGAAGATTTCTAAAGACTGCTGTTGCTGTCTTTTGCTGCTCGTTATATATCCTATTTTTGTTCCGCTTTGCTGATCCATAACCGTTCCGTTCCGCTGAATCGCGTCGTTCGTTGTATGACGACTCCGTAGTGCTAACCTCCACGTGTTGCTGATCTTGTATCCATCTTCGCGATTGAAGTTGTTGGTATTCTTCATTATTTCTATGGATTCGTGTATTATCCTCGGGTAGTAGTGGCTAGTCCTGGCTAATACCTTGACGTCGCTGTAGCTTATGCGGTGGTCTCCTTGTTGGTGCAGGTGTTCTGCTACTGCAGATTTTTCAATATGCCTAAGGCGTGCGTCTCTCTCGTGCTCTTTCACTCTGCACTGAATACTCCGTCCTGTTTGACCGATGTAGCTTTTCCCACATTGGCATTTCAGTTTTGTTAACACGTCCTTATTTGGAGGGAGTAGCTGGTCGATTTTGGTCACCGTGTTGAAACGTGTGGCGATGTTTTTCTCCCCTAGGGTCTTTTTTAGCCTGTCGGTGACTCCGGCTATGTATGGAAGATACGCGTATCCTGCTGGTTGTTGTTGGTCTTCGTATTTTCTCTGCTCTCGTGGCTTCCTTATATCTTTTGTACTGTAGCCGTTTTTCTGCAGGGCGTTTTTGACGTGTTGTATTTCGTTATTCCTGTGATGTTTGTCGCTGATTTTTTCCGCTCTTCTTAATAAAGTGTTGATGAGGGATCTTTTCTGTTGAGGATGGTGGTGAGATGTTGTATGCAGGTACCGGTCTGTGTGGATCTTCTTGCGGTATACACTGTGGCCTAGTTTGCTGCTGTCATTGCGCTCCACTAGGATCTACTTGAAAACCAGGAAGCTGGATAAACTACGTAAGAAGAAGTGCCAACTGCTTGCCTAACTGGCATTTCTGCGACGCTGCCGAGACCAGAACGTAACACCAACCTTCGTTAAAATCCAACACCACATTCAAAGCACAGCGGCCACGAAGATCATTCACCACACCGAGAACGCACTGACCAGAGAGAAAGAGAGTTCGCTACACATGCCATGAATTGAACCAGATATCTACACAACTTCTTCGATCTGCATCTAGAACTCAGCAAATTACTGGACGAAGATTTATGGAAAACTATCGACAAGATCAGCTACGAACACTCAGAACACCACTTCAACACAGTGACAAAGAAACATGTAAAGAAGTTCGATAAACTTAAACCCAAGAAGACCAATACACAAGCAGAACTACACATCTGTAAGACCGTCATCAACCTGTCAACGTTGCAACTATCACAAGAACAAACAAGAGTGCTAGCCAAAGGACTAAGCTTTGCGGTCGCACCAACCAGAATACCTAACGACCAGAACGAACTAACCAGAATACGGTACCTGCATGCAGTACCGGTCTGTGTGGGTCTTCTTGCGGTATACACTGTGGCCTAGTTTGCTGCTGTCATTGCGCTCCACTAGGACATCTAGGAATGGTAAGGTGCCGTCTTCTTCGATTTCCATGGTGAAGTTAATGTTTGCGTGTTGTCTGTTGATGTGTTGAAGGAATTCCTCTAGAGTTTTTGGTCCGTGTGGCCATATGACAAAAGTGTCATCTACATATCTGTACCAGCACTTAGGTTTCATCCTGCTGGATTCGATGGCTTCTTGTTCGAACGCTTCCATAAAGATGTTGGCGATTACAGGTGACAAAGGAGATCCCATTGCAGCGCCACTCGCTTGTTCGTAGAATTCTCCGTTCCACAGGAAGTAGATCGAAGTAAGGCAGAGTATTAGTATTAGCAGAGAGTATTAGTTGTTGCCTGATGATCTCTAGTGTTTCTTCCACTGGTACATTGGTGAAGAATGATTCGACGTCGAAAGATACCAATAAATCTTCTTTTGTTATTTCGTGTTGTTGTAGTATCTCGATGAAATGTTCGGAGTTCTTCACAAAGCTTTTGGTGTTCCCGGAGTATTGTGCTAGTTGTTTTGCGACATATTTGGCTAATTCGTAGGTAGGTGAGCCACATATACTGACGATCGGTCTGAGAGGGTTGCCAGGTTTATGTATCTTTGGTAGTCCGTACAGTCTTGGTGGTCGGCCTTCTGATGGTAATAGCCTTCTTTGTTCTTCTTTTGGCATTGATGATTCCTTAATAGCGTTTCTGGTTTGTTTTTCTACCTTCGTGGTTGGGTCCCTGTTTAGTTTCTTGTAGTGATCCGGGTCCAGCAGCATTTCTAACTTCATGTTGTAATCTGTGCGATCCATCACTACTGTTGCGTTGCCTTTATCAGCTCGTACGACGATTAGGTTCTCATTGCGGCGTATATCTTCAAGTGCCGTCTTCTCGTCCTTAGAGATATTCCTTGCTGGTGGTTTAGCTTTCTGGAGGATGCGGCAGGTTTTATGTCATATTTCTTCTGCTTCTTCGGCTGGCAGTCTTCGAATAGCACATTCCACTTGAGTGATGATTTCTTCTTTAGGTATTCTGGTTGGTGCGACCGCAAAGCTTAGTCCTTTGGCTAGCACTCTTGTTTGTTCTTGTGATAGTTGCAACGTTGACAGGTTGATGACGGTCTTACAGATGTGTAGTTCTGCTTGTGTATTGGTCTTCTTGGGTTTAAGTTTATCGAACTTCTTTACATGTTTCTTTGTCACTGTGTTGAAGTGGTGTTCTGAGTGTTCGTAGCTGATCTTGTCGATAGTTTTCCATAAATCTTCGTCCAGTAATTTGCTGAGTTCTAGATGCAGATCGAAGAAGTTGTGTAGATATCTGGTTCAATTCATGGCATGTGTAGCGAACTCTCTTTCTCTCTGGTCAGTGCGTTCTCGGTGTGGTGAATGATCTTCGTGGCCGCTGTGCTTTGAATGTGGTGTTGGATTTTAACGAAGGTTGGTGTTACGTTCTGGTCTCGGCAGCGTCGCAGAAATGCCAGTTAGGCAAGCAGTTGGCACTTCTTCTTACGTAGTTTATCCAGCTTCCTGGTTTTCAAGTAGATCCTAGTGGAGCGCAATGACAGCAGCAAACTAGGCCACAGTGTATACCGCAAGAAGATCCACACAGACCGGTACCTGCATACAACATCTCACCACCATCCTCAACAGAAAAGATCCCTCATCAACACTTTATTAAGAAGAGCGGAAAAAATCAGCGACAAACATCACAGGAATAACGAAATACAACACGTCAAAAACGCCCTGCAGAAAAACGGCTACAGTACAAAAGATATAAGGAAGTCACGAGAGCAGAGAAAATACGAAGACCAACAACAACCAGCAAGGTACGCGTACCTTCCATACATAGCCGGAGCCACCGACAGGCTAAAAAAGACCCTAGGAGAGAAAAACATCGCCACACGTTTCAACACGGTGACCAAAATCGACCAGCTACTCCCTCCAAATAAGGACGTGTCAACAAAACTGAAATGCCAATATGGAAAAAGCTACATCGGTCAAACAGGACGGAGTTTTCAGTGCAGAGTGAAAGAGCACGAGAGAGACGCACGCCTTAGGCATATTGAAAAATCTGCAGTAGCAGAACACCTGCACCAACAAGAAGACCACCGCATAAGCTACAGCGACGTCAAGGTATTAGCCAGGACCAGCCACTACTACCCGAGGATAATACGTGAATTCATAGAAATAATGAAGAACACCAACAACTTCAATCGCGAAGATGGATACACGATCAGCAACACGTGGAGGTTAGCACTACGGAGTCGTCATACAACGAACGACGCGATTCAGCGGAGCGGAACGGTTATGGTTCAGCAAAGCAGAACGGTTATGGATCAGCAAAGCGGAACAAAAATAGGATATATAACGAGCAGCAAAAGACAACAACAGCAGTCTTTAGAAATCTTCTGAAGAAGCTGACAGGATAGTCAGCGAAACGTCAAGTTAAATATTAACTACACGACATCACCTGAAAGACATTTCTACAGAAGGAATATTAAATACCGCGTTTTGTAATGGTCTACACAATATACCTCTGATGTTTATCGTACTGCTCCAAACTGTTTCCAACGATTATTCACCAATTGGATTCTTCCTCCAGCGAAAGGGAAAATCCTTCTTCGAAACATAGTATCCTTTATGTTGCCTAGGATGATCTATCTCGACTGACGCTCAACCCTGAATGAAAATGTTGAACCGGTAATTTATTAAACAGAACCCTAACATACATTTAGTGGAGTGAAACATTAACGACTTTGAACTTACTTGATACTTTCATTTAATCGCGATTATTGACAGATTTAAATTTGCCTTTTACTTTTGTTGTGCTGTCGTTTTGTTCCTATCGCTCGATCATCTTGTAACTACCAGTGTCTTTTCTTAAACTGATGATGGATCACCTTCGCAATAACTTGTTTCGTGATGGTTAATCACATTGTTCCAAATTACTATCAGCGATTACTTGCAATGAATTTTTCTTTAAATTATCAAGACACTACAGAAAATCTAGAAAGAAGCTTAAATTCCTGACTAATCTAGTAGCATAGTGGGGTAAAATACAATTATTGTCATATAAATTGCATTCCTAAACTCACCGAATAATGCGTTGCTCTATATCATGTCATTACTTTGACGTTAAGCTGAATCAAACTAAATGAAACTAACGTATGCAACAATCTGTAAATACTGCAGCTTACATCTGCGGTGGTAACCTGTCATATATATGTGCAGGAAGATTTTCTCTTGTGTAGTAATTAGTAAATACGTGCGTTATATATATATATATATATATATATATATATCATTAGCTCTCTCTTTAAATGTAAACACAGAAATTTTTCTCCAACAATAAAGAAATATTCTTTTTCGAAACAGGCACAGTAAAAAAATCTGCAAAAAAAAGCTTAAATTTGTATCGTAATATTCTTACTAAACGTACCTCCACATTTGGCTACGCTCTGGACTGAATTCTTTCCAAGGTGCTTCAAATACAAGTGTTTGCTTTATTCGGTTTTCATCCAATTTTCATATCTAAATCGCTTTCAATGTCATAATTATAGGTTACGGTACTCAAATAAATGAATTATACGATACTTTTCTTTTCAAATTACCATTTTAGCGAGTAAAGTACAGTTTCGTACTGCATTCTACGTAAAATAATGAAAATATTGTTATTAAAATACGATTAAGCATTCGAAGTAATTACGTTCGCAATCGATGTTAACGACCCATGCTGACGCGCGAAGTTCGAATAGATGGAAAGTGGATTCTCGCTTCGTCTGGTAACATCCTACTCTCACTGGAAACGCGGAGTTTTTGTTTCTCTTCGCCATTTTGTATGTTATTACGCTGCCCCCTACTTACCCCTTTGAAATGAGGAAAATTCAGCTATATTATCATCTCCAATATTGCCTGAAAACGTAAAACTGATTAATTTTTCGTCGATTCAAATGCCGCTGTCAACCTACCTCTTTCTCGTATCATATCTTCCAAATAACTACTTCTATTTATATTTTTCAAGTAACAAATCGTTGAAAAAGTTTCAGATTTCTTACATAAATTGATAATAAAAACAGTATCGCAATAATTAAACGACGAAAAGAAAAAGTACATCCGACGACGGGTTCGAACCGCATACACTTATCACATATACGGTCCACACCCCGTACCCTTAGTCCATTTTAACTTGACTGCAATCCGATTTATATAAAGGATACTTATACCTATCGTTAACTAAAATTTCAATTTCGAATTCGGAATAAAAACTGTTTGGATGCGACGCTTTCCGCATCGCGGACTCTCATGAAGGAGATCCCATCCGTCGGAAAGCCGTTTCTCGTCGCGAGAACGCGGAAAATTCGTGTTTTTTCTCGCGTATCTTGACAGTTTGACCTGGCGCGACTACCGTTGATCGCGTTGCTTTTTTCCCACCGTGGAGTAGAGGGTTTTTCGCGGGCCCGTACTTGCGCCTACGTCTAAGCCCACGGCTCGAAATCGAAAAAATCGCTTCAGGATAGACGAAACTTTGAGGATGTCGCTCGCCGTACGAACCATTCGCACGTCTCATCCGAGAGGTCTAGATAGCGTTTAGCGATGCATAACTTTAACGAGAAAGGTCCATTTCGCCGTTCTCGCTTCTCTCTCGCCATCATTACCGATCTCATTTCTAACCGAGGACGGACTTAGAGGCGTAGGGGCGGCGACTTCAGATTATATATGCAATGTCACTGGCAATTTTTTTTGTAATTTAAAAAAAAAAAGTTTTAAAGAATATATATTATGCCTTCCGAGCTTCATTTTTCAAGATACGGGAAATTGATTATTTTCGAAAAAGTGTTGTGTTCTTTAAATATTTAAAAAGATGGCTAATTGCAATAATTCCAAATTTATCACAGTATCGGTGCTAAATGAGCTCTACATGTTAGTACTACCAATGATAAAACCATCGTTATAAGAAAGTAAATGTATGGTGTGGAATTTTATTCAATAAAATTATTGGCCCCTTTTTTTTCGAAAACAAATTTAAATTATTTGGATATGTTACAAAATTTTGTTTTACCATCGTTGGAGGATATTAACAGAGATGCAGTCCACTTTCAGCAGGATGGATGCCCTACGCATTCAACTAATTCAATTAGCAACTGGGTTGACGACCACTTTCCTGAAAGATGGATCGATCGTTTTGGACATATTCATTGGCCAGCTCGCTCGCCCGATTTAACGCCGATGGATTTTTATTTATAGGAACACGTTGAACAAAGAGTATACGAAAATAATGATTTTGATGCGAATTTACTAGCATTAAAAGATAAAATACCAACAGTAATTAGTAAGATTGTTATAAGAACATTTAAGAACGTTTACAAAGAATTCAGGTATAGGGTCGAAAAGTAGGTGGAGGTTAGGTTGAATAAAGTATTTGTTGTTTTTTATCACATTCGAATTTATATGCATTAGAAAATATTTCATAAAATCTTATATTTATAATAAAGAATTTATTTTAGTTAACCAGAATATTATTAAATTAATTTATATCTAAAAATAGGAAAAAAAAAAACTAAAACATAAAATGGTTTAAAAATGTATCTACGTTCACTTTTGTATAAGTTTGCACCAAATCCGTGGACACACTGTATGTACTAAAAATATTTGTACTCATCAATACTTTTTCCAACTCATAGAACATAATATTCACTCTTCTTACCGCGTTTAAACGTGAAATAAGGAAATTCAGAAACATCTAGATAGTTCTACCCAATGTACCCTACTATAATTCAAGCAACCAGTCACATTATTTATATCTTCGAAGGACCAATGTGTTAAGCTTAGGGTGGGTTATGGTTCGAAATAACAAACTCTTCTTAACCCAAAAACAGAAACATTTTAAGAAAAGTATTTACAAGAAAAGAATTAGTTTTATTAAAAAAGTAGGTTGAAGCAATGTATTTTCTTACACTTAGAAAATACTTTTCTGCGTGATATAAGCGCTTTGTCCCTTTTAACACAATCTGCTCGACTTACTTATTCCTTATGCCTATCTATCGTGTACGGTGGGAAATGGGTTGAGTTGCTCTGCTGTGAATTTCTTTTCCAGATTTCTCTCTACTTTTTTATCTCTTGTGTCAGTCTATCAATGTCTTCGTTATTTTATTCATTTCGCTTCTGTTGCCTCCCTTAGCTCATTTTACAATTTTTTCTCTTGTTTTCATCTCTTCCATTTCTTTATTGTTGCTTCGCACACCTTTCCGACTATTTTCGTCACGCTTATTCTCTTAATGTGCTCCAGCCATCGAAGTTCATTTTCCTCCACTCGGGTTTATTGGTTTTACGTTTAGATTGTTTCCGAGTATTTCGTTTTTAATTCTGTCCAATCTTATCTCTCTTTTTAGTACCTCATTCCTGTTGTCGTGGTTTTCTGTTTGTGTCTTTTAGTACGTGTCTAGAATTCTGATCCATATGTAGTCCATAGATACTGCGGCTTTTTCATTTTTGCATTTTTGGGTATTTGTTGTTTCCTGGGAATTCATGTTGTATAATATTAGAAAGAATTTTCCAGCTGCTGTTCTTCTTTTCGTCTAAACTTTCTTGATTATTTTGTACCTGTTCTAATTGCCTGTTGCTTATGTTTATTTTGTGTTTCCTCTCACTGTTGTTAGTGATCATTGTTTCGGTATTTTCAACATTTATTTCCATATTATGTTTGTATAGGATTCCCTGATGTGTTTTTAAATTTTTGTTGATCGTCTTTTCATCCTTTGCTATAATCAACATAGAGTATGTCTAATATTCCTATTTTATGTATCTTCCAATAGCCAATTTCGTATTTATACATTTTTTGCTGTACTTCTTTTATTGCTTCGCCCAGTACCATAGGTTGAATAATATCGGGCTTAGAATACATACTTATTTTAGTCCTTTGTTTGTTTCAAATATTTCTGAGGTTTCGTATTTTACTATTACATAGTTTTTTTGTTGTTTGGTACAGGCTTACTTTAATTATATATTCTTGTATTCCTCGTTTTTCTAGTATGTTCCATATATTATTTCTATTTATTTTATCGAAGGCTTTCTCTACATAGGTACATGAAGCAAATATGTGTTCCTCTGTATACTTTTAAAGCTCTTTCTGTTGTTTATCTTAATATGAATATTTCATCCTAAGTACCTCTGTTTGTTTTAAATCCAAGTTGCCGAATGTATTTTATAGCTTTTGTTTTATTCTTTTTTCTAGGATTTTTGCGTATATCTTAGCTCCATTGCTGAAAAGGGTTGTTCTATTGATTTTACACTCATATCATATGTTATCACCTACCCGCGATTTTCCTGTTTTACACGTCTTATAAGTATTAGAGATGCTGACAAAGTATTTACACAATGAGTACTTTATTACTTGATGTTGTTTAGCTGAATCAATCAGTAAGCGGATCAAGAATGCAAATATGTTAGAAGCAATGAAATGTTAAAATTCCGCACTACGTTCATGAGAAAGACGTATTTGATATACGTAAAATTTCAAGAGCTTTCCCTTTCTAATTTATTTTAACCCGTACATTTATCAACAATTGCAAATAATGATATTCTTCGGGAGTTCATAAATCTTCAACACCTAATTTGTTACTTACCCTAAATTTTCATAATTTTTAACGGCCAATCTGCAGCTTCGCTTCTGTAGTGGTAATTACATGGTAATTTATTAAACAAACTGAGATTCACATGCGTATGTCCTGCTGCGTATCATCATATATTATTTCCACGAAATGAATCATACCGACCACCTATAATATTTCAATCTGGCTTCTAGAAAAGAATACCTCTTTTTAAATTATAACTTTTTGTTGTTATGATAGCCATAAATTCGCTCGATCATTATAGCCAATAAATTTAGCGAAATAAATTTACCTTTATAGTGTCGGGGATAAGATACTTACGTAGGCAAGCGTATAAAATTCCAACCGACGCTTTTTCCCGTAATCATGTCAGATGGCAGGCTTGAATTGATTGACGACTTTAAAAAGTAAACTGACCAGTGGCAGAACGTTAAATTGGTTGCTGAAGGACGCAGTGAATTGTTATTGTAAATTGCCTTAGCTATCTTGGAATTGACAATGTAAAGAAAGTAAATTATAAATGTATGACAATTCCATGTTCAGAAGGCATGTTTAAGAAGTTGTGCTTAAAACTATACTAATAAGTGCTACCACGCTTAGAATAGGAACTAACAAAATTACTTACTTTAAGTTAAAAAATAATCAGAAATAATTCTTTTATTAAAAAAAAAACTTTTACTTTTAAGTCATTATTTATCATGTGATTATTCAAGAACTAATTGAATTTGCGCTTTACAGAAAAATCTGTATAACCTGCGCTGATACAGTTGCAAGCATTAATGTGATCTGTTAAAGCAAATGCCTATTTCTGTTATTTGTTGCATTCTTTTCGTCGTCAGTAGTGAATGCAATTCATCAATAACTTATTTCTTGAACTCTCTGTCATGGTGACAGAGATTTTTTAATTAATTTTTGGGAAGAAGAAAGAAGTATTTAGAAGACAGTTGTGCGAAAATGTATGGGTTTTGTTCCGTTTTGTAATGTGGTTACATTTTAGAAATTCGTCATTAAAGCTTATGTTTATTTCTTATCATTTAAAAACATAGATTCTTCAAAAGTATTATGTCTCGGATGTAGCTGTGCCAGAAGAACATTTCTGAATAAACAGTAATATAAGTTTACTAGAAAGAACCATAAATATTTTAGCATAAAACACACACACGAAAGGCATTGTAATTCCAGGAGGTTGTATACAGCTTCAGTTCTGAAAAGATGGCCGACCAAAAAAAACTTTCAAAACAGAAGAATTTTCCAAGTATAACAAACATTGCACCAATATCATCCTCCACGCCGAAATACGCGTCTGTAAAAGATGGTACTGGTAGATTAACTTCATTTACTAATTCTCTGGCTCTCTGGCTAATTAAGCCAGTTAGTTGACCCTTGCAGTCCTCACAGATCGCAATGCCAGAAATACCTGGTCGCAATTGTAGAAGTCGTTCGCAAATATTTAGCCAAACTATGTGATTAGAGTATCCTTAATTACATGCTCTCATATATATTTTTAAATTAAATAATAGTAATAGCTGATCGACAATTATACGCATCTATTGACGTCCTTAGTTTTACAGGTGATCAGTAATGGATGCCGGAGAGATGCGAGACGGTGCTAGCACAAACTTTCGAGAGAGTGATAATAAGAATACATACAATACTAAATGTAATTGTCGTAATTATTTAAGGATTCCCAATACTTTAAACAAATGTATTTCCGATCTACTTAATTTCTGTTTGTGCTTGTTAAAAACTAAATTTAAGCAAATGTTCTGAGACACTCAATTACTTTTCCAATCTGCGAGTTTGCACAGTATTCTTATCATTCTTATCATCACCTACAGTTTTGCTTATTTACGCTTTTTTTTAACGTCTATTACGTTATTAAAAAATGTTAATTTCCTACCACTTACACTTACAAGCTGTACTTTTTTAAACGACTATGATATCAAGATCATAGTCAAGAAGAAAAAGTAAGATCTACAAGTGATCCCATAAACGTTGGCTCACTTCGTATTCGTGGCGGATTTACAATAAATTAGTAATCGTACGTATATACGATATAAAATCAAGAGGAAGCGACGGCTTTCTTCTTTCAATTGTGCCAGGTTCTTACCACATTAATAATAATTACTATCGCATTACTGTGATATCATTTCATTTTGGCTTTTTATGGTGCAGGTGTAGGATAGCAATCCTGAAAAGAAGGTGTCTTAGTAGTGTCGAGGTAATTCGTCACAATTTCTCATCATTGCGGAGCGACCTGCCGAGACAATCGTGTTAATCGCCGATTTTTGTATGAGATTTAAGGGAACGATATAAGCTTCATTCGTACGATACTTTCACATTAATCATTTTGTTCATGTCGAAGGGTTTTCTCAACTTTCAGTAGGATACTTTTACAATTTATTATACTTATTATCTGAAAAAAAATCTTAAAAATCAAAAGCTTTAGCGTAACCTGCTGGTAGATATATAGGGTTATTATTTATATATTTCTTTTAATTGTTGAACAGTAAAACACAGAATATTTCACGAATCTCGTTAATTAGAAGTTTTAATGATGCCATTATGAGCGGAAATTTTGGAACAGGCGGTTAAAACATCACATCTATTAATTTGAAATATTTTCGCCTACAAAACCCTTCTAGCTGAACCAAGAGGAGTTGCCACCTTTCTTATTTAATATTATATAAATACGATAGTATACTTTTTATCAACTTAATCGATTGTACACATCGCATGTAAATAATATCGGTTAGGGTACCTTACGCCTAAAGTTACTGTTTACGATTACATTGAAATATTGGCATTTGCTCTGCTCTTGTTGAAATTAAATTTTTGAGATAATATAATAAATATTAAGATATTTACTTTTTGGGGAACATAGTAACGTTATTGTTAATAAATTTTATACGGGGTGTTCATAAATTACATTTTCGGAATGAAGAAACTCCTTTCTTTCCATGGTGTCCTTAACTACACTATTGGATTCATATTAGGGTTTGGTGTGCCTGCTTTTAATAGTTTTCCAAATATTACCGATCCCTTCTTTAAATGGCATATAATAGTTTATAATGTGTCATGCAGGGACCCGTATAGCATTCATTCTATAATCTTTACTTGAGCGTTCATGTTATTTGAAGACTACACTACAGTTATTTATTGTAGATATTCAGATAATATAATGTTACTTAATTTCCTGGCACACTATTGTAAAACATTAACCCATTATATGCAGTTTAAAGAATGAATCGTTAATATCTTGAAAGCTATCTAGAAGAAATATATCAAACCCCAGTATGAATCGATGTGAATTTTCCTTTCTCATTGTGTAGTTAAAGATATTACGGTTCATTTGAAAAAAAAGATGTTTTCAGTTTGATGATATTTATATTTCGACACAAACAGTTTATGAACACGCTGTATAAAATTTTGTAATGATATCGATGAGGTGTAGTACGCACGTCCTTCCGTTTCGTTCCACAAAAGTAAATGCCTTAGTTTCCATTACATTCTCTAATTTTTAATTTTAACAAAAGCGGTGCAGGTGCTAAAATTTCAAAATGATCGTAAAATATCTTGAAAACAGTTGAGTTTAGGGGTAAGGTGCTCTAATTGAAATTATTTGCATGTAAAATCGAACTGATAAAAAGTTTACCACTGGATTTAAAATAAGAAGTGCTGCGTAGGCGAAAATATTTTAAACTAATAGATCCGATGCTACAACTACCTAAATAATGATAGGACTGTGGTGTAGTATGACTAACAACACAAAAGTATCGGAAACGTCCGTACCACACAAATCCAATTAATTAATCTGGGACGGCCGCTTCGAGGATGTTGGATGCACATTCTCAACCGGTGACTGAATGATATGAGAATCCTCTAAATTTAATATACATCTATCCATACCTTCGAGAAAAATAGTATTTACAAAAACCTACTTTTACCGCCTACATACCCTAAAACTAAGACATGCGGTAGCTTTCCGTATTTTTTCGCATGTCTTAATAAATTGAAACTTCTAACTAACGGGTTCCTTCAAATATCCTGTGTAAATACACTGCTCAAAAATTGAAGTGGATAATGAAATAATTTCTAAAACTTTAATATCTAAAGATATTACAAGTGTACAGCTTGCATAGTTTATTTATTATGATACTATGAAATTAACTTAACAAGCAAAACAATAATAGAAGTGACCAAAACAACTAAATCTATCAAATAACGAGAGTAATACACTATCACAATAGTCACTATCGGCCATCGACGAAGAACATCGTATCGTGTTAAACTACCTCTGGCTAGCCTTAGTGCCCTTACTCTAGCTGGCATACTTTTTATTAAATTATCTATGAAGGGCTGACTCCTGTTATTCCAAATACGACGTAAAGCATTAGTTAGTTGTTCTAATGTCTAAGGCGCCTATTCTAGCAGGTTGATTTACCACATCACATCTGCGTAGACGTATTCGATGTATTTCATACCTAGTGAATAGACTGGCCAATTCATTCTCTCAACGAAATTATATCCGTTCATTTACGCAGTGAGGACGAGCATTGTCATCAGTTACAACAAATCTTTTACCAATTTTCTGAGCAAATGGTCTCTACAACCACGTCACCTTACAGAATTCATTATTGTACTCATTAATATCACTAAGTTACCGTGCTCAGCAAAACATATTCCAGGCCAGACACAAACAAATCCTCTACCGAAAGAAGTCATTGGCACCATAAAATTTTCATTGTATTCGATGAAGAGATAACACCTTCAACTTTCCAGATTCCATTCACGGTGTTCAATCGCCTAATGATTTCTGCGTTCACGGTGCTTCTTGTGCATGCCTCCTTTTAACCATTTGTCTAGAAATGACTCGTTCAGTGGCTTGTCGGAAAAAGCTGTTAATCCTTGACGCCGTGTACGTTTGGTTTCCTTTGTAGTAAGTACTACTAGACGGTCTTCAACAAGACTTTAACCCGTTTTCGTCCTCCACCATACATGCTGCGAACCCATGCTAGGTTTTTAACCAACATTTCACTAATTTCACTAATAACTATTGCAATGAAGCTAACACAAGCCCGTTTATTTGTTCCAGATGATAGCTTTTTATCAAGAACCTGTTCAAGAAAGCACAGACACGTGGACAAGCAAGAAAGTAAATGAAAATTATCATTTTTACTTACATTTTAGAAATGATATCCACTTGAATTGTTGAGCAGTGTAGTAATGAAACAAACTTTGCAATATGAAATATAATAACTATTCTTAATACCAAAACTTATGATGTTAGTGTTTCTCAAAATACAGTGATACCTCACGTAACGAGTATAATTCGTTCCGGAATCTTATTCGTAACTCGAAACACTCGTCAAGCGAGCGTTCCCATTAATGTAAAATACGATAATGCGTTTCATGCCAAAAAAATATGTACCCTTAAAAAATGTACATTACTAGAGGCGTCAATCATCATCATCTTTTCTTCTATCGCGGAATGAGCCACTGAACTGGAATACAAATTTGATTTGCAGAAAACAAAAAAGTCGAAATAGTTAGTTTATTGTTGATGATACCTACCCAAATATTTTTTAGTAGAAGGATGTCTAGAGACATTTGTTTTGCTAACGCTTCAAAAATTGATGAAGATGCTACAGCATTACCACTAAATAAAAGGTACCACGCAACAGTTACCCATGCTTTCTATTATTGCGGCATCTTTGACAAACTCTCATCCACAACCGGTGCAACACAGTATAACTCCATACCTACGCTCTTCGGTGGTCAGTTCTTGGCTCTGCTCTTCCACAAACTCATCGATAACATTGTTATCCACTCCCAGTCCCATGATCTTAATCCCGTTGAGTACAGGCTCCACAGGCACTGTCTAATAGTTCCTCAAAATCACATTCGACAACGCTCTCCAGCCAGTTTCTTCTAAGCAGAAGTGGTCGTTCTCTTGGTAACACCCACGCCCTTTTAATCATCTTTAGGTAGGCAATGATGTGTAAGTGATACTTCCAAAACATTTTCAGAGTAAGATTGCTTCCTTCAGTCACCTGAAAACACCTGAAAAGTGCTTATTAAAATTAGAAATAACTTACTGGTCCGTAAGCTGAAGTAATAGAGTGGTATTGGATAACAGAAACCGAATGAATTGATGCTCTTCAAGGAAGTCATCCCGTATGCCCGAAGAATGAGCAAGAGATGGAGTGGCAGATTCTTCTCAAGTAAATATTTTTTCACAAAAGGACCAAATACTTCTTTGATCCAATCAGTGAAAAGGTCACGTGACACCCAAACGCTGTTGTTGGACTTCCACAAAGCATTTAGCCTGCTTTTCTGGAATTGGCACTTTTTGAAGCCTCATGGAGTTTCTGAATGGTAAAGAAGTGGGGTTTAATTTTCAAATCGGTCTTTTATTACTTGTAGCCGGGCAATGCACTTTCCTGTTTTGTTAGATAGGATCGCTTCAGCAACTCTTTCCAAATAAGACCCGTGTCATCACGATTAAAAACCTGTTACAGCAGATAACTCTCAGAATCTGCAAACTACAAACTCATGTACCACAGGCTCTCTTCGTCACTTGTTATGTGAAACTCTTTCTTTAACAAAATATTCGTTGTACAAATTCCTGTACAATTTTTCCGTGTCTAAGATTATATTATTTAGCAATTCTGCATGTTAACTAACTTAAAAAAACAGATCTTTTGTGTTTTTTGTATCCAGTAGCGAATCGTTTTTGTGAAACCAATTTCCTAGACTACGCAAAACTAAGCAACCAATCTGTCTTAATAACAAAAAAACGTATCCGAAAACAAAACGTTAGTGTCATCTGCAAAAGTGACAACCTCTAGATTGTCTTCGATAGCATTGAAAAGAAATGTAATATGAACAAATTAAAAACCATACAGGACCGCGCACGCTCCCTTGGGGTGCTCCTGCAGAAATATTCTTCTCAGTTTTGAAGGAACTTTTTGAATCGCGTGTGAAATCCCAACCATCTGCCTTCTACTTTGGAAAGTAATTCGTGTTGTGTTAATGTGAATTTTTATGAAAGTAAATTCTTGGATTGCATGTGCGATTTATAACTATAATGACATCGATAAGTTCTGCATAAAGGTTCTTGGAAGAGATGGGGCTCAAATATACTGGCAGATTGCTACAAGATCCTTTGGATTTGCGATGGAAATATAAATTCTACAAAACTATACCCAACAAAAAATAATCATAAACAGGTTAGAAATCGCCACAAAAATATGGAGTCAATTCCAATATAACAAACGAAGTTAAATTTCATTATCTATCAATATAAAATTCTAAGTTATTAATGCAGTTCGGAGAATCTTCAATAATTTAAATGTATTACAAATAATATTCTCTGCTATGTTTTGCTTCATGTTAATATATAAAATGTTCCAGGTAAGGTCAACGGAAACATCACATTTTTTAAATGATTTGTAAAAGTAATGTAAAAGACTTTAATAAACAAAACAAGTGACAAATTCGAAAAGGATGAGATAAATTTAATTATAATGCACCAACATATCCAGAGCAATGATCGATGTCAGGTCTCTCGCAGATCTCTCACTCACCTCTGGAACTTTTAATTGAAGTGCAAGAAGTGCGTACGAAGCTCCTGACATCTGAGGCAGACATTGTTGTACATGTAACATGTGTACAATATTATTTCTAATAGATCTAAGGAAATATATCAATGCCAGACATCTGTTGATGAAACCCATTAATAAGAGAATCAATTCAATTTATTAATGTTATGTTGTACAACCAATTAATATTTCGTTTAACAAAGGCATACAATAATATTGAATTTTTAGATACATACAGATATTCCTGAAAATCGATATCTGTTATTATAATAGTAGGAAACCTATACAATTACTGTAATATTCCTACAAAAATATTAAAAGGTCGTTTGTGAATGACCAAACTATTTAGAAGTTTTAAATTGTATTCAGCTCAAAAATAACTATCTTAATGGAGCCATGTCGTTTCGCATAAAAACGCCCCTAAACTATTTTTGATAGGACTATCGTGTCTTGAAGATTAATGAAAATAATAGTTGGTACCAAGAAATAGATGACTCTAACTTTACTGTGCTTATATAGCGCTTAAGTGCAAGAAAAGTGTCTCTTTGTTAATCGCTATAAAACATGCCCTCGCTAAATAATTTAAAGAAAATCAAATTAGTCCGTTATTAACATTTGAAAAGTAGATAATTGGCTGTAATTAAGCAAATAACGACAAAAAAACCTCAATATATATGAGAAAGGAATTAATCTTGTAATCGTTTAGCAATTATTCACAATATAACTTGCTTGCTAAACGTGCAATTGGTAGCAGAGTTAATTGCATGATACAGAAAGGATTATATACATAGATTCAATATTAATCACTCAGACAGAATTTTCTTTCGTATTATTTCGTTCAAAATTGAGAAACAACCGAAATGGTTATAAGTGTGTGTGTCGGACGATCAATTCCGTCCAGAGAACTTTTGTTCGGAATGTCGAAACTCGCAATTAAAGTTAGGATCCGAGTGACGGCGGAAATGAAAGAGTTTAAAGCCGAGACCGGAGCGCAACGGCCTACATTACCACCATCATCCCCTTATACTCAACCGGTTATCTGCGATTTTATAGATTATAGACCGTGAGCACGTGGCATTTGATCGTGCTTGCTACATGGTTGCGACTGGTGCACAACATACAGTCAGTTGGAAATCATCGCGTCGAACAGGATCGTATTCAGGAAACGACTCTGCAATATTTTGCAAAAATACATTACTGTGATATTAAAAGATACCCTAATACGAGGGATGTTTTTCAAAACAATGAAAGAAAAAGAAATGGTAAAAATCATTTTATTGTTTTCCCATATTCGCTCGATTTTGGGTTGGTTTTTCGAGTTTTCCGCGCATTTTTTGTTCGACATTCGGGAACAAAAGGATGCGTTTTTTTCTCCTTCAAATAATCAATTGTTTGACGTGTTATGTGATAGCAGACACTGTCATGATGAAGGATGATGTGACGTTATCGATTGTTTATCCTTATTTTATCGATAAATACTTGCAAACAAGTTGTATACCACTCAGCATTAACTCTTCTTCGATCTCCCAAAGCAATGCTTACGAAATGTCTTCTACATCGAAAGAAATAAGCAATAATTTTCTTGGAAATGCTTTGCGAACAAACAGCTTTTGTTAAATTCGATTCATCTAGAAACACCCAAACAGTTGATTGTTTCTCAGTTTTCAGCTTGTACAAATATATTCCAGTTTCGTCATCTGTTGCGACGTTGTATACAGATTTTGCGGAACAAATTATCTGGTATTCATCGGCAACAGATGTTGCTTAACACCCAAACGTTCACGCAAAGTCGAACGTACTACATCCAGAATCTCATCATCTCATAGTAAGTCACATAGCCAATCATTTTCAATCATGTTGCAATCACCATCAATGTTTTTTGGAGCAATTCCAGATTTTTGTTAATCTTCACGAAATTTATCACTACCGGAAGCACAATTACGGGCGAAACTCTGCGTTCTGTAAACCAGTTATAAATTTTCTTTTTGATGGGGTTTCATTACTAAAAGTTGAATGAAGCGATTCCAGGCAATGTTACCTTGTTAGGCCTTTATTAAAATTGCTTTTTTTAAACGTTCAATGTAAACAAACTACTCGGCCGATTTCTGATTTCTAATTTAAAATAACTTCATCTATAAAACACGTATAAAATAATTTTGTTTAGCATAAAATAATATATCTTAGATACGCGGCGATGGCAGTTCGATGATATGAACGGAAAATCCTAGCATAATATTATAACGAATTAATTGTTTTGGGAAGAAGTTTATAATTTGAAATCATTTATATAATTACATTACATCCTTTTTAAATTAGTGAATATTTTCAAATAAAAATCATTATTATTGGACCAAAATTAACAGACTCATCGATAACAGAAGGGTCGCAGTGACAATCTAAGACTTAACGCTAACCGTTACAGAAGGCAAATATGTCCAGAAGTGAATTTTATCTTTATCATTTGAGATCACTTGGAAACACTTGTTACATATGTTGAAAACTTGTTACATGTAAGCAGAAGTCTGGAAACACCAAAATATCTCCAATAATTTTGCAGGTATTGCTATGCTGTTGCTTCTGAGAACTGAAATGGAATATCGGGATTTTACTCGCATACGATCTCTCAGAGCGGTCCCAATTATAATAACGTGCAGCTAAGAGATAAGAAAAATGTAGCTTGCCCCCTCCATCAACCTTTCGAACACATTACCAGCTAATATTCCACGCACTTAGGAGCAGTTAACTGAAAGTTTAGATCAACACGGTCTAGTACATGGGAGACGAGTGTTAACATGACATATTTTTATCGTGTGCATAAGCTTTGAGTTAAAATAGATACGTTTTCCAAGTGTTTTTACTTATTTTTTTAATGCAACCTATTGTTTTCTGCTCGAAAATATAAAATTGTCATTTTGTTTTCGATGATTATATTTATTTCCAGATATGCGTTATTATGAAAAGGATTAGGTAAGGCTGTGAGATTATTTGAAGATGAGACGAAGACGAGAAGATGAAAATTATGTTAGGTCTGCAATCTTGTTGAAATAAAAGGCACTAACTTACTGGGATTAGAAAAGCTAACCATGTAGATTTAATCAACCTTTGGAGAACGTTCGGTAGTGATGTTGAAGCTTGAGGATTTTAGTTATTAATGAGATATGCATGATTTGATGATATTTAGTTGAATAAAGAATTCAGGTTTCCAATTCAAGTTGAAAAATTCTATTATAATAAAATGTGTTTTCCGCATTTTACGTATGTAACTACAAACGAAAAGCTTGAAGCGTTTAGGGGTAATTGCAGCTTTAAACAATATATCCCAAAGCAACCCGAACAAATATGGCATAAACATTTTTGACGTACCATATAGAAGTAAACGTCGGTAAGCAACCGCATGGCTAATTTCAGACAGAGACAAGTGCAAAGTGGTAGAAAGACTTCTTCATAATATTTAGCCACATTATCTAGCCTTTACGACAAAAATACACAAATCAAAACACTTTCCTTCAACATTTTTCGATTTTATAAATTATAAAAAATTGCTACTTTACTCTTATTATATAGTTACGTAGCTAGTAAATTTAACCCCTTGGCACTGCAATTTAAAAAGGAATTCAATTTGAAAATGGCTGTTTATGACAAAAGGAAGGCAAATAATCTATTTTCAAAGTATCAATTACTTACAGCAGATGTAATATTAGATCCATAAAACGTAAGTAAGAACATTAAAAATAAGAAATAGAACCAATATTAACTTCCAAATACCACTTTTAGATTTCACCTATGCTTTAAAAGTGATAATTTGCATAATTTAATGTTACAATTTAGTTTCCATGAACACAAAATTGCAACCTTTAATATAAACATATATTACTATGAGAGTCTATGCGTCTAGTCTACTAGGGAGCTTGCGCATTCCTCTATCATTAAACCCTCAAAAGCTCTTCAATTCTGTTTTCTTTCGCTAGATTAAATATATTTTTCATTACAAAGACGCTCTTTTAAGAAAAGTGGCTAAAAACAATAATAAAAAATAATGTAGCTCCTGGTATTGACTCATCATTCATGCCGAAAACAAATGAGGAAAGCAAAGTTCTCGTGGTTTACCTAGCAAATATGACTTGCATTACCTATGGGCACCAGGTACCGCTAGGAATTATACTGCTTGTTCGTTTGTAAATTCGTGATATTAGCCGACGGCAAAGATTGAAACATGCCCATTTGCTATATTGCCTTTACCGTGAGTGATTTCATTAATACCATGATCTGTAAAGACTCTTAAATCCTGTTTCCAACCTATAAAAAATTATGAGGAACATTTCTGTGATAGTGAAAGGGTATATTGTGATTGGTCACTAGCATTCCCAAACATTGCCTTAAAGTAAACTAAATTTCAGATACGACTGTGAGCCGGTCCTGTTTTAGGGTTCGTTTGCCGCTGTTACTGAAGTGAATTACCGCGCACTCCCTATGTTGTAATCAGCGAGTCGGATGTGTTGAGAAGAACTGATAACGATGTAGACGACAATGTGTATCTAATTTCAGGTGTCGAAGTTGAGCATACATCGTCGGATATTAATCGTGATTGAAGGCTTAATTACACATCTTAAATAAGAAAACTGACTACCTAATCAATTTTACGTAATTTTGGAAGGTGTTGTTATTCCTTGTAATGTGCATGTCTAGCAAAAAAATGCGGATGTATTAATTAGGCACCTATGCACTTGCAATCTCTTATTATTCGCGCTGAAAAAAAATCAGGTTCCTGGATCTATAAAACATTGATCACTACAAGATCACTTCAGTATTTATAGTGCTTCAGCATCTAGGGAAGCCTTAGGTAATATAAAAGGTATCGGCTATGTCGTAAACTTAAAAAGAAATAGTAATCAATAGTTGATCAGTATGTCAAACTGCATCTCACGATGCCATACTGCATACTATGCCAACGTTAATTCGGACATACAATACAGTGCGATTTTCTAGAGCGCTTCAGTGGAAGCGTCTTCGGGTCTTCAGGGAAAAGATATGCCTGCAAAGTATTTCTGCGAGTAACGCAAGACTTAAACAGCATAAAGGCAAAAATCTCGAATTTACCACCATTGCTTTCGAAAAGTAATGGTGACAATGCGAGGATGGTATGATAAATACCTGTGTTAAGGAAGATAACGCAGCTCTATACATTTAATCCGGCGATGTTCCAAATTTTTTAAGTCATCCAGATAATAAGTTTGTCCAACAAAATAGGCTTCTCTTTTAGTAACGATATCTACCAATTTTTACTGTAACTGAACTAGTTTTCCTGTCGCAAATGCCAATGAGTGGGCCGAGGAGTTATCATAATGGTAGAGAACTTGTCATCGCTAGGTGGAGCCCGTTTCTCGTGACTTCGGCAGGTAATCAATTAATATTATGTGGTGCGAATCCTTAAATCCTTCGCCTCCTTTGGTGCACATTCGATGGGAAGAAACGATGTTTTGCACACATTCAATTGACATGATTACCATATTAGCATTCTCTCTAATTCACCCACTGGCTTGCTAATACGATATCATGAACTTTTTTGAATCATATTGTCCTCATCAAAGGCCACGTGTAAATTCATTTAACTAATATCTGATAGTCATCGAAGGTGCATGATCCTTATAAACTGCATCCAACTTCCATTTAATTTCTGCACGCGCTTCCCTTCCAAGAAGAGAAATCATGTCTCTGACCGGTATTGTTCATTTTCTATGATTGTACAAAAACCTAAACTTGCTGACTTTCAACACAAACGAAGCAGTATGGGCAGTGTGCACAAGGCTCACTTTCATACAGGTTTACTGCGATTCGTCCGAGTTTGCTTTTGCGCAATTGTACATGAACATGTATTAGTATATGTTTACTTCTTTTATTAATTGACCATTGCCTGGTCAGAATGTCCGAAATATCCCGCCTCTTAATGTTCTTAAACTTAATGGGATCTTTGAAATGGATATGAAGAGCTTTTTGGAAATGCAAAATAAATAAATAAACCAATAAAAAAATTAATAAGTAAATAAATACATAAATATGGCAACCATGGCAAATAAACAGTACTAACACCAGAAACCATTCGGATGCAATATCCAAAAGCGAGACTCTCGTTTAACTCTAAATGTCAGTTTTAGTTTAAGTGTTAGACACTGTACGCATCATTATACAAAAAGGTTAGAGATGGTGGATGGTGGATGGTGGACGGTGGATAGAAAAGAAAAAAATGCGTTATTAAAAAAAATAATTCTGGTGCTTGTCTTTGGTATTCAATACTGAACACCTTCTATATCTCGACGTTCTAGTAGTATCTAGATAGAACCAAGTATGAAATTTATATTTGTAAAAATTTACGCCGGTTATATTCGAGTTTCCAATTTTTTATTTCCAAGGAAATAGAAAATTGTAAATATCTTGGAATTTGTTAATAAGTTAATAAGTTGTTACTTATCAGTCATCCCGTATATACGGTCATATTTTTAAATACATACCATATAACTACAAATTTTAATCTCTTTCCAGGAATAATTCTACAATCATTATTCTAGAAGTTTGGAACACCTGTATATTAGATATTACATAATATTTTGATACTGAATAGAGGCTTTTATAAGTTCAATCTGTCACTTTACTTTATTTCAAATCAGTTTGAGCGATATTATGTTACGATATGTACGAGACGCCAGACGAATCATCTAAAATAACCCATAGTGCATTCAATATAATGAAGATTGCCTCGTTGAGTCATGAGTATTTCTTCTTTGCGTTTCGCGCGTTTCTCCAGCTCAATCGTAATAATTTACATATAAAAAGAAACATGCTGGAATGGAAAATTTTGAAAGCAATTGTAAAATGGTCAAGGATAACTTGATTATGGTAACTATAAAGAAATCAACATTGTTCTTTTATCTACGTATTTAGTTGATAAATATGAAAGGTAAACATAGGTTATTTAATAACGATAGCAAAGATTATTATATAGTAATATAATAATTAGTCCGGGACGGCCGTTTCGAGGACACGAA
>LR736915.1:419072-449208 GCA_902654985.2 Oryctes borbonicus
GTATTTTGTTTCGAGTTAAACTCGTTAGCGCGTAAAATTTGGTAACAGTTCATTCACGTGGCATAGCTGGATTTCATACGGATGGTTACTATGTTTCCGAAGAATCCTTAAGCTGTCTGCATTTTGAAAATTTTCGTTTTCCATGAAAACATGAAGCGAACATAGGAAAGCATAGTAATATTCAAGAGGCAATTAAATTCTACATCTGGCGTTGACATAAAATACAGGCTGTTTCGTTTAAATTAAACAACCTATTGTTACAATTATTTATTCATTATTTTTGAATAACTTGCATACTTTTAGTTATTATTAGGTATTATTAGGTAGTAGACTCTAATATGAATTTGGTCCAAACGACGAAAATATGTGTTGAAAATTTACACATTAAAATTGGTACTTCACTTTCATAAAATACAAAATATTTCAAAAATCCTTAGGTTTAGGTGAGGTAAATCTTTATGGGGCTCGCTTTCATTTCAATCCTAAAAATCGAGAATCAAATAATATACAAGATGTTCTATTTGAAGAAATGCGCCTTTGATATGTTTTATATTTTTTGACACTCTGTACATTATAAAAATAATTTCAAAATTATTACAAAATCAAATAATTTAGCCGTAATACTTCACGTCGAATGCAGGCTCGGCAGCTTTAAAAAATCATACATTCGTCATTAAAATGACCCTTATATAAGAATTACAAATGTTTTCTAGATTTTAAACTATTTTCTTCTAAGTTTAGTACTTAGCTAAGATTCATAAGCTATATACTACGCAAAAACAATCCTACTACAATGTTCACCGTAAGGATTACGCCCCGACACAGTAGGTGGTACCACAGGAAACAAAGGACCGGTCTAATTCTTTTATGAATTGAATGTATTATCTTGAAATATAATGCAACGGTACTTATAACTGCTATTCGTAACACAAAACATGAAAATATCGAGACTGTACCCACAAATGTGACAAAAACTATTTTTAACAGTAACATATGTTTGTATTCCTTCTTCAAATGGAACACTTTATATATTATGACTTCTGTGCATAGTCTACTTAAATACAAATTGAACGTTATAGCATACTACGGGTCTAGGTTGCATCAACTTTAATTAGTGATTTGTCGTGGGCGAACGGCACGTGGCGCACAGTGGTTCAGAATCGCATTCATGCAGATAAAGATCTGTAAGTTTTTATTTGTTAAAATTGTAACTCGATATTTTTATTAATTTAAAAGAAAATGGTAACGAAATCAAGAATATACGTCTAAAGTTTTACCAGGTCATGAAAAGAAGGAAACTCATTGATTTCATTCAATACTGCCCTTATGCACTGCACTCATATTGATGGTTGGACAATTACAAATCCGTTAGCAATGCCAAAGTTTGTTTATTCGATAGAACAGCGCCACATGCTCGACGGCAGTTCGTGCTATTTCTTGTTTCCTCCGTTCACTGCAATCCTCAAATTGTTTTCCGGTGGTGTAATTTCCGTTTCTTCTTCAACCTCTACTTCAAATACACATTTCACCAATTGGGAATTCTGTTAAAAAAATCTTTGTTTTTAACGATGGGCTACTTGTCTATTAAAGCGCGGCAAAAAGCTCTTTGAAAACTTTCTCATGAAAACAACCGCCTACTCTTCTGTTACGTGTTTGGGTGAATACTAAATACTTTGACATAAGGCATCAACGTTGCGATCACACTTAATAAAACTTTCACACAATTCCTTAAAAGAAATCGAAAAAATCGCCATATCAATTTCGCTAACTCAAAAATACACTGTACTACTTAATGAATGTCAATACTGTTCATTTAAATTTGTTATACAGCATTATACTCCTATCAACAATCGTATAATTCTATGAAAATTTGATGTTTAAGTAATTGCAAATTCATTACTTGCACTAAATCCTGTAGTAACTTTTTAAAGATCCCCTAGACAAAATAAACAATGTAATTGTGGCCATTTCGCTTCTCCTTATAGTCGAATTCGAAAGTAAATCTCATAGCAGAGTGTAGGCTTTCACTACCGTAATCCATAGTAGAAATGTCTTTCGGGTGATGTCGTGTAGTTAATGTTTTACTTGACGTTTCGCTAACCATGCTGTCAGCTTCTTCAGAAGATTTCTAAAGACTGCTGTTGTTGTCTCTTGCTCCTCGTTACATACCCCATTTCTGTTCTGCCTTGCTGATCCATAACCGCTCCGCTTTGATGAATCGCGTCGTTCGCTGTATAACGACTCCCCCGTGCTAACTTCCATGTGTTGCTGTTTTTGTATCCAACTTCGCGATTGAAGTTGTTGGTATTCTTCATTATTTCTATCGATTCGCGTATTATCCTCGGGTAGTAGTGGCTGGTCCTGGCTAATACCTTAACGTCGCTGTAGGTTATGCGGTGGTCTCCTTGTTAGTGCAGATGTTCTGCTATTGCAGATTTTTCAATGTGCCTAATGCGTGCGTCTCTCTCATGGCAGAATCTCGGCAAATCAATCAGATCCAGTTGTAGTCCTTTTGGTAGTAGTTGTTGCCTGATGATTTTTAATGTTTCTTCCACTCGTACATTGATGCAGAGTGATTCGACGTCGAAAGATACCAGTAAATCTTTCTTTGTTACTTCGTGTTGTTGTAGTATCTCGATGAATGTTCGGAGTTCTTCACAAAGCTTTTGGTGTTGCTGGAGTATTGTGCTAGTTGTTTTGCGACATATTTGGCTAACTCGTAGGTAAGTGAGCCACATGTACAGACGATCGGTCTGAAAGGGTTGCCAAGCTTGTGTATCTTCGGTAGTCCGTACAGTTGCGGTGGTCGGCTTTTTGATGGTAGTAGCCTTCTTTGTTCTTCCCTCAGGGGAGTTTCTTGTAGTGGTCCGGGTATAGCAGCATCTGTATCTGTGTGTTGTAGTCTGCGCGATCCATCACTACTGTTGCGTTGCCTCTATCAGCTCGTACGACGATTAGGTTCTCATTGTGATATATATCCTCAAGTGCTTTCTTCTCTTCCTTGGTGATAATCCTTGCTGGTGGTTTAGCTTTCTGGAGAATACGGCAGGTTTTATGTCGTATTTCTTCTGCTTCTTCAGCTGGCAGTCTTCGGATAGCACATTCCACTTGAGTGATAATTTCTTCTTTTGCTATTCTGGTTGGTGCGACTGCAAAGTTTAGATACAAAATCAGCAACACATGGAAGTTAGCACTGCGAAGTCGTCATACAGCGAACGACGCAATTCATCAGAGTGGAACGGTTATGGATAAGCAAAGCGGAATAGAAATGGGATGTATAATGAGGAGCAAGAGACAACAGCACCGGTCTTTAGAAATCTTCTGAAGGAGCTGACGGCATGATCAGCTAAATGTCAGGTCAAACATCAAGTACGCGACAACACCCGAAAGATAAATCTCATAGCAATAATTTTTTTCTTTTCAAACTGTTTAATATAACTCATTTACAAACCATACAAATAATAACTCTAACTGTTACACCTAATATTATACTTATATTATGAATTGAATAATAATTTAGGAATCGAGAGCACTTTGAATTCTTACTAATGAAATAGAGTAAATTTTCTGTTTGCGACTTTAGGCGACGAAATGTTAAGCAGATTAACTATTTAACTTTATAATAAGATCACAAATGTCATTGGACTCTATACTCCCCCAAAAAGGATTTTTTTCACACTTGAAATTGTGTGGGGTGTTGATAGAGTATCAGTGATTTTTTCTGAAAATTTTGACAGATCTAAGCTTCAGTTTAAACATCAACATTAAAAAAAGTAGGGTTTAGTCTATTTAAACTTTAAAGTTTATGCCAAGAATAATATAGTAAATCCATGAAGAAAACACAGGAAATTGCTAGAATCAGTAAAGATTTTATGAACCAAATTCCCGTTTGGCAAAATTATAACAAATTCAGAAGAGTAGAAAAGTTGTTTGAAACAGATTTGAAAAGCGAGTATGGAATGCAGCATTTTGCAATTGTTTTTGAATAATTTTGTCACTAATATTTCTTTTTAAAATTAAAAATTCATTAATTCAATCGCCGCTTATTACAAACAGAATCGATTTTATTAATTTCTTGAAATAATTCGGAAACCTTTATTTTTGACCATGCCCTCCCGAATTACATTTGTATATAATTCGGGAAGATGTTTTTAGAAAACAATGAGGGCCATATCACTTTACAATTCATGGAATCAAGATGTTATAATCTTTTCAAGACCATAACTTATTCTCCACATTCTTGTAACATGAAAGGAAGAAAGTCGAATAACTTGAGTATTGACCAAACAAAGACTGCAAGCACGGTTTTACATAAAGTTAGAGTTTCGACGTACTCCTAAATGCAGCACGAATGACGAATTACCAAGGAAGGTATTCAGCATTGAGGTTCTCTTGGTCTCGAAATCAGGTATTCATAACCCGTAGCTCTGCAATTGCACCACGATTTAATATTCAACGTGTCGTAAAATTATTCGGTCACGTTTCCCAAGCCGAAAACAATTGGTTGCGTTTTCAGCGCATGAGATATGACCCATACACGACGTACCAACGTGTAGATACCTAAAAACGGAATCCGAGCGTAACGTCGCAGGTTGATGGTTAAATATCATCTCGAGGTCTCCCTGTCTAAATATTATGTTGATGGCTAATTGCTATCTGTCTGGCGTGTTGTAGCATTCAGCGCGATGCAAGATGCCGAGTCAGCTATCATAATGATGCGGGATGCGACTTTTTGTTTAGTCGTCATTGTAAATTGTCGCTTATACTGTTACTACTAAAAAATATGTTTATACGATTATGTAAAAAAGATTATGACTGGTAGAAAGTATGATGGTGTAAGATAACGGTATTACAGCCAGAATACACAATCACTCCAAGATGTTTATAATCTGGCATGTTTAAAAGGTATTATATAAATTGAAATTCAGGCACGTAGGAACTCTTTCAACATATTTTACTTTTTATAAATTAATTCAATTAATATCTTGGGGTACATATGAAGCAATATCTGCTGACCATTCACTTTACTTAACATACTTACTATAGTAGCATAATCCATTCCTACTATGCTCGCAAAAATGTTGAGTTTACGAGGACAATATGGTAAATACCTACGTTAAGGAATACAGCGCTATTGTTTTGCATTTAGTAAATTTATTTCCAGACATAATCTTCTTGTAACTATATACACGTAGTCCAACTTTTTTAAGCCAAATAATAAGATTTGTCAAACTCTGCAAAATAGGCCTCTGTTTCCTCTTTATTTCACATGAATCGCTTCCGCCAAACAATTTTTTCATGTTTGGAAAAAAAAGAAGTCACAGAGGGCCAAATCCGGCGATTATGGTGGGTGGGGCACCAATTCCTATCATAACTGAACTAGCTTTGCTGTTGAAATTAACGATGTATATGATAATTTCTTTCTTCGCTAGTTGATTCCATTTTCTCCTTAGTTCAGCGTCGAATCAATTTTATAAATCACTATAGTCTTCTGATTATCCTTCCCTTCTCAAAACAATCGATTAAGATCTGCACCTTAATTACCGGTTATTCGTTGTTTAATTTTCGTCTCAACATGAAATTTCCGGTAATAAGATAAATTTCAATGTGAAAATTTAGATGAAGTATAGCACTTTTGCCGTATATTTTTCTGGTATAAAATTGAAAACTGAAAATTCTGTTCATTATTACTACTACAATAAATATTTGCTTTAGATTCATGCACAACTGTGAAACTGAAGCTAAGTTTCATCTAACCGCTAGTTTTCAGAAGAAATATGATGTTTTTTTCATCCTCGTACAAGTAAACCTGACATACCACTTCCGCCACATATAAATCTGGAACAAATTTAGACTACAAGTCGAATGTTGGATACGAAATTTTATGGAAGAACAAATTGGTTTGCGATGATTACTCGCTAGTTACATACTACACTTAACAATATTCTGTACTACACCTCGATACATATTGCGAAACAATGCCACAAGTAATGTTTAAATGGGAAAATAAAAAGAAAACTTCCGTGTTTCTTCTATTCTTCATAAACTTTTCTGAAAGTATTAAATAGACATATACCTTTACAAATATTATTAACTTGCCATTTGGTTCATTTTCCCAGATATTATTTAAGAGCATAATTGTGAATTTTATTGTCGCATAAAATTTCATGGTTCTTGGCTAACGTATTCTGTTTGTTTAATTAGGTAGTTACTTTGAATATATACATTTACTTATCTTTTCCAGATTGTTTTCTATGAAAATTTTCAGCTGCCTCATAATATTTGTCATCTCTAGCATTTTTTTTTTTAATTTAATTTTAAAACGGGCTTTTAAAATGTCAGGATTTCTGAAAATTCCAGTAAGAATAATAAAGGTTCAAAAATAAATTTATACTTTTTCGGTAATATGAAGACTTAAATTTACTTCCAGTTTTTTCAGTGTAGATAATATTCCAAATGTGTATTTAGATAGAATTGTAAACTTATTTAACTGGACGCGTAACAGACAAACTTATTGAATTATATGGTATTAATATTTCCTATCTTCTTACTGGTACCAGCCCTAGGAGTTATTTGCAATATTTCAGATCATGATGTAGTTTACGGTGAGCTTTTGATTGCTCAATTTGAAAATAGTTGCTTTTTGTGATTATAAATGTGTTCACGCACCTTTCTAAATGATTTACATTCCACGCCTTTCCATTTTATTTTTAAAATAGATGAGGCTGATAATAAATTACGTTACTTTAACGATTGCATATTAATAATATTTAATATTCATGCACTCATCGTTCACTATAACAGCATCGCCGTGGCTTACTGATAATCGGCGTTTACTTGTGCGATTGAAAGACAAAGCAAAGGCCCGGTATTCTAGATTTGACTTGGCATGTCAGTGGTACTAGTCGAGAACATTGTGTTAAAAGACATTCACATTTTTCAGAAATCAAATTTTTCCGGAAAAGCAGCAGGACAAGGAGTGTCTTTACAACTTTCGATACCATTGATCCCTATCCCAGGTAGAATGTAACGTTTCTAGAACATTACTAGAAGGTTCTCTCAAGCATCAGTAAAAACGTTCCTCTTATGTTTGAGAAACGTCTTAATGTTACAAAAATGAAACGTTATAATTTAACGTTCTAAAAAGGTTAGAAGATACTGGTTTAAGAACGGCATTTCAGGTGGAAAAGTAAATATTTTAGGCGGTAGAATAAATGAGTTAATATGAAGCAGTGGAAAAGACATAAAGATGTTGGGAAGGAAATGCGATATATAGTCTTGACATAATGTAATTGCCATAATGAATCTTCTTATTCGAGCTTCAAATCTGAAGTTTCCTCAGCTTTCGTTAGTTTTGTGTAAGCCTTTTCATAATCATATAAAACATAGAGTTGTTATGAATGCATGAATAATCTATAACAAACTATATCTTTTTAACGTTACAGTAACGTGGTTTTAACGTTAAACGTTAAATACAACCTTACTTTAACCTATAAGAAGCGTTTCCTTGCTACTTGGGTATACATCTATCATGACATTAGTGTTTCTGGTGGTAATGAGAGGTAATTGAGAATTACCTTAAACCGCCGTCATTAATTAATCGGACCATAAACGTCACATGATGAAAGAACTGACGATGACGAAACCTTTAGCATCTTCTCACCGGAATCACCTGGTACGGATGTTTGACAAAGAAGACTTTGATTAAATATATCTAATATGTATATGGTTTTTATGCAACAAGTATTTATTAGCTTACTTAGATTCAATATCAAAAATTTGGAATAAAATACTGGATTTTAACTATTTTTTTAGATTTTTTTCAGATTTATAATCAGCAACCTCAGAAACCCTCAAATATACAATTTCAAACAAAGTGATAGAAGATATCATGTTTTGACCACGTCTTTCTGATTTGTAGTAAGTACGCAACTTTTAACTCATGAATTGGAAATACCTATATTTTTTATATATATATATTTGATTCTATTACCTGCTGAGCATGTATCGTAGAGGAACCGTTTGCTTTCGAAATATCAATACAAGTAAATTATTTTTAAAGATAAAATGAACGTACCAGGTACAACAGCATAAAAGTAAACATAGACAACACGTACGAAAGTGAGCCTGGTTCATATTACCGATACTATCATACTTCCATCATACTACGTTTCAAATAATTCAAAATCGAAAATACCCCCACCTTTCAATTTTATATAAATATCTATACAGATATATTTAACAATAGATTAACGATGTCTTGACATAGAATGTAACATTCTGATAATGTTAACCAAAGCACTTTGTTGATTGTTATAGTATTTTAACACTGCATATTTCATACTCGGATTCATTAAATTTAGTTCCTCACTTAATGTTATATAACATGAATTTATTAGTTACAAACGATCTTCGAAGAGCATTTGCTTTTTGAAAAAAGAAAAAAACCTGCATGGTATTTATTAAAAGCCTCACTCATATTAAGATCCAACTCAGAAACTGGAAATGGCGTCTATGGCCACTCGAGTGACTGTTATGTATGACTGACATGTTATTATATTATTAAGGCTGGGATTCGAGGGTTATTTGAAGAGCTCCTTCTCGAAATGTGATATTATCTCCGTTTTGTTTTGTTTGGGAAAGGATTGCTACCGTAGAATCTTAGTATCGTGGCCATTGTTTTTTTCTATTTCTGTGTAGCTACGCTTATTTATACAAATAGATAATAATTTGAATCCTCCACTATGAAGACTAGGTAGATATTATTGTAATAGTTGTTATGTGGTGATTACAATCTGCTACAGGCTTCATCTCTCCAAGATAAACGCTATACTCGAACGCAGCCAAGTACTCTTACATATATTTCAATATATTCTTTCATTATTAAGTATTTCAATGGTTTTGAATATGTCTCTTCGGTTTTACTTCAAAATTTCACTAGCGTATTTATTTTTAGCTTACGTTGTTTAACAAATTAGTTAAAATTGTGCCGTAATAATTTTGTCAACCCACTGATTCTGTTTTCTATTTTTGTATTATTTTACCCTTTCCAAGCTTGCGTGAATACAATATGTTCAATTAAGTTTACTCTTTTATTGAGAAGTAAGCTTGCAGGTTGTTTCAAACTACAACCAAGTAATTCAGTTTTTAGTGTGTACTTTGCGAAGAATACACTAAAAACTAATAACTTAAAATAGCTTATAATTCGACTTTTTCTCCAAGTGTCAAAACAATATGATTTTTCATCTCAAATCCTTCAACATCTTAACAGATACCAAAAGCTCTTTGTTCAATACGCAAACGTAATAAAATTTTACCAATCCTCAAGCGCAAGGATAATGTTTTATAGTAAATATCCGCCGCTTTTATTTTCAACTTCAAAATATAGTTTGAAATCGTTAGCCTAAATTAAATATTCACAAGATAATGGGTGCACTAGAAATATTCCTTGCGGTACTCGAAACGTTAAATAACTGTCCAAATGAGAAGCCATAAAATTTGTTTGTTAGCTGAAAAAAGTTGAAATGTTTGACAATTGAAAAATAATTTAAATATTTTTCTACACCTATTAGAAAGTTTAGATTTTGCTTTCTGTGTAAAGATTCCAATAAAAGATGTGACCTGTTTGTATTGGTCGCCATTAATCCAGACATTTAAGTTTCTCTTTATTCCATTCTCAGTCGAATTCTTATTTCCACCCGGCAGCTTCGTATCCTCTACAAGGGCCATTACCTTGCTCATAGGCACTTGAGTACCTTCAAGGATTCTATTAGCTTCTTCCCGAAATGTTCCTGTCTAAGTACCTTATGTGCAAACTACATGCAAACTTGTTTCCCCTTGTAGTTCGCATCTTCTACACCAAAATTTGCTTACTCGACCTATGTTACGTAAATGTTTCTTCAGGAGGCAGTATCCAGTTACAAACAATACTGTGTCTCACTAGGTTAACAAGTTAGCATTACCATGCCCTATTAGCGCATTAGTATGGAGTTGATCTTCAGTTAATTTCTTTTATCTAATTAAGACTAGATCTAGTAGATATTATTGTCAATAAAAATAATTCCAGGTGCCATCTTGCCCGTGGGTATTTGTAACAAAGGTCTGTCCAGTACCGGCGTCGTACTATGAGTGCGCCCTCCAACTCTATCATTGGATTGACACGCTAGTTTTGAATCTAAGGATTGCAGCCTTAGCCATAGCCACGCCTTCATATAAAGGTATAGCGGGGGAAGAGCCATTATCTCACCTTTTAGCCTTCTCCGCCAGGATACTGCTTCACAGGTAATTGGCTTCACCACCACAACGTGTAGGCAATAAATTCCCTTTGGTTTTAATCTCCAGGTTTTACAAACAACCTTCCTGCAACGCCAGAACAGCTGAACAGTCCTCCATGTTATTTTGTTAAGTGTAACAACCAGTTAGTTCACCTAGTTGGTAATTGTCAATGTTGATGCGTAGCTTTTTGACGAGGGACGAGGACGAGATACATATTTAGTATTCACATGGGCGGCTAGTGCTAGATCGAAATATAGTTCAACCTATTTATTTGTTGTTTTTTTCTCTGGGTCGTATATTCAAACGCAATTACTTACTGTTGAGAAGGAAAGCAGAATGCTTTGAAGCAGATTTGTAATGTTTGCTACAGTAACCCGAATATAGACTGCAAAAGTTACGAGAAACGATTACGAAAACTACGGGATAATTTCAAGCAGCGGTAAGTACCTACACCTAAAATGCAAATAGCATATGGCATTTACTATGGACAGTCTCATTAAGTATTTCAGCAAAAGAAAAGAAAACATAACGGCAAGAAGATCCACGAAGCAAACTGGTGGTGATCCAACAGGTGCTATGAGTGGAAACAATAAGATGAACCTGGTAGAAATTGTAGCCTTACATTTGGATGTAGAAGTTTCCTGTCCATGGCGTAACGAAAAGCTTTTACATATTATATATCATTAGACCGGTTGGGTCTAAACATCATGTGTATCTATCAGGTATTAAAGTTTTACTTAGTGAAGCAATAAATGATGGAAGAAGAGAGATAAATATACCGGAAATAAAACAAATTACTGAAAAAGTCTTAGAAGCAGCAGTCTAATTAAAGTAAGTTCCAAGTGAAGAAATCACGTCAGAAATGATTAAATTTCTGGGAAGGGGGGAATCTAGGAACTATTGCATATTTTAAATCTAGCAATAACAAAGTGATACCTAATGATTGGAAAACGGGAATAAGGGATAAGGAAGAATTCAAGAATTGTAGAGGGATTACCTTACTAAACATAACAAGAAACATTGATAAAACTCATAGGGAAGGGATAAGAGCAACTATAGAAAATTAGTATTTCTTATAGTTGCTTTATTGTTTATGCCGCTTGAAAAAAGACACAAGCATACAGCATCCTATATATTTATAATCCGACAGGCGAGTGAAAAAGTACTGAGCAAAAACAAAGAGATACGCATAATATATGCTCCATTGATTTAAAAAGGTGTTTGACAGGATGAAAAGAGAAGATATTTGGAAAACCTTGAAAAAAAAATAGGAGCCGACATAGCGATCAATCGAAGTAGTTAAGGCAAAGCACAAAAATGATAAGAAGTGTATGAGAACCAAAAATGAAGTATCTGAAGCATTTACATTTACAACGGATTTCAACATCTTGTTGTAGGAGATGAAGCTAGATGATTAGAACTTTGTCAATAACTAATTTCTAATCGCCGAATTACCGACGAAAATCCACATGCCATTGTGCAATTTTATGCACAATACTTCTCTGTAAGTGTGTGATATGGTACGGTAGACAATCAGCTGATTGAGCCCATTGTGTTACTGCATCCTCTTGCATTTATCCGGATTTTCTTGAAAACAAGCTTGTACTGTTATTGGAGGAAATTCCTTTCGCTGTAAGTCAGGTAACACCAAACTAAACTTTCTTCGAAAAATAGATTGGCTGAAATGGTCAGAAATTGGTGAAATTGACCACCAAGGTCTCTAGACTTTAGTGCTCTAAATTACTGTATATGGAATGTGAATTTTTAAGATAGAATTAGTTTTAACTACTGAATGTATTAAAATTCTACATAGGCAACCAATCTTAATAAATGTGGAAGCGTAGCGCACAATTATTGATGCATTCCCGCTGATTCCATCTTCAAATAGTTGTCAAGAACCACTGCGATTAGCAACAATAACACCGCGTCGAATTAGAGAATGATAACAATAAGTACGTCAGAAGCCGATGACGATGACGATGATGAAGAGAAGACACGTATATACACGTAGTGTATTTCTAATTTCGCGAATCGTATTTTGTCATGGCGCGGCAACGACAGCCAATAAAGACCGAGTCCGTTGTGCAAGTTGTATTGTTATTAAGATGAAAGGGACTCTCTCTCGCTCCGTGACTGTATTGTAGTCCTTTCGTCCTGGCGCGCGAGTAAGATTATTCCAGGGGTCCTCTCATCTTTTTTTACTCTCATTTCGATTTAATGGAGCCGACGGTGACGAAGGGGATGCTGTCGCTCATGCTGGGGTGAGCTGATTGGAGTGTGTTCTGTTGTTACAAACATGATGGCTACGACGAGCGAACTTAGATAAAAGTCGGGTTTTAATTGGCGTTCCAGTCGTAGCGTACTTTGTAAACTCTAGGTTTTGCATCCAGAGGAACGTATTTATAAAAACTTTTCGATTTCGTATTGATTTGCGGATGTAAATCCACAACATAGAGACAAACCATTATTCATTGCTCTACACAAATGGAGAGGATGTTACTCTAGTAGATTGTACAAATGCTGATTAATATTGCTATTACTCTCGGCTGTACTACCACGGCAATATAATTTTTTAAGTAAAAGGTTTCTTCCAAAATTAAAAAATACGAAAAATTCTTCTAGAATTCTTTCTGCATCTGCATTTCTATATTGTACTCCTGATGCACTAAATTGTAACGAAAGCTCGAGATTACAAAGAAGAAGTAAATCATTCCGCGTCCCTTGCCTGCCATTCCCGAAAGATATTTCGGATCTGAAAGTGCTGTTAGTTGTTACACAGACTCATGTAAACCAATATTTAGTGGCACCGAGACACTTATTTTTTACAATGTGTGCACGGACAAAGTTCGGAACAGGAATTTTTTTTGTAGCTTTAATCACTCCTTATAAAACCGCCTGCTTGTTTCAAAGATCACAAATAAATCATTTCATATTATTTATATTATATTATATTGCATTATTCTAATATTTTTGAACGATTAAAGTCAACTTGGTTGAAGGTAAAAGATATGTGAGAATTTATAAATAACTAGCTAGGAAATTAACTACTATGGGAAAAATGTTTGTTAAATTTTTTGACAATATTTTCATAAGATTGAAAAGGAGATGGAATCGAAATAATTGAAAATGTTATTTTCGATGTACCCCCAAATCTGATATTCGAAATTGTAGTTTCATGACAAACAGACATTTTTGTAAACTATTACATTTTCTTCTAAGCGCAGAAATAAAACGTTTTTCCTCTCTCGAACTCCATCCGTGGGCACACTGCATGTTAGAGTCGATACTTTATGTCCAGGAACTTTTCAACAAATATAAACTAAATCAAAAATGGAACACCAGGGAACTGATCAGTGACTGTCACTTCAATCTCATTTATGATAAGTGCAGAAAAGTGGAAATAATTGACCATTTAGCCAATAAAGCTTTTCAACCGATTTATTGAACACACCATATGTATTGTTGAACAATAATACTGTATATTATTAAGTATTTTTTTGAAATTCCGCTGAAACACATCAATTTTATTTTTATAAAAACCGCTAGTTGACGCATATGCATATTTCTCTGTTTCTGTTTTATATCTACGGCACCATCATGTTTTTTAAATTGGTTATCCAGTTCTATTCCAACAAAAAAGTATTTTCTATATTCATTCCCGGGTGCTGGTGCTGAGAACTGGTTGCATTGTAAGTTATTCTATAGGATTGGGTTGAAAAGTGTGCATGCTGCTAAATAAATAAGTTAATGCCAAGTATTGTTGGAGAAACTAGTTTTAAATTTGGCCCCGTTAATTTATCAGTTATTTTTTTTATTAGTTACTCAGAGTTTGCCTTATTTAGAATCTATAAGACAGAAGTCTAGATAAAGACAAGATTGTAGAGGTTAAAATTTAAGTTTCAGTGATGCTATAATAAATAATCCTTAGAGTTTGTAAAACTTTAATGGTTAAAAACTTAAATTAGTTAACGAACTTTTAAAGTGCAAAAAAGTAGTGATGCTGTATTGCTATATTTTAAATATTTATATAAAGAATGGTAATGTTCGATAACAATAAGCGATGTTAATCACTGTTACAATGTTTTAGGAGAACATGTTAGACGGTAGACCTTTTTATTTCAGATAACTTTTTCTTGTATGTTAAATTTAGTACATCAGCAAACTTGCGTATAATAAATACTTAAAAAATTAAACAGAAATGAGAAGTTCATTAATTACACTTACCTTTTGTTAGAGGTTTCCTGAAGCATAACAAGTACCTACACGAAGTCTGTCTGTACCTAACATATTTAATTGTTTGAAAAGTGCTAGTAGTAAATAAATAAACAAATTAATGAATAAACTGCAGCAACACTTATCGAGACTTGGAATTTTGTTGCATGGTGTATTGTACAAATTAGGTTCAAGAGATACGCAATGAACATCCAAATCGATATGAGTGTAATGGCTTATGAAAAATTTTACAATTTATATTACTTTTTACTTTTTATAATATGGTGGAAGCGCCAATGAGCATGTAGATAATAAATATAATATATATAAACAAGTTTCTGAATAGGAATTATTTGGGTGCATCTTTTATCCATAGTTACTTCGTTCACTAGTTTCTTTTAAAATAAATGTATATCGTGTGCTCCTAAAGCACCCCAATCCATACTAACTTTTTAGCGATAAAAGCTAGTGCTTCCAGAAAAAAGGAAACAGGTTGATTGAAACGACCAGTAGTTCTTCCAATTTCCACTGTTGCGGTTTATTTATCCATCTTCTTTTAGCGAAACAAAATTCAAATTAAGGTTAATGCGTGCAGGAATCCCAACTTAAAGTGACTAAGCCAAGTGTGTGTTAAAATTTTGATCACATTATACCGCAATAATGCCTAGTGAAGACAAGAAAATTAGTGCAGTCACAGTAATCTCTAATAAACACGTTGTTGGTTTGTACTGCTCCAACTTACTATTAGTGTATTTCGATAAGGCCGTTTATTTAGAAACAAGAATGTCGAAAAACCAGAAAATTTTGTCCCTCCACGTCTCGACACAAACATCGCTGAAAAAATGTTACATTTAAAACAATGCAACAACTTTAAAGTATTATCTGTGACAACAACGTAATAATTAACATAATTGTGTTAATGATTGTTACAATATTTTTTCTGCAATATTATCGTGTATCCTTTCAAGTGTTTTTCTTTTCCGTGCAGTCGAAAGGTGAATTGAGCAATACCACATATGTTACACTTAAGCTAGCTTAAGAGATATTACCAAATGCAGCAATAAATGTTTTGGTATTTTGTTTCTGTTGTTAGCACAGTTAGCTAGGAAGAAGCAAAACAATTGTCTGTTAAATTTCCATTCCAAAAACATAAGTTATTCTTGTTATTTGTTACTGTATCCCGCATCTTTCACATTTATTTCTTATTGTTAGCCGTTTTGTTAACTGTCGGTATTTCTTTTCTTTATTGCAATTAATTAATTACGGCAGGTATGTTTATATATATATCAGTCTTTGACATGTGCCCGGACCATGTGAGATAGACTTCAAACAATTTTAATATTCGGCTGAATTGTTTAAGACCTCACCGTACAAAAATATTAATATTATTCTATCGTGAATAAACCTAGAAAATCGTAGGTTAAGTTCCAGTTTGTTGGTTAATTAGTTAGATCTTAGATTATAACATGCAAGCAAACTCTCTTTTAACATACAAGAAACTAACCAATCATGTTCATAATGAACTTTCATTAAATTCCTCGAATTTAAAAGCGGTTATCATTAAAATTGGTTTTGTATATGATTCACCTTATGCTGCCTAATACTGAGTGTATAATGTTAAGTAATTCACTGCATATTCAGTAACTTATTGTGAAACATACGATATTGGCCCTGGAGCGCAGTAGGACACCCATTCAACATATTGATAGCGACGTCAAAACTATGTTAAATTGTTGCAAGGTACGAAATTGGACAATTAGAAGAAGTGACTTTGCGAAAAACACAATTATCGTTTATAATAATTTTTAGTGTATTTACAGGCAAACAGGCTTAAGACATAATTGCGGTCATTATGAACCGTGAACGCTGGCGTGGTGTATATTATGTTTGTTCGTCGAATCGTCGCCTCGTTTAAGTATAAACACCTGCTGTAAATAATTATTAACGATCTCCACTATAATTTCACGTGCACGAGATTTCGTTCCTTCCCCATTACCGTATAGTTTACTTCTACTCCTTACCAACCCACTACACTCAGTTAAATTCAGTAAATAGTTTTAATTTGGTCATTGCGATGTTAAGCACATCCTACATGGTATATTCATTTATACATGGCCACTAGATGAAATTATGCTTAATTTGTTTGTAGCAAGAGTACATGAAAATATATCTTTGGGTCACATAAATAATATCTTTAAACGTAACAAAAACAAATGAAACAACACTTTATACTCTTTTGAGAACGTGTATTCAATTCAAGATAATCACGGAAAACTTACCTAATCCTACAGTCAATTTCTACAATGTCTCTTTTTTTCACATTATTCACTTCTACAATTTGGCAACGTAATTATAAAACTTTTTGAAAAAATCTATTTTACCTATAATTATATAGATTGTTGATACGAATTAATGAATAGCTGTGAAATCAAACTTAATTCCAAGCAGTATCCAGCGGCAAAATCGTAGTTACTGATTGGGTAGTATATATAAAGGTATACGGACAAGAAAGACAAAGGTAAAACTATTAATAAGACTAATCATACAAATTAAATGATTATTAACCAATCAAACAGTTTGTATGTAAATCACAAGTTTTAACAGCCCAAGGTTTTATCAAATTCAAAGCCCTATCGAGGCATATCTGGTAAATAAGCAAATACAGGGGCGGACTGAAACAGTTCGACTAGTTATACTGTTAACCAAATACTGTCAGACAGCGAGAGCAATTTGTCCGAGAAGGGAAAACGTAAGAAGAGAGAAGAAGTTACACAAACATCTTTTACAAAAGCAAAAAGACGTTTAGAACACCAGATAACATATAAGAAAGAGTAGATGAAAATATCGGAGAGATAAAGGAAATTCTAAAAGAATTACCATAAAACAGCAAGGAAAAATTCAGAGAAATGGGAGAGATGAAGGATATGATGAGTAATTTAATGCGGGAAATAAAAGCAATTAGGATAGAAAATGCGAAGTATAAGGTGAAGAAAGAAATAGAAAAATTAGAAACTGAAAACGAGAATCTAAAAGAAGATTTTAAGGAGAACAGAAGGAAACAGAAATTAGAGAAAGTAGAAATTAGTCATTAAAGGGCTTGCAATGCATACAAATGATAACGAAGAGATTAGAGTAGGCATCCAACATTTCATAAAACAGGAGTTAGCAATTGATAACAAGACAGCTCTTGCAAAATGAATAAATGGAAAAGTGTCCAAAATTGAAAATAAAATGGAAATACTAAAAGCTAAGCTTATTGTAAAAATATTCGTATTATAGTCTTTATATACGTTTGATGAGTATGCCATGTTTTGATATTGACACTTAATTATAAACAATGTCACTATTGTCATTTTTGTAAAAATATTCGTAAGAAACTACGTTATTGCGTTGTTAGCATTGTTATTGTAATTTTTAATGTTGATATTCGTTTTGTTTGTGTTTTCTTGTAAATAAGAACTAGGCTTAAAGAAATCCTACGATTAAAATGCCAATGGATGTTATGACTGTGGCTAAGGCTGTCTCAATAGTCGATAACGGGCGAATTCAACGTTATGTGGCGTATCTGGCGTTATCCGACGAGTAATTTGCAGTGTGCAACATTATACAAACAGTGAGTTTCAGTGGAGGGTCTGTTATGGTTTGGGGTGGTATTTGTTACGATGCACGTACAGAGTTAGTTATTGTTGATAGAGGCAGTTTAAGAGAGACATCACATACTAGAGCATGTGATACCATTTGCACCTTATATTGAGGATGCTTTTATTCTCATGCATGATAATGCTCGATCGCACGTAGCTAGGTGCGTTACTGAATATTTCAATAACGTTGGGATTGAGATAATGGAATGGCCTGCACAAAGCCCAGATCTCAATCCCATAGAACATGTTTGGGACAAATTAAAAAGGAGGATGAAGGTTCGACTGCCAGCACCTTAATCCTTAGCGGAGCTTAAAGATGCCTTAAGTGGGACCTCATACCTCAGAATGAGATTCAGATTCTTATTAATGGACTTCCAAGGCGCTTAAATGAAGTTACAAGAGCAAGAGGAGGCAACACACATTATTGAAACAACTTTAGCTACTAATCCTTAAGTATATCCAGTGAATTCCTATTATTAGTACAATATATTTTCCTAAACATTATACTAAATAATAAAAAAATAAATGAGTTATTTTTTCCATATGTGCTTCATTAAGTAGATTTTACTTATTTTCACATTTAGTAAAGACGGCTATTAATAAAGGAAAATATTAAATATTTAGATGGATTTCAAAAGGTTGGCGGTGAGCGAGTGTAGAATGCGATCTACGGCTATAAAAATGGAAAAGTAGAAGACCATGAGGGAACCTGCGGCAGAATTGAGAAGAAATGGTAGTAACACGAAGTTCGGATACAACTTCCTCATAATAGATGGAATTAAAAGGAAATGTAATTAAACGAGATAGAAACAAAAAACTAGTCACCGTGTGGAATGACCCTATAAATATTACAGAAGGGAGTTAGAGATACAGTGGAGTCGACTTTTGAAGACAATCCTGATATAAGCCAGAAAGAAGAGTAACTGATTTAATCTTCAATATAACACAGAAGCAATTAATTTTGCATTTAATTAATGAAAAGATGCATGCACGTTTTGTAAATTTAGAGAAGACTTTCGATAATGCACCAAAAGAGAAAATACGAGAAATTACTGAAAGCAGTCAAAGATATTTATCGTTGCCCCAGAAATATCGTAAGAACTAATAACAAAACGACCAGAAATTTTATTTCAATGAAAGGCAAGGCGATGTGTTGAGTCCACTTTATTTATTACTCTAATAGAGGAATTACCAAAGTATACAGACGACTTGGTAATAATGGCTATCCCAGCGAAAGAACTACAAAATAATTTAATTGTATGGAATCAACAGCTCAAAAAACACAAGATTGCATTTTGTATTCTTTACACTGTTGATAAATATCAAGAAATTAGAAGTAATAGTTACAGCGAGGACACATGAAACAATAAATATAGATATTGATAACATTCATATCAAATTGTGCAAATAACTGCCTGAAAGAACGGCTAAATAGTAATGTACATGCAAATGAAATGCGTTATCTCAGAGCAGTAATCGAAGTAACCAAAAAAGGCCAAATTAGAAACAAAACTTTGCAAGATCGATTTGAAGTAGTGTGGGTAAAAGGTGGAACAAAGACAATTACAGTGATTCAGACATGTAAATGAAAAGTGAAACACATCTGTGGGAGTGGACAACTTGAGAAGGAGAACAAGGCTAATGCGGACATGGAATGACCAAGTTGCAAATATACTGAAGAAGAGAAACCTAGAGTGGAATCAAGCAAAGAAGATGGCTCAATACCAAAGGATATGTTCTCAACAGTACGAGTACTTTTACGGAAGAGGAAGGATTATATATGCATGTATTGTAAGGAAAAATTGCTATCACTTTAGGTAATTTTCCAATTGTGTTGATTCCTAGAAGCAGATATGTAATAACTATTGCCATATGTAAGAAAAAAAATCATTGACCAACAATGTTCTCGCAAATCACCATACTCTTTTACTAAATCAACCCATATACTAGTTGTGATTTCAAAAACGTTCGAAACTTTATTCTTTCTCTTAGACATTACAATCTTATATTCTATATTATATTAATTAGTTCTTTTCGCTTACCAATGCAACTTATTATTAGGTTTATGTTTCTTCTACATTTGAACAGATTTTGAACCGTTCAAAATAGTCCACCGATGCAAATTATGTAGTACGTACAAGGGCAACTGGTTTTAGCGATTCTGAATCTGTTCAACCTTAAAAAAAAAAAACAAAGCCATTAAAACAACCTAAATTGAATAAAGCTGATAATGTTTACGTCTCACGTTAAACTATGTAGAAGTTAGCTAGAAGGTAAAAATATGTTAAACTGGGTACAGTCATTCCTATCTTTAAAAGGGGCAGTCCACTGTTAATGGATGAAATACCAGCAGGTTACGTTCACTAGTGATTTCTCAAAATTCTTTAAATATACCTTTTCGAACCGCCTTTTGGAACATATTTACCGATGTAATGTTAAGAGCCCCCTTTTCGATCTTTTGCGATCTGGTCAAGGCATTCGATTGTGTCGAGCATAATAGATTACTTCAAGTACTTCACAAATATGGAATTGTTTACGAAACTAGAGGTTCTGCAAGGCTCTATATTGGGTTCAGCGCTGCTTATTTTATATGTGAATAGTTTTCAACAAGTCGCATATATTAATTAACATGTGGCTTATGCAGGTATGACTCTTCTTTGGTTGTTTCCTCTACTGATGGCGAAATATTGCAAAGTGAATGTCAGAATGTTGATGAAGACAATTATTTTGATAAGCGTGATTTATTGCTTAACAGAAATAAGACAAAAATGGTGCGGTTTCACATTTGGCAGAAACTGAGAACTTAGTATTCCTTTTTATGAACTAACGTATAATACTAAACAGAGAACAATTAGTAGAGATTTATTACGCTCAAGTGGACCGGAGGTATGGAATTTGTCTATCGCGAAATTCTGTTATGGCCTCGAACGTGTTCGTTATGCAACGGCGGATTCTTCGGCGTACAGCCAATTTAAATAATACATGTAAATCTTCATTTTTAGAATATGGAATCTTGCTTTTCCTTGTTTGTACATATATAAAATTAATATTTATATATATATAGAAATAAAAGTAAGTTTTCCTTAAATAGTGATTTTCACAACATTAGTACCAGGAGTAAGGATAAGCTTCATGTTCCTTCATGTGATTACAAATCCACCTTTTGAGATCGAACCATATGCAACCAAGAATTTAATAAATTGCTGTTCTTTATATAATCATAAAAAGGAGAAGTTTTCTACTCGGAAGCGTTACTGCTCCCTCGAAGAATTTCGTATTAACTAGGCATTATGTTTTGTTCAATTTTATTTATGTATTTATTATTTGTTTCTTTGTCTTCTCTATCTTTGTATTTAACTGTATCCAATAACAGTGAATTGTCTGATGGAATAAAAGGTTATCATTATTATTATTATTAGAAGACAACTATAATAATTAAAACTTAAAGCTTAAATATACTCTACAAAGGTACGTTGTATTATCAGCCTTCTCAATAAATTCATTAATTTCTTTAATATTGTAGCTTTTTTGGTTTGGATGAACGTTTCAAAAATACTTATGATTTAAAATGATCTTGTAAACATGGAGTATATCGATTATACGGTAAAAAATGCCTTTCTTTTGCTTTGTATTTGATAATATGTCAATAAAATGTTTCCAAATACAGCAAGTATCGAAATGTTCATTTTTTTCATACACTTCACTTGAATTTCTAAGTAATAATAATAATTACCAAGCTCAGGTGGAGTGCAATTTATATTATTCAAGATTGCCCATTTTTTATATGTACTTTTAAATACAGATAAAATATAATTACAATTATTATAGAATTTTGAATTTAAGCAACAGCAATGTGATATACCTCTATTCAATATCAATGTTAGTCAATGTGACCAATCTTCATATAATACATAGTGAAAATACGTGTTTTAAGCCATCTAAACACAAAATAGAAAAAATAGTATAGAAAGCTCTTATTATTCGATTGAATAGTTTTCAGTAGTGTGTCGACGTTTTTATAAAAACTGGATTTTACATGACTTTCGAAGTCAATGTCATGTTTGATCCATGTTTGTTCCATAGTACAACCTATATGTTTCTTCATAATTTTAAGTACACAATTAGAAGAGGTATTGATGTTTCTTCTTTTCAATGATTTGCTTTACTTGGTTGTTACTTCCGAAACTTTTACCGTATTAAGTTTCAATTACATAGCGCTTAATTATTTGTGTCGGAATACTACTTACTTTTTTATAAATTCAGTACTCATCTGTATTAAATCTACTTCATTTATCCTATAAGTGTGTATGTACATACACACATTCCATTAAACTATTGTTAGATCTAACTGAAACACAACAACAGAGTCCATACAAAACACGCTTACCGCACCGCACAATATGCTTCTAAAATGGTCAATGTAAATCTTTATTATAACCAGAGAACGTGGTAGATTTGTCGCTGTAATGGTTTTCAACAGTAATTCGAAACCGAAACGAAATGCACGCAGACAGCACGACAGTAGAAAATGTTAACACTACACCATTGTGCGGTAACAGATTCTCTAGCTTGATAAATGCATCCACGATCTTTTTGTCCAATCCCATTCGCCATTGTGCGAGCATTAGTCCATTCTACCCTCATAATGCTTTATAAAATTTTATCTTGATACGTTTCGGCTTTGTATAATTGTACAATGTTGCTTCCCGTTATCTCTACATCGTATAACCCGGGAACCTAAATGACATTTCTGATTGAAGAATCTCCTCAATTTAATTTTTTGAGAGCGAGAGGTATTTAATACAGCCGGTTTAGCTAAAACATTCATTTGTTGTTTCGTGTATTACAATATGCCATTAAATGCAATTAAGTTTATTAGATATTTGTTAGTTTAGGTAAGGTACAAAGTATGTTTTTGAAACCTATTTCTTTTTATTTATAGCTTAAAGGTAATCGACTCTACAGGGCACGGCGTTTTAGGCTTAAACACAACAAAAGAAAGTATTTCGAAGTAAGTAGAATAGAAAATCTAAACATTGCAAACATAGATATTCGATTATACAAACATTGTTTACAATTTCTATTGAAATTCTAAAATATTGTGTACTCCTTAGAAAATACCTAGAAACAATAACCAAGCAATAACGGTAAGGTATTGATTTTTCAAAAAACTCCTGCACTCACCATCTCGAGTTAAACAGTCCAAGAACTCCCCGAAGGATGGCTTGGAGAACAGTACCCGGTTTATATCGCTGTTTTCGGTAGGCATGTGTTTCTTGGCAGAGAAGCGTCGGGAGATGTTTGGCTCTTCGTTTTAAATTTTGTGGTATCAACTGTGGGACAAACAATTAATGCGGGATCACGCTGATGACACCGCGTAGGTGAAAATATGTAGTGTTTTTCTCTCCTTGCATTGTTTTTGCCATAAATGATTCCATCAATACCATGAGGAAGCTACTTTAGCAATATAGTGTACAATTGTATATACCTAAATTTTAACATTTTGCTGGAATTTTTTTTTTTTTTTTCAGATAAGTTAATTGCGTCATTAACTTAAACTAGACTAAACTCTGTCACTAGAAGACAGATTTTTACATAGATACGTCTTGTAAAACAGAGAAGTTTAATAAAATCTTGTAACAAAATGAATACGTGAAAGAAAAACCATTGCAGTAAAAATATATAAAGATTTCTTGAAGCACTTATATTCTATCTTCGAAAATAAAGTACTACCATAGTGTGCTAAACAAGTTCGTTGAAGGCAAGAACGCTGTCTTGCCTGTCTCCGTTAGTTACTGCTGGATGTGCATACACCTTTAATATGAAAATCCATGGATGTTAACTCAGGAAACCGCGATGGAAATCCATTCGGACTGTTATTGGCACTTGTCGCAGAACATTAGATTCTACAACTGTCCTAAAAGATCCTCATTGTGAGGTGCAGCTTTATCCATTTGATATTAAACATTCGCTATTTTTTCTTCTGGGAAATAGTTTTACGCCTGCCTCACTACGCTACCAAGCTTATGGATGTCTGAAAACCTTATTCTCGTACTATTCTACGATTTTCGTATGCTCAAAAATAACTACTGTCTAAAATATATACCGTTTTTGGTAAACTTAACTTCATCAGTATATATTATTAATTTAGTAAATTCCTCATCTTCTTGAGATTTTGTCGAAAACTATTCGGAAAGATCTAGAGACTTTTCGCTCTGTACTTATCGGATAGAGAGACAGAGACCTTCATACAGAGACGAAAGATTGCCGTAGCTAGGGTAAGATAGATCCTTACCTCTTCTCGATCTGACAGCTTTAATAGTAAAGAGACATTGTCTACCAAAAAGCTGCTTTGGTACTCTCATTCGGTCATATGGAATATCCAGCAATAGAAATACCCTGAGTTGGATGAGCCAATTCCAAGAGAGTTTTATTTCCATAGTGGAGGATGTGCTTGCGGAACCTAATCAGTTATATGTCACCCTAAAACGAAAACAGAAAGAACTTGAAAAGTGGAACCAGTTTGGGGTTCGACGAGAAGTATTTAAACATATGCGTATCAATAAAGAAGCTCAGTACAATAAGCCGAACTAGGATTGCGAGCAAAACTAGCATCTGTTGGTATACTAAAAAGATCTCCTATAAGATGGAATGTAAGAGACTGTGCCCTATTTGCAATTTGCAGGAAAAGAAAATCGTAAAACAATTTTCTCTTCGCTGCCCAATCTAAAAGAGGCCCTATATTTCAAAAATTGATTTACCACTAACTATGGACAATTTGTTGATTATTAGGAATGCCACTCGTTTTAATTATTACATAGTAAATGCACTTCGTTTATTTTTAATAAATAACACTTTGTTCTGTGGTATATATACCAGCATGTAGATTCCTTCAAATACAAACATCTGAACTTTCTATTTTTCTCCTTTTTTCTTTTTTTGAACACTGTACATGCATATAGAGTGGTTTCTATATTTGCTTCTTTATTTAAACTTATAATGCAAATTTATTTTGTGATAAACCATTATTATTATTGTTATTATTATTATTAAAGTAGGATCTTCATTTCGTAAATATTAAACTTGATTATATTTAAATGGTTACCGTTTGCCAATAACATCCTATGAATAACTCTCGGGGTAATAGTAAGACCAATTTCTATGTCCTTTTGCGAGGTTGTAGGATATGCTGTGAAGTATCCAAGGACGCAATCGAGCAGAACTTCCAGCTTCAAAGGATAGAATTTTAGCGAACTATTAGCGAATGGAACAAGAATATGCACATTCAGTAGCTGGCAACAAGAACTGCACCATTTATTTTCAAATCAAGATGACCTGGTATTCTATAACAATGTTAACGCTTTACTAGAGACGATGGGCCAGAATCAGAATCCAAAAGAATGGAGCTCCTCGAAAACAAGTCCTAAAGCCATTTCCTGTCATAGTAGAATTCAAGATCCTTCTATTTCCCTTCGTACAAATTAAACGACGACCGTTTTCACAACAGTATACAACTCTGTAGTAATTTTAAATCTACTGCTGGTCTTGGCTCTTTTTATTAAAACTAATAAAACTAAATGTTATTGAAATGGTACCATACTGTAGATACTGGATAGATAAAAAATTACGTTAGACTATGGAATCCTATGGTGATCAGTGTTTGTATAGGAGCAGCAACAACAATCAGAGTAGTGGAGTTTATTTTTTGAATTTAAAGCCGATTGGAAAAGGTGGTAAAAGGTAAATACTAGACAATGATTTATTCTTTTTTCATTTTTATACAATAATACTCTTAATTTAAAACGCAAAGACATTTTTGTATATTACCGCAAAGTTATTAAGTCCAAATGATTGCAAAAAATATAGGCTGTGTTAAAATTTCCACTTCAAATAGTCGTGCTTCTCACAGATCAAAAAAACTTAAAAACAAAGTTTATCTTTAAGCATTACCATTCTCACAAGTAGATTTCAACATAAATGGCATAAATAATTTAGAATAATACACTTTCGTCTGTAAAAAGACTAAAAGAATTCATAAATCTAAATTTCTTTCTAATTTATTCAGTTAAGCAATAAAAGCGATTCTTCCGTGGTGCGTGGGAACCACCTACTTTCAACGGACCCTGGCTCCAGAGTCCGGAAAAGGCACTTTTACTAGGCGCCGGATACGAAAGCCTGCATTCTTTAATATCTCCAGCAATATTTTTTGTGGCGCACATCAAAACTTTGCATTGGCAATGTTTGTCTAAGATGCAGAAGAACACTAGTGACTGTCTTAATGTCTTAATTATTAAAAACCGGGAGACTTATTGAACAGAACTAACTAGAGACGCCCACTTGAAATGAAGACGAACATTGTTGAAATCGAAGCTTTCTGATATTCCCGCATAAAGCCTGCCTTTCTCATTAAAATTTTCGACGTTACTTCACCAGTATCCACTTTCTATTTCAATTGTGTATATGTACATAAGCAAAGCGACAGGTAGGTAGTGCACATTCGACGGTTCTCATATAATAATCTCCACTGTCATCAGCACAGTAGTATCCTTCTCGGCAGATCTGACTCCGCATGCAACTTCGACAACTAACTACATCATCATCATCATCATCCTCGTAGGAGGACTGGGGACATAACGTGATAAGTATACGAGATTGAAACTGTCCCCCTCTTGCTCCCCTTATGTACTCGTTCTGTTCCCTCGCACATTAATTCCGCCCATCTTCCATTTCATTTCACGCATTGTACAACATATATTAACAAGATGGCAGATTGCTAGGCTGACTGACTGGCAACATTAGCGGAAGCTTTGTGTCGAGCGCTACCCTCCTCAATACGCTCCGAGTAATACACTGAGGGGTGGTTCACTGACGCCAAGAGTTGGAGCTTTTTTTAGAATATCATATACATATGTATACAAGATGAACAATTTAACTGGAAACAGCTGTGTATCTTGGGAAGATTGAAAAGCACAATTAAAATAAGAAACTTTATTTAGGGTAAATAATTAGAAAACTATTTCAAAATGAATTCAGAGTTGAATGAAAATCTGTTCAAATTGCGGCATTTTTTTTTTTTCAAACGATTTGATACATAAAATTGACGTTATTTTATGTATGTTTTAAGTTTTGACAAAAACAATGACAAAAAAAAATTTTGGTACAAATCGTTATATTGTTTCTGAAAATATTCGCCATTAAAATGTATACACTTTTGCATGCGTTCGAAAAAATTCTCGAAACATTTTTTTTCCACTGCGAAGATGGTATCTCTAAACTTGGCCTTTAACAGCTTCTTGAGGTGTTGTCCACGAATTTTTTGTTTGATATTCGGGGCTAAAAAGAAGCCTATAAGTCAGGTGAATACAGCCAATGAAACATTGATCTTAAGTTTTTCTTCATTGACTAACCAATTATTTAACGTGCTATGTGAGAGCTAGCAATGTTATGATGAAGGAAGATGCCATTATCGATTAATTTTTTTCTGATTTCACTGACGATTTCTGACAAACAAATTGTTGCGTATTGAGCATACAGCATTAATCGTGCTTCAATCCTCTACAGCAATGCTTGCCATATGTCCAGTATAATGAGCGAAAGAATCGATCATCTTCTTGGAAATGCTTCGTGAATAAACAACTTTTGTTGGGTTTGGTTCATCTGGGAACAATCAGTCAATTTATAACATATAATTTTGTTTCTCTTTTAACACTAAAAAGCTTTTACTTTGACACCCTTTGAAAATTTACAGCTGTGTCAAATTAAGTGATTCGCTCTAAATAAAGTAATTATTATAAACGGAAATTTACATTACCCCGTTTTTAACACATAATTAGATTTCTAGAAAATACATGCCAGGAAACTCAATTTTTAAGATATTGGTAATAGATTATATATCTGAAAATTCTTTTTGTTACGCAAAAAAGACATCGAAACTGAGTGATCGGACAATTTTATTTATTTAAAAGAGCATCGCGTGCAAATTAACTGTAAGGGTTATTGGGCAGCTCCATAAAAAATTCAATACCAAGTTTGGATTGCCGAAGACTAATACATACAAAGTATCTTACTCTTTTATCCAAAAAACGTCTGCAGCAAAAACAACAAACTTAAAAACCGAAGGCTGTTAGGGGAAATAATGGTTATTTGTTTCGACTTTACGCACAATTTCCTACTTCCTTACGTGAGGCACAATTTAGCTTTTAGGCTATACTTTGGAGATAATAGTGCTTCAATGTACGTCTACGAAAAGTTCATCGTCAGAAACGAACAATATCAAGTAGTTTCGTTATTTTTCCAATACTTGACAACTTATCAAAACTGTAAATTATGGGCTTCAAAGGTTCGCCTTGTCAATTAGCTTGTCACAATCTGGACTTTATTAGGTTCATCATGTTTACGTAAACTTCAGTTACAATTTAAATAAACTTATGCCTCATTCTTATTTTTAATTATCCATCCATCCTGATACAATTGCATTTATTGCCACTATGTGATATTACTTACAGCGGAGCAGAGTATAGGTTGACTATTCAAAAATTGTATCTGAAACATTAAATTTACTGCTCTTCTTTCAATGACACAATATTACCTCCAACTGACCACACATTCTTTGGTCTTCCTTGTGGTCTGCTATATCCTGGATTCAATTCTATAATTTTCCTGACTATTGAGTTTTTGTCACTTCTACGTACATGTCTGTGTGTAGTGGTTTGTATTCTTCATCACTTATTTCATTTTTTCCCATTATCACTCTTCCAAAATTCAATATTTCATCGCTTCTGTAGCATATATTATTAAAGGCATATTAGTGTCTTACAAATCCTTACTTTGGTTTTACTACTTAACCCCTTACTTTTTAATATTCGCTTATTAATGTAAAAAGCTCGTATCCTTTTTGTATCCTTCCTTTCAAATCTTCATTTTCGTTTTTTTCTATTTATTAATACTCCCAAACATGTAAATGTTTCTACGTCTTAAAATTTATAATTCCCACATATAAAACTTGTAATTTTTCTATCTTGCTCTCTGTTGCTACACATACATATTTAGATTTTTCCTGATGTATTTTTAGTCCTTCTTTATGTGTTTCTTTAGATATACCTTCAATTACTCTATTTATATCCCTCTTACTTCTTGCAATCACTACTACATAGTCTGGATGTGCTATTATTTATGTCTAGTTTTTATCAACTGTTCCCATGTCGTCAACTTTCTTGATGATTCATCCAGTGATACTGTGAACAGTGAACGATGTGTCATCTTGTCTAACTCCTTTTTTACCTTGTATTTGTTCTGTTATTCCTTATCCTATACCGACATATACCGGATACTATTCCCCAAGCTATCTTTTGAGCAATTTTTGAATTACTTAACACGGGATGGCGTGTGCAGGAGCGCGTTGAAAAACTGTGCATGTAAACTATTCCCACGAGCTTACTATGATATCACTAATTGTCATCGCCAAAGCTCTTCCCTTTTCTGTTAAAATCCAAATTCCTTCTCTTGAAATCTCCTGTAGTGGTTTCTCTTTTTGTTTGAGTTTATGTTCTGGTTTATTCTCTTCAAAATACTTTGAATGTTTTTAAATCGATGTAATACTTTTCAGTTGACTTAAATTAAATTTCTAGTTGAATTTTCCAAAAATATGTTTGCTGTCTTAACTGTTTATGTTTATGTCTACTTGTTTATCCGTTGTCCCAGGGATACTAATCCTACTTGATATTATCAATACTTGACCTAACAACGGTCGCTACAGACGTTGTGGATTGACAATGAAAATTTAGATTGCTAGATTCCAAATAGTGTGCGTTGTGTGTGTTTTGTGCTTTCACAAAAAATATATTTGAAATAATTAGAGATATTATCCGCCACAAAATAATATTAATGGATCTTAAACAACACATAAGTATCGGCACCCTCCGCACCACACAAGTTTAATTTATTATATAGTAATATAATAATTAGTCCGGGACGGCCGTTTCGAGGACACGAATGGTCCTCATCATCAA
>LR736915.1:474208-497429 GCA_902654985.2 Oryctes borbonicus
GTACTCTCGAAACCACGCTGATGACGCCGGGTAGGCAGAAACATGTCTGTGTGTTAGTGTATTTTTCTCTCTCTCCTTTTATTGCGTTTGCCGTGAATTATTCCATTAATACCATGAGGAAGCTAAGCTATCTTAGCATTATTTTTTGGTTAGATAACATATAATTAATTTTTATTCATCGTCTTCATCTTCAGAACCACAATTTACAGTAAATGAAAATTTACCTGCATCCAAATTTGCTTCTCGATTATACCATTCTGTAATTAATTTCACAGTATGCTGAATACAATTTTTCCAAATGGAGTACACACTTCTAAGCTTTCGGTCCTCATCCTTATTACTGCGATGTCTTTGTATCTATCTCGTCCTATATGTTTGTTGTAGTATCCTTTTGCTTGTGCCCATTGATGTTTTGCACTGTTTTCAAAGATATGCCTAATGCATTAGCAACTCTCTAAAATCTCACAGATATTAGAGGCCCTCCATTATGTTTCTCAGCTTCAAGATACTGCAGCAACTTAAATACCAACTCCTAGGGGTTCGGACCTAGCGTCGGCCTGGCGTGGTAATTTCTACCTAAATTTCATAAAAATAGTATTACATATATTACAAATAAGATTTAACTTACAAGTGCTCTATTAATAATTTGTAACACAGCTCGAATAAGAACTGTTTGTTATTTTAAAACGATGAAAACAAGAAATAGATTCGAGAAAATAACCTACACAACACAGAAAAATTTGAGAGAAGTTATAACAATAACACCGGTTGGTGTACCTGAATTTGTTTGAGACGCTGCATACGTCATAGACAAGTATGACGTAACGGCAAAGATTCGTGATTGTACTGTATATTTTAGGCTTATGGTTAAGGTCGTGAATTAATTAATGTAAAAATAATGTCAGAAAAATCATATGAGGAAACACGGCAATGGAAGTTTAGTTATCCATCAATGAACGATAATTTTGTTTAAACGGGCTTTTTAATAAGTTTTGTATTATTCCATTTCGTATTGTACATTGTAAACATCCAAACAATAAAATATCAATTTTACTCACTGCGCATGCGTATATTGAAAATTATCTTGGCTTATTTATAATGATATTGATAGGGGCATTCTAATTTATGAATATTAATGTACCCATTTTCGTTGGGATTGCAGGCTGCAGACTAAACGAAGAAAGAGAAGTAACATAAGCGTCTCGTCTTGTTAACTTTTAAATCAGTCGTTGTACCAGTATTTTTTGTCGTTGCTTATGTAGTGTTCTGTTTATTATAGTGCTTCTGAATGAATTAAAACACATTCAAATATTAATTTTGCGAGACTATTTTTTGAAACATTGTTGCATTGTTTGGCGTTTTATTTTTTTGTATCTCTTTTCGAAGGAAATATGAATTATTGTCTTTTTAAATATATTTGAGAGCTTTAACTTTTTGTACAGGTAAAAACTAATCGAAAAATAACTAGCAACAATAACCAAAATACCAGCGTCATTAATGTTGTTCCAACCGTATTCTTTATGTGTTTATTTTATATTGCTATTTCTCTCTTGGCTTATGTCACTCTCTTTCAAAAACGACGAGCCAAGTGTCTTGGCGCCATGTAATGCCAAGAGATACACGCAGCCGCCGTCTAGAAAACAGCGAAGAAATGTGGGTGTAATTCGCCAACCGACTCCCGACCAGTTCTTGGACAGCTGAAGTACTGAACTAAGGGCGCGGTACTTGAGTGCTCTGGGTAGCTGCACATGTTAATGATTTCTCAGGATTACCATGCAATAAAAACACATCAAGAAAAGCCTAGGAATGATAACCAAAATAATGCGCTAATACAACAGGTAAAAACTATACAATTTACCGTTTTTTTTTTTGGATTTTCGAACATCTACAGCAATGACAAATTTTGTTCGCGCAGATAATGACGACGTAATGTGCACCTCTGCGATGAGGATTGCTTTACCTAAATGGGATGTATTAGTTTAAGATTCCTGAAATCCGAATTCTATAGATGCAGTTTGTTTTGTTTACAAAAATGTATTTTAAATATTTTTTCATTTTATTATGAATATGGCGTGCAGTAGTTTTCCAGTAGTATGCCCTAAACGAGTGCCAACGAAGCCGCTTCTAATACTCAATACGCATACTATCAAATTCATTTGACACCTATTTAAATTAAAATTAATATATTAATAAAAAATTAATTAGCCGCAACTAAAATGCGGCCCATGATATTTGATTATGCAAATATATATCTACTCCTGAAAAGGACTCATGAGCCAAGCATGTTGCATCCTGTACTATTTTTCGTTGCTTGAAGCAAATTTCCTAATTGTAATCGAGTATGTAAATATTTATTGAAATATGTATTTTATGTGAGAATTAAAAGTTATCATTACTTTTTTTTTATGAAATATTTAAGTATTTATCCTATAAAATTCACGCTGCTCATTTTTAGGCCAAAACAAAGCTTGGTACAGGAGATAAAGGTATAGAGCAACGCAAAATTAGTGTACGTCAAACTTCAACATTTTGGGCGTTTATTCTTGAATTTGTATGTATTTAAAAGTATTTCTAGTTTACAGATATACATCACATTTATCAAAAAACAGTAGAAGTATTATGTAATAAAACTTTGCAAAATTTGTCGGTTTTCATCTTTGCAAATTTGGTGAACATATTTGATACAATAACATCGATTAAAATATTTCCGAAAGAGATAAGATAAAAAATCAAATTAAAACCTTTTAACAAAAGCTGTATTATTCGAAAATCAACAAAATGTTTTTGGTACCTACATTGCCATTCCTTTTTTGTTTACTTCGTTTCTACATATTTCTAACCACTCTCCAAATTTTCCACGTATTTTTTAAATTTCTGATCTAGAAATTTTTTTGAAGAAAATATTTTTGGTACATTTTGATCCCTTTTTTTATCTAACAAAACAGTGTTATGTCATATTGACAAAAAATTTACAGAGCTAGCTGACGCCATACTTCATCTAATTTTTGTATGATCGAAGGTCTCAGTTGCCAAATTATTATACTAATTTCGCGTTACCCTAAAAAGTAAAGAACTGAGTGAAATAAACGATATGAGCGGTTTCTGTCTTTAATATACTCCTGCAATCATGGGTGTTTTTGAAAGATGTGGTAAGCGCTGTTCTTTTTCCCAATTATTATAGCATGGGCATATGCAAAATAATTATATAATCGTCAAGCAGATAGCGTTGAATATTAAAATTGGCAAGAAACTTTACTTCTATCGTCTAGGTAGTATTGTTTTTAAAAGCTGCAATATTTTAAATTTGTTAAAAACATGAATATGAAATCATTTTATCATATATGCCTTTGAAACTAATGGTTTTAATAACTATAAGAAGCATAAAAATAAAGAAAGCAGACAATTCCAGTATGCTGAAAGACAGACTCTTTCTAAACTAGCAAAGAATTTCCTGATATACCATATACAGGATGTTTACGGTCTTGTGATTTCATTTTCAAGGGGTGATAAAACATTTTAAAGTAAGGTCATTAACGTAAAAATATCTCAAGAGTTGCATAATAAGAGAGATATTAATGATAAAAAAAAAAATTGTAGTTATTCATTTTAAGTAGTGATTAAGCATATCAAATTAAACAATTTTTTTATGTTTTTCATGCAATGCACTTTACACTAGTTGTTCAAAGTTATCGCCGTGTCGTTAAACGCAAGGTCTCGCTCCACGTATTCATGAATTTGGAAAATTTACTAGGGATTGGTCTTGCCGTCAAATTGTCGCCGCAACTGCCTCAACGCGGTTACCACCTCGATCAATCCACTTATTAGACTAGACATTATCTAATTGTTGGCGAACTAAACGATTAAAATGCGGCGGTGCGCCATCGTGAAGCAACCACATTTGTCGACGTACATTCAAAGGAACTTCTTTCAATATTTCCATCAACTTCTTTTTTGCAAAAGAGATAATTATATCCGTTCAATCGATCTGGCAACACATAGGGGCCAATAAGTTGTCCGTTGACCGGTCCCGCCTAAACCAAAATCTGTGCTGGAAATGATTACGACGTACAGTATGTAGATTTTCGACAGCCCAGATATGAGTATTACGAGTTATTTATGCCGTTACGTGTAAGCGTTGCTACATCAGTCTCCAATACAATGGGAGAAAAGTTTGGAATTTCAGCATGTTTTTGTAGAAATAATCGGCAAAATTGTAAACGTAAAGGACGACCTTCAGGTTGTAAAACTTGTACTTCTTGTACAAGGAAAGGATACAATTGATTCTCGTGCAGAGTTCGTCAGACAGTTCGATTTGACACATTTACTTGGTGAAATATTTTTCAAGTACTACTAGAAGGATCTTCTTCGACAAGATTTAAGACTCCTTCTTCGGCACCCAAAATTTATTGGTCAGCTAGGTCCACCATCCCGAACTTGACGTGTTTGCAGTACACCATTTTCTAGTGCACGGATTACTAGAACGGTGAATTTTTGTGGAATAGGTGTTGGCCTGTTAGGAAACCGCTCAGCGTACAATCGATTTGCAGCAGCAGAATTCTGGCGTACTTCCCCATAAATTAACAACATGTCAACGTATTCACTGTTGGTGCGATGGACCACTTTTACTTTCCTTGATAGGATTTATTCGGAAGAATATACGTCAAACCAGTAGTGCAGTGACAACTGATGAAGCAGCTTGACAGATGGAAAATGTTACAGACATCAGCCTACTTAGTAAAAAATTCACTAATAACCTATCGTTTGAATTTACATTTACTTTGCACAAGATGTTGATCAGTCATTTTAGCGTTAAAATCCTTTTTTAAGGCGTTTAATTATCCACTAGAAATAAAAAAATAAAAATAAACAAATCTGCAGTAATACCTCTCTTATTATGCAACTTCTGGTAAGATATTTTTACGTTAATGACCTTATGTTACGATGTTTAATCATCCTTTGAATATAAGATCACAAGACCGTAAACACCATGTACACGGATTAAAATGTATCTTCATCAAAACTTTCAAATGGCCCAGGATGGGGACCTTTAACTTAAATTCATGCAACAAACTTTTTAAAATCGTAAATTACCTTCATTTTTCAGCTGTTTTTTGAAAATTGTGTTGTAAGAACTCCGTTAATTTTTGAAGTTAGGAACATGGAAATTGTTGTGTTTTTGGTTAGAAATAATTTAAAAAAAAATACTGTTTTAGTGGTTAGGAATTCATTTATTTCAAAAGGATTACATTTGAAGTATATTTGATGGTAAAACAATTGTAAACAAAATATTACAAAAATAAACAGTAAAATGAAATGCATAGGAAATATTTACCACGTACCCAACTAACATTATAACAACAATAAATATAAAAAATAACGCATCACGGTGGAGTAGCTAACAAATATTTTTATGTTTCTTGTACTTGTATGGTATAACGACTAAACGACTTCAATGCTTGGTCATTTAACAAGCTGTATTCTAATCGCTTGAATGTAAATGAAGCCCAAACCCACTTGGAATCGAAACAACGCCATTTGCTTTTTTATTCACACTATCTAACACTGAATTTCCATACTTTACAGTTGAGGATACAGCTCCGAACATCTTGTCCATCAGTCTTTTGGAAGGCGACCTCTCGCTCAGTTTATTCCTTTGCGATGGGGCTTTTACCTTTAAGAATTTGATCAGAACTTTATTGAAGTTTTCAGGATCTTCTTCGTGAGGGTAATGGCTAGTATTATCAATAATTTTGACGAAGAATTTGTTGCAATAATCTGTAGATTTAACAATATTCTCGAGATTAATATAATGATCTTTATTGCCAGTTACTAATAATGTAGGAACTTCACTTTGAATATCACTTCCTTGTATTCTGTGAAATGGTAAGATACGGAAATAATTCAATGGACCTGACCAATCTTCTTTTCGGGAAAATGTATATTTATAAGCTTCTAAGGTTTCTTTATCTTGGACGTCTTTTTCGTTTAAGTAGTTATGGTAGTCTTTGATGATTCTTAAGTCTTCTCTCATCGCTTCGATCTCAGGAAGTCCTGGACATTGTGCAAACTTAATCCAGTTGGAACTATGTATACCAGTTGAAGGCAAGGAGTCCCAATATTCATTGGGATGTGGGCATGAGATCGCAACAAATTTGTCTATTAAATCTGGATTTTCTTTAACCAAAAACCAGCCTAAAAGTGCTCCAATATCATGGCCAACAAGTGTGCAATTCTTAACACCCAGTGCTAAAATAAATTGTTTCAATTCTTCTAACAGAATTTCTAAGCAATATTCACTTCGCCAGATAGGTTTATCTGAGTCCCCGAAACCTTTTAGATCCAATGTAACGACCCGAAAGTATTCTGCAAAAAACGATATTTGATACCTCCAACTGATCCAACAATCTGGAAATCCGTGAAGGAAGAGCATTAACGGTTGATCTCTGTATCCTGCTTCGACGTAATGCAGTTTAACTTTCTGAAATAAACAGAAACAGGAATCAAAAACAGTGTGAACTAACGAAATTGAATTGTTTACATACGTAAGAATATTAATGATTAATATGTTTACTATAATAAATTGTTTGCATCTATCTGCGTCAAAGAATGTTTGAAAAATCATTTTCTTCTAGAAATGTTCCTTTTGCTTGCAAATAACCTCAATAATGTTATTTTTAAAAATGCTAACGCAAATTTAATTTTTTATTCAAATTAGAAACTTCCCTTTCATTGATAATTTTGTCTCATTGACGAAATACTATTTGCTGATTGGTCAAAAATAATACTATTTTGTTACAAGTTGTAAATCGTAGTAAAATCCATGTGGTGTTTTCAATGAAAAAAATTGCTATTTAGCAGCGTCCAATTCAACTTTTTGATATATTGACATAAAATTGGTGCCCGCATTATGTTAAAATAACTATAATTTGAAGTTAGGCGATAATTTACTTAGTTTTTTAGGATTGCTTATATTTACAAAATAGGTACGTACCTAAGTATTATTTTAGTGATAAACTGAAAAAAAAGTTCGTAAGCATTTCGTATATTTCAATATTATTTGTTATTTATCTTGAGGGAAAAATTATGGATTAATTTTTGTTGATAAATGTAAATATCAACAATTTTAAATTTCTCTAAACGAGGATATTTTGGGAAGGAGGGAAAGTGAAGCATCAGAAAAAGCATATCTCTCGCCTTCCACCCAAAATGGAACTGTAGAAATTCAATGTGTATTTTCTTTTAAGAAAATAATCGTTGGTGACTCGGGATCATAAAGTTGGAAACAAAAAAGTGGGTCCTTTCTCTCGCAAATTCAATCAAATATCACGACCGTTTTCGTACTCATAAACTTCTAGCCTAATGATGTGCTTTTGGTCGCGAGACAAAAAATTTGTAAAAGAAAGGATTTTTTACTTCCAGCTTTACTCCTATGTATAATCTGAACAATTATGCTCAAAGATATTTGTAAGGTTCAAGTTTTCGGACCATCTCTTTGTTATATTAATCAAGTCGTTGGAAAGCAAAGTAAGTAAGTGAAATATTTAGGCGAGGAAAATAGAAGTGATTTACTTAGTACACTCAAACTGAATACCGAGCTTTTACGAATAAATCTTTACTTAATCAAAAAGTTCATTCTATTAAAATGTACAGCATATATCAAACGAAGATATTTTACAATTTTTATGATTTATATATCATGCAGTAACCTCACTAATCTTTTGCTATAAGTTTATTTTATTGATAAATGTGATCCCCGCATTGAATCACACGGATCTGGTGCAACCAATATCGATAACACCGTTTTTTTTTAAACAAAATGACAAATTTCATAATTCACATATCTTGAATGTTATTTGTAGAAATCAGTGCTTTGGCATGTATTAATCGTATGATTTACTGTAATAAACTGTTGTCTACCAATTGCTAATGTTTATTTAAATTTTTTAAATATCGGAGAAAGAAATTGTTTTTTTTTGCTTCTCAGTTATTAAATAGGTATATACCTTTAGTTTCACATATTTGTGTTGGCCTAAAATGGTATCCACAAGACATGCAGGAGGATTGTCTCTATTTTGTATGCGAAAATAGTTATTCCTATTGAAGATCCACTTCACACATATCCTCAGCGAAAACCACGCCGCCAACAAAAACGATAAAAATCTTATAGTTAACGAATCCCAGGTGCTGATTGTCGTTATGCTCGTGTCATGTCTTCCCATTTCCAAATGTTTTTCACCAAAGTCAAACACTGCACAAATAAAAACTGACGTGTGTGGTGCACTGATGAAGCACGTATATCTCCCTGCAAGTCTATACACACACAAGCAAAGGTTATCGACAGAATTGATAGAAAAAGCATCCGTTCTTTTTTTCGTGTTTCTCTCCAAGACTGAATACGTGATTAGCAGGTTAGTTACATCCTTCTAGACCACTAAATACGTAAATAATAACTATTAAAGATATAAATCTCCTAGTAAATGAATGTAGTTTACTCAAAGAAATATCTACATTGACGTATACAACGAATACACTTACAATTTTGATAAGAACACAATTTAGATTAAGATAATTGTTTGAGGTCAAGTAGAGATGCCCGTATACACTGTAGATCTTATATATGTATCTTATATATGTTCTAATTAATACGCGCAGTGATATTATTAGTCTAAATATACATATCTAGATCCAAATATTCTCAAATTTAAAATTTTGTATTGGGGATTAAAGTTCGCTTTGTAATACTTCTGACTCATTTAGTCAGAATAATAATGGGTGAATCACAAATCGCGTTTTAATGAAGGAAAAACCTTGGCCAAATTTACAAGTGATGTTACAATATAAGGATGATTCGTAAATATTTTGGGTAATAAATTAATTACTGGTTGCAATTACTCATTTATTATATAAATTTACATCAACAGGAACAGCTTAAGAACAGAAGGTGTTGGAACAGATATAGGCATTAGTGCGCCTAACTAATACCTTAAAATGTCTAAGGGACTCCATGCCAACATATTTCAAGCAGAAATCTCTGCTTCGAACTTGTGCGTCATAAAGAATCTTGAGATAGGTATACGAGGCGCAACTATAACGATATCCAGTAACAGTTAGACAGTTCTAGAAGCTATCAAAGCCTACACATACGAATCTGGTCTGATTCGTGAATGCATACACAATTTAAGGCGATTGGGACACAAAAACCACGTTGTTTTGCATCAAGGGATCGAAGGTAATGAAAAGCCAGACAAGCTGGCTAGAGAAGCAGCAAATATGCTCTTCAGTGGTTCTAACTCCTTCTGTGACCTACAAGAGGGCCACATAAAACAAGTAATTAAAACATGGGAGGAAACTGTTCCAGGACAAAAACATGCGAGAGCGCATGCAGTCCTAAAATATCACATATTTGATCTAAGAGAAGTTGAAGATCAAATCTATCGTCTACGCCAAGAGCCATAGAAGATCTGGAGACGACAGAAAACATCCTATGCGAATGTGTTATCATTAGTCGCACTCGACAACAATATTTCTGACATCTACTGAACTGAAGAAAGAAGATCCTAGAGTAGTGTTAAGGTTTATCAAGAGCCTTCACCTATTCTATCAAGATCGCAGTGATTAAAGGCATCTGTGCCCTAGCTCATTGATACTAATACAAAAAAAAAATTATAATTATATATTATTTGAACCTAACGTACATATAACTCTTCATTCAAATTCCATTTTAAAATTTAATTGGCGTTTTGTCTTCTTGCCTTTTAATACCCTTGTTCAGTACCCACCTTTAAAAGTCCCTTATATATCACATAATTTTCAATTAATGTTTCCTTTTCAGAATTAATTTGAATTAATAATTTCGAAAGTTAATATTAGTAGATTTATATTAAAAAATTAAATTAAAGTTAATAACAATAATATTTAAGATCATAAGTGGATGCAGGTAGCGTGGCCGAGCGGTCTAAGGCGCTGGTTTAAGGCACCAGTCTCTTCGGAGGCGTGGGTTCGAATCCCACCGCTGCCAATTTTTTTGTTTTTAACTTTATTTAAGTACCTAAGAAAAGTTTGTGAATACATCTAGCCACAAGTGACAATGTATTAAATTTTAATATAATAAATAGAATAGAATAATTTACAATATTCCACTTACTATACCCAGAGCAATAAATAGGCGAGCTTAACAGTGGACCGAGAAGATCGATGCGGCACATGAAATTAAATTCTGCAAGTAATTCGTCACTAGCGCTTATTTGATTATCTAATAATTCAAAATGATTCTCAACGTACTTCAAGAGAGAAATGCGAAAACTATAGAGCTACAATTCTATTAAATATAGCTTAGAAAATATTGTCAATTTTAATAAATAAGAAGGTGAAATTATTGCAGAAAATATTTTGGGAGATTACCAAAATGGTTTGAGACCATGGCGGCCATTAATGCAATACACTAGATCAAATAATCGAGAAAGCACGAGAATATAACAGGGAAATACACATGCTCTTCATACATTTTAGAAACGAATTTGATACCTTGAAAACAGAGAAAATAATGCAAGAATTAGAAATCTTAAAAGTACCAAAAAAACTAAAAAGGCTAATAGACGTGGAGACTAACTTCAAACTCAAATTCCAAGGGACAACAACAGAGAAGACGAACACAAATAAAGGTGCGAAACACATTTGAAATACTTACGATGTTCAATTACTTAGGAGTAACAATAGGATCAGAAGCGAAGGATAGGATAAGAGAAAAAAGGGATACCAAACATACGGAAGAAATAAAACATTACTGAAAAGAAAAGGCATAAGTAAACAAAACAAAATAAAGATATACACGGCGCTAACAAGACCAGTCATTTGCCCTTTCTATGGGAAGGGCAGTGATAAATAAAAAGGAAGAAGAAGAGCTGAAAATAGTAGAAAGGAAATTAATGACAGCGATATTAGGGCAAGATAAAACAAGAGAGGGTGAGAAAAGAATAAGGAAATAAGAATATAAGAGAAGAATATAATAAATAAGAATAAGGAAAGAATTAGAACGTGAATTGAAAAATGAAAATATAATAAAATACATAAGCTCACTAAGTTTTAATCGGACAGGACATATAATGGGAAAGAAACCAACCGCAATAATCGGAAGGGTAATGCAATAGATTTCATTATGGCCAAGAAGAAGAGGCAGGCGAAGGAAGACCTGAAGAAATGAGATAGGCGAGGGTACACGAGCAAATTGGAAGACCAAATGCCGAGACAAAAAGGAATGAAGAGAGATAGTGAACGCAGCGAAGACTAACAACAAGTTATAAACACAAATGGAAAGAGAAATAGAAGAAAAACGAGGTTTAATCCACTTCATTAAACGGACTAAGCGTTGGCTGTAATCCGAAGGATTGGACGGCTTGATGATGATGACTTCCAGTGGCGCCACAGAAAACTTGGCAAGTAAGGTTTTCACGGGTAAGAATTGTACCTTTTATATCAAAAATATTTTAAAAAATCGTAATTTTGTATGTAACATAGTACGGATTTAAAGTATGCATACTCGAGCTTTTTAGTGCATGAAAGCAAAAAATAAAGACTTTATAATGAGTACGTAATAAAACGACCGAACAAAGTCGACTGGGATGGGAAAACGTGAATCTCGTGTGAGTCTAGCTCGGAGTCTTGCTGACATTTTCATTTACACAGTTCTCTTTTAATATCACAGTTTTTTATGAATAAGCTAATGTTTTAACTTACATTCCCGGATATTTAAAGTTTACCCAAAGTTAATTGCAATTAACTACAAAAAATAATAACGAACTGAGATTAGAATCATCTGGAACATCGAAAGCATGGCATGTATCGGATGTTTTGGCGCTGGTAAAAGTAGGATTGAAGCAATCTAACAGGGGAATTGTTAGAACTGGAGTTCCGAAGTTTTCAAGCTTTAGATATATTCGCATGCAAATGCATGGTCATTGATTTTATTTCAGAAGCGTATGTGCTGAAGAAAAGTGCGCAAGTTACTTACGGCAAATTTCTTATCAATAAAACCATGCTACTCCGCAACTATAAAAAAAAAAACGAATTCGAGAATAAATTGACTTGTAAAGAGCAGATAGAAAAACTTTAGCGATCTTTAATAATATCGAGACTGAGCTACAATTATGATACTCCAGGCACGTTCTAGTACCGGACAAGATTCTGTCAAGCTTCCATATTTCAGGGAAAGTAGAGATGCCTAGGATACAATTAAGGTACATCGGTTTCAAAAATGTCGATAAACAACGTTTGAGTATAAAGCTTGGCACTTGGAATGACTTAGTAGCAAAGAGTATATCAGGTTGGGATAATGTGCTGATTACTGCTGTGAATGCCAAACCCGTTCGATCCGTCAAGCCGTTCGGGCCCCCAAACATGGTTGCTTTTAAATTTGAACCTTCTTCTTTGTATTAAAACTTATTCTTCCCAAACTTTTGTTTTAAGAAGACAAACACGTTAAGCAGCGAAAGGAGCAGAATGCCGATTATGTTATACAATGCTGAATAGGAGTATTCAAGTTGCTAATCAACTTTTTCAAAACTGATAATACTAATGATGTAGGGTTTCTTTTGATTTACCTTAAAACCACCATATAGGTACTTTTAATTTTTTTATACACAATACGCATATTTCATTTTTAAAAACATGTTTTGTTATACTTACAGAAAACGAGGAATTTGTTACCAGTTGTTCTTTTGTCATGCTTGGTCAATTTTCAAAGTTCCTATTTAACGTAGATTTTGGATTTTGATCGAGCATATGCGTGATAAAGTTAATTTTCGTTTTCCACATTTACATTCCATAATTTGTAATAAATAAATTCGCTTAAAATATTTCAATTATTGAAACACGGATTTAAGATAATATTACTTAACTAAAGAAACGAAATTCTACGAATAAATGAAGAATGGTTAGACGCATTTATGCAAACATCTATGTGTGACACATAGTTGCTTTCATTGAGGTTAATAACAGATATTTTCATTCGCTACATTTCGATTGAGATTGATCCTTGTGCTTTTTATCAATTTTTTCAACCTTAGTTATAATTGTGAACGCTGATGAAGCATTCGATTTCGATGCGAAATATAGGCAATAAAATTGAAAACTTAATCAATTAATTCGCGTTATTTTGCCGGACTCCCCCCAATTGTATATCCTGGTCGAAGTTTTAATGTACCTACATATGTCTATATATCGTGATGCAATAATTACAGCAGTAGCTGTGTATCGGTTTTATTTTTCGGTGTACGTGTGCGGGAGACGTTTGGAAAAGCAATTGCAGTTACATTCTTTACCAGAGCAATATTTATTTCGAAAATAGCGTTTAAAATTTAAATTTTGAGGTGTCTATCAGTCCTAAATGAACCTCACATAATCATAGTCAGCACTTGCTTTTACTTCCACCCTAAAATTTTACGTCAGAGCTGTAGTACTTAGGCACTCCACTATAATCGCAATTTAGAGGAAGGTATTTAGTACTAGATATTTGAAGTACTTCGTTTAAATAGGTACTTAAGCCTTCAAAGCATTTTGAAAATATAATTGAAGTACTTGAAGCCGTTAGTATCGGAACTGAGGCAAACTTTTAGGTTAGGCATAAAATTATTTGCAAAAATTATTAGCCAAAGTCATATTATTTCATTAGTCTTTATAAAATAAATTCTCATTGCTGGGTATTCTTTTGTTTTGGGTTACAATGTACACTTTCCTAAATACCTTGGAAAGTGTCAATTTTAGATTCGTAATGAATATGAATTTTTTTTAAAAACAAAAAAAAAAGATTAAACATAATTTTCGGACACTTTCTACAATGTTTTCGGGAAATTAATTCGGTTTCCAGTCGTATCCTTTACGGTCAGCAGTCCTGTTAAATTTACCAAGTTAAACAAATTCACAGTTATAAGCGTACAGATGCTCTCGTCTATCTATCAGAAATTTGTTTAAAAATTCAAATATGGTTAGAAATAACAATAGTGGAGAAAGCAAGGAAGAGAAAAATATGTAGTTGTGTCTAAAAAAATTATGTTATGTCACTTTTTCCACTTGAAAGCGTATCCCAATTGTCGGAGGAGCTGTATAACATCTTCAAAACTCACTCGGTTTCTAATCCCACTTCCGATATAACTGAAAGTCTTGGATAAGTGAAAATATTTTAGTTCTTATTGTGCAGATAACTTAGATAAAGCGAATGATTCATTGACTATTGATATTTTAAATAAAAACTTTAGGTTGGGTATTAAGACAATTTGGATGAAGTTGCGTTTACTTAAACTTAAATTAAATAAATAACGCTAAAATATTTGTAACCACATCATTCTGAATTTAGTCACCGTTGTTACATGGCTCTAGAATACGTGAAATCTGAAGAAGGGTAAGGCAAGTTACTGTTTGATACGCACGGTGGAGAAAGAATTTTTTTGAAGTTCTTTGAGAAATGATTGATTAGGTGCGCAGCGAGAGTGAATACAGTTAATAGTAATGTAGTTGAACTGATAAAACAAGATATCATGCAGTTGACGTAGCAGAAGTAGTAACAGTGAAATAGGTAACGTTCGAGAGTAAAGACAACAAACGATGCATCTGAAAACGTATCTATCGCTAGGAATGAATGCTCCTGAGCTTCCATCTATTGCAAATTTGAAAGGGTGAAGTCCTAACGGTAGACAACGACGTGACATACGCAAGGACCAGCCCTTCCAAACAAAAACGTGCAAAAATGATTTTCTACTTTTTGATCCCGGCCCAGTAAACGGCAGAATATTGATCTTTGTAAGAAGACGAAATCTACAATTGCTGACTAAAAGTGATCTAGTATGTTAGGGTCGCATCTAAAACTGTTTGTTATTTAAAAAATTACTTACTATACAAGGACTGAAAGAAAATGTATCTACGCTTCTCGAATAAATTACAGCGATCAGGTCTTCGAACAACTAAAGAATTTAGAAACATCGTTATCGCCACAACAATTACTTGTGCCTTTGAAAATGCATTGATTAATGCTTGTAGTATTGCATTTAGTAACGCGAAGCAAAGATTTTTCTTCTATTTTAACCAATGCATTTTTTGGACCAATACAGAGCGAGGGAGAGGATTAAAAAACGATACGAAACTAAGGCTTATTAACAATAACTTTGCGTTAAAAACGAAATTGTTGCCATTTGTTGAAGCCCAAAGCGTTATTGACTATTTTGAAGATACGTGGATTGGACGACCCAATAGATGCGTTCGCCACCACAATATCCACACGAACTGTAAGACTTACATCAAAGTGTTAGATGGTTTGCCTAAAACTAATAATTCTGTGGAAGATTGGGATCTTGGCTTTTAAGAAAAAATGTCGGTTATGCTTCCGAACTTGGAAATATAACAATTCTGTCAAGAGGAAGCAAAGCTTAAAGGAATTGCGAATAGAACAGTATTTAAGTGGGTTTTAGCCTCCGTAAAAAAGTCAATAAATGTTATATAGGGATACGATGCAGATAATATAATAGATTTTAATAGAGGGTTGGCTCAAAGTATCCTGTATTTTGTGCTAGTGTTTTCACTTTCTGTTTGTGTGTTGAAATCTTGTTGTCTTCCTTTTAAGTTAATGCTCCAAATGCTTTTCTTATAGATACTCTCTAGTCGATTTCATCTTCTTGTTTATTCTGTTCAGAGTAGCCTTTAAACGACTTTCAATGCTTTAACTGTTGATTCAAATTGAATTTCTAGGTACTTTTTTCGAAAAAAGTTTTCAAAAAGTACGTTTTTCTGTTTGTTCACTTGTTTGCTGGTTATCACAGGAATGCCAATCTAACGACTTGATACCTTGATGGTTGGTTTAATGACGATCATTTCTAATGTTATGGATGACGTTGTGAATTTCGATTACTGGATTCCATATAGTGTGTTGTGTATAAGTTTGGGGTTTTTTACAAAAAATACTTCCAAGATGTAAATTATTGAAAATAACTTGTGTCTTTGATTATCCCCCACAAAGTAATGTTAATGGAGTTTTTCTTTTTTTTAATAATAAATTTAAATAATAAAGAATTAATAATATAAATTATTAAAATTCGAATGCTAAAAATTAACGAACTAAGGTCTAAGTGCACCCAATTGATGTCAATACAATATTTAAAGCTTTATAAAACAGAATCGTATACAACGTTTTATTTTAATGTGGCAAAGAATTCTTCTCGACAGAGTTTCTCTCATAGAATTCTAATCATATAAAGTAATCGCAAGTTAAAAGCAATTACATATTAAAATTTTAATCATGTTTCGGGTTCAATTGTACTGAACTAATCTAGATATAATAATATAACGCCATTTTCAATGCAAAGCGAAATCGTATAGTGTATAAATTCGGTAGGGTGCATGAAGTGTGATTGTCACAGATGTGTAACGTGGGGTGAAAGGCATTGTGCTGGGGATGTGATGTGATGAAACCCTCCCTTTTGGCGGCCAATCACGCACCGGGACCGCCCTTGACTTCACAAGGGTCCTTTTCAATTTATTGAATGCCTGATATATGTACGAGAGACGCATATGTCCTGTTGGAAATTAAGGAAAAAAAAGCCGTTGACTTATATACTACGGTGTAAAAGGTGTGTATTAAATTATGAAATATATTCATTTCTAGAAGAAAAGATTGTGTAACATAGTTTTCCCGTAGAATAGCAATATAATTAACTGTAAAAATAAGTACAAGAATAGTTTAAATAACTATCAATTTGTAATGGTACCAAGAAATTTAAATCCTTACCGTAATAGGTTCTAATATAGGGTGGGTCGGAAGGAAGATACCAATCTCCAGAAGTATATTGTACATGTGAAAATAATGTAAAGAAACTTATGTTTTTATCGGATTTTCACTTGTTTTCAAGTTATAGCGTAATTGTTTTCTTCTTTTAATAAATATTCAAATATACCGCTATCGACTTCTAAACATTTTATATTTCGAAATTATGTTATCACCCGGGAACATTTTGGTCTCGCACAGTTTGTTGAAAACTCTGATAAATACGTTTTGACCAGTATATTTTTTGTTGTGGAAACTGTTGACGGTATTCTTCAACAACAGCTGTAGCATTCCCATTTCAAAAACTATAGGTAAGCAGAAACCATATTCGCATATTATAAATTTGAGGTAGGTACGAGGCATTTCTAACAAACTAATGTACAAACATGAAAATAAACGTTAGATCGCTAACACATATCATAACAACAAAATTATTGAAATGAATTTGAGCTTCGAAAGGATTGATTCATAAGTAATAAGAAGCGAACAAATCTTTTAATGTAAGACGTACCTGACTTTTTGACAGATTAGTCAGATATTGGTTACAGTAAAACACCAGATTGGCGTGAATTATATTTTATATATCGCACCATATATCAACACGTGAACATTTCGTTCGTCCGTTCGGTCCAATGTGCCTTTATTATATCGACCAGAGTGCAAAAGACGTTATTGTATCGATATCCGTAAACTAGATTCAGGCTCAAAAGTAACCTCAGTCCAGTTTTGGTCATCTACATTAGCGATATGGCCCTATATTACACCTGCTAAATCTCTTGCAATATACTTTGGTCCAATATAAGAAATACGTTATATCGCAAAATTAATTTATGTGGTGCAACAGTTTAGTTGCTCGTATGCTACTACCTTCAACTGTCCTAACGAAACTATGACAGTGCATTTAACACGTAGTGATCTAAGTGAGTACTTACCAAAAATACAGTTGAGCACACGCACCATAAACATCTCCCCAACTGCCTTATATGTATTGAATAAGCGCATGTTGCAAGGATGATATCGGTCCAACTAAGATATACCAGTTAGGTAGTTTTAAAGGCTATCAAACTCTACACATATGAATCCGATCTGATTCATCAATGTATACACAATTTAAGGCGATTGGAACACAAAAACCACCTTACTTTGCGATCGGTTCCAACCCATCAAGTAATCGAAAGTTATAAAAAGGCAAACAAGCTAGCCAGAGAAGCAGTCAACATGCCCTTCATTGGTCCTAACCCCTTCTGTGGCTTACAAGAGGACCACATAAAATAAGTAATTAAAACATAAAAGAACAATCAAAAGATTTCGTACTGGAAAAATGTTTCAGGACAAAAACAGGCGAAAGCATTTATATCAGGCTCGCCTAGAGCAGCAAAGACAGCGCTATCGTTCAGTCTTAGATTACTGGCGGGATTTATGATAGGTTATGCAGCCCTAAAATATCACCTATTCAATCTAGGAAAAGCTGAAGATCAAATCTGTCGTCTATGCCAAGGAGATCTGGAGACGGTAGAACACTCCTCTGACATCTACTGAACTTAAGGAAGAAGATCCTGGAGTAGCATTAATATTTATCAAGAGCCATCATCTATTCTATCATGGTTGCAGGGACTAAAAACATTTGTACCACAGCCCATTGATACTAATACTAATAATAAAAAGATATACCAGTGTCAGAAAATCTGCGTTTATGTATTTGAGAAATCAAAGAAAAGAACAAACCGATTAGTGATTCAATTTCTTCTGTTGGATGGGAAAACGTGTGCGAAAACCAAAGAAAAGTTGGGTGCAGATATTGGTTTCATAAACTTAAGCGTGGTCGTCATGTTAACAGACCCCCGAGTGAAGATTAGAGTGGTGCTAATATAGTAAACATCTTAATTATCCAATTAAGGTATCACATGCACCCATGTGCAAAACAACCTTCACGAAAAATCGAATATGAGCTATCGGCGAGATGAGTGTCGCGTCTGCTGATGATTGATCAAAAACGGAGTCGTGTGATAACTTCAACGCAATATTTGGACATGTTTAAGTGCAACACGAGCACGTTTTTGCGTTTTGTGAATATATATGAGACATGGACATATCACTACATTCCAGAAACCAAGGATCAGTCGGCAAAATGGGTATTTTTCTGGCGAATGCTGCACCAAAGAAGGCAACCATTTCTTTGGGATTCGCGTAGCATAAACTTAACTTACTATTTGGTGAAGAGAAGAACAATTACAAGGCAGTACCATGGAAATTTATTGGGCCGATACGAGGCTAAATTATAGAGAAAGCCTCACCTAGTGAAGAAAAAATTCCCTACCATCACGATAATGGCCCGGTTGACTGATCTGCAATTGCAACAGCAAAACTAGTTCAGTTACGGTACGAATTGATGCCCCATCCAACATATTCCTCAGAATTGGCCCCCTTCTTTCTTTTTCTAAACTTGAGGAAATGGCTTGGCGAGAAACAGTTCAAATGGAGCGGTCATTGCCCAAAAAGATGCCTATTTTGCAGAATAAGTGTAGAACTACAAGGCGACTAAGTCTAGAAATAAATTTACTAAATGTCACTTCCGTTGTCTTCCTTAACACAGGTACTTGTCATTCCATCCTGGTACGTAAGAAAGGAATTTGTGTACATTTACTTATTAAAAAAATCGAATGAGAATGTCACAAACAACATCATTACGTGCAGTTCTTTCGCCACTTTATAGACATCATGTATGTTTGCAACCAATACACCATTATCCATAAATCAATACGTATCAGTATGGTGCACTGTTCAGATTGAAATCTCTAACATGGTCGACGTCATTCGAGGAGTTATTAAAAGTCAAACCGTTGCATTTGTCAAACAAATGATCGGCACGTTTGGAGTGGTGCTTCATGTAGTCAAGTGCTTGGAGGGTTCATAAACTCAACTTCTCTAGAAGGGATAAAACAACAATTCTACTTCGTATCTAGCCGACGAAAAGGAAGGTGAAGCCATTGCCGGGTTCCTGTAATTGCATATTGCGTTGTTGTGTAAAATGTGTTAAAACGAAGTAATGTCAAATCGAAAAAATCAGAACTACAACAATTTTATTATTGTTGCTAATAAAAATTCGTAAGAATTGATGTATTCTTTATCTTAAATATTACTTATTAAAAGAAGAATAATTTCAAGGCACTTAAAATCAATTGCGGCAATAAGAATTAAAAAAAAAGCAATAAAAAACTTAATAACATAATAAATTTTCATCATTATTATGTCTGATATATTGTCATCTCGACTATAATTTCATCAGTCTTGTAGACTGTTAAATAAATGTTAAAATGCTTAAACGTGATTTTTGAGAATATGTATGATAAATTCGAGATCATACATGTAGATATAAGTTTCTAAAAATCATTAAGTTGGAAAGGCACTAGTGGATATTGTTTTGCATTTTATTACAATGGTTTTACGTAACATTAATTAGAAACCTAATTGTTCGATAGCCAAATATTTCGATTCGAAATTAGTTTTTATAAATAGTAAAAATATGTATAGGGCGTTTTAAGATGAACTTGTGTTAGTCGTATACCGGAAACTACAGGTTCCAGATTGGTGAATTTGCAGTATTATTTTGTTCGAGGAAGTTTTAAAAAATATCGGCACATCATTTCAACTTCCGGTTTCACCGGGAGCAACTAATGGAACGTCTTAATTTTTATAAAACAATAGAATTCAGCAATTAATTTGACGTACAATTGATCTATTTTGATAAATCCAAACATTATCGTTTTAAAGCTAAATTGATTTTCCTGAAGATTCCACCAAAATATCCTGCTCATAATCAACACTTTTGTATACGCACAAAAGTGTTGATGATTGTCGCTGGTTTTTAAGCTATAAATCTGGGTTATTGAGGTGTAGTTTTATATTTGTTGATATATTATACAGAGATTAATTTATTATTTATGGAGAATGCATATCATACATTTAATCAAATTAATCCCCATATACAGTTTAATATGGAAAAAGAAGTCAATAAATTAATACCCTATCTGGACATGAAACCCATAAGAACAAACTCTAATATTATCATATTAGATTGGTATAAAAAACCCGCAAATTCAGAAAGATACATAAATTTGACACACTCTATGAATAAAAAAAAAAAACAAAATTAAAAAAATTTATAAAACGAATAAAAGAACGTAATATGCATTATGACCTTGATGAAGCTTTAAAATAAGAGCGGAATATTCGTGAAAGTTTGACTTTTTTTTTGAAATTTTGATTGCCATCCTGAGATTGTTGAATTTGGTATTGATTTGGTAATGATTGGTATTCTGGAATATTTTCTCTCGAAATAGATCAATTTTACGTCAAATTAATTGTTGAATTCCATTGTTTTATAAACATTAAGGCAATCTATTTATAAAAATTAAGTTTACGTAACTTTCAGTGAAATCGGAAATTTAAGAGGTAGATGTGGCAGAATCTTCTAAAAGTTCATCTTCTCTCACAAAATAAGTCTGCAGATTTGTAAATTTGGAACATGTTTAATTTCCGATATACGGCGAATATAAGCTTATGCTGAGAGATCCTGCATACTTTGTTTCCGCAGCAAATGGAAAACTATTTTATTGTTAATATTTCAGAAAATTGTTACCATTTCTAAGGTGAGAATTCCACAATTCTTTGAAATCAAAATTTAGCCAGTTCTACATGAGAATATACTTCCAGTTTAGCAGAAATAGATGAAATTTTAAAATGATTTTTTACATATTTGCTTGCAAATCTTTGCTAATATTAAAAATAAATCTACCTCGGGCCCTGATGGTGTTCCCGCTCGCATTATAAGAGTTTGGTTACACCAATAACACATTTAATTAACACCTCTTTTGAAACAGGCTCTTTCCCTAAGTCTTTGAAAGTTGCCTCAATTAAACCTATTTAAAAAAAAGGAGATCCGAACTCTTTGTCAAATTACAGGATGATTACGCTATTTTCTTCTTTCAGCTGTTTGAGTACGCCATGCTCAACAGAATGAACAGTTTCATTAACAAACATAATTTAATTTCCCAATCCCAACATGGGTTTAGAACCAATAAATTCACCTTTACAGCGTTGCTAGATATTCATCAAAACATCCTGTAAAATATCGAACGCAAATTATATTCAGTAGGCATTATCTGCGATTTGACACAAGCTTTCGATTGCGTAAAATACAATATTTTACTTGAGAAATTGAGTTTTTGGGATACCGAGGCAAGGCTGGTGAGTGGATCAGTTCGTACCTTTCAGGCGAATGCAATTCGTCAAAGTATCAATAGAAAACTGCAATACTAGACAAACAATCCTTTAATGTCGAGTAATATTGGAGTGGTGCAAGGATCGATCCTTGCTCCCAATTTGTTTTCACTTTTTATAAACGACATTGTTAGTTTCATTTGTGATTACCATCTAGTATGCTGTAACTCTACTTTCTGCGAGCGACGAGGAACGAACAGAATTTGAGTCTCGCAACATGTTAAATAGGATGAACCAGTGCTGTGCTAACAGCTTTTCAGCAACTATAACACACTGTAGTCTACTGGTATCTAAATTGAATACTATTATATTCAAACTACGACAACTAAAGAGTGCTATAAATCGCTATTCTTATATGGAATACTACTGTGGGGTTCCAGCTCATCCGTTAACGAAGTTTTCCTCAAACAGAAAGCCGCGATCAGAACGACTGCTGGTGTTAATCAACTAATATCTTGCCGAAGATACTTCACGAACCTAAAAAAATTTTAACACTATTTGAGCTGTATATATCAGTTGCTACATTAATAAAGAAAAAGACAAAATAAGTGCAAAAAACAGTAGCCAACATTCTTATATGATACGTGATCCCAAAATACATATTACAAAGCATAATTTACAACTATCAGCAGACTATACATATATTGCAGGTATTAAAATTTACAATAAACTTCCGAATGATTGGAAAATGCTTAGTAATAAAAAATTTAAGATATTATTATTATATATAATTATTATATTATAAGTCCTGGCTATTAACCAAATGCTTCTACTCACTAGAAGAGTTCTCCAATGAAAGATAATTTTCTTATATATATATATGTAGTGGCTCACTGTGTTCTTGTACCTTGGCTGCTCGCGCTACTGACTTATTGTCATGCATATTTTGTTTTTTTTTGTACTTTGATATTGCCACTTTTGTTTCCATGTTTATATTTAATTTTGTCTCGTTCTCTTTGACTTGCTTCATACTTATATTGTCTATGATATAAAGCTCTAAGCTCTTTAATAAATAAATAAATGAATAAATAAATAAATAAATAAATTAAATAAATAAATAAATAAATAAATAAATAAATAAATAAATAACTAAATAAATAAATAAATAAATAAATAAATAAATAAATAAATAAATAA
>LR736915.1:536356-574292 GCA_902654985.2 Oryctes borbonicus
ATCTCGCTTGTGTATACGTGTGCTTCCGATTTTTGAATATTACGCTTCACTTTACCGATCAATCAATGACGTAACGGCAAAGATTCGTGATTTGTACTGTAGACGAAGTGTATTTTTAGATATATTTGGAAATACCTATACAACGACAAATAGTAATTAGAATTATTAGAATTTAAACATACATATAATTATATTAAGGCAAATAGCGACCATGTAATTTTTTTCTAAACATTACGGCACCGAATATAGAATTAAAGTTCTTATATTTTTAAAAGGTTCATTGTTTAAAGTTCTCGATACTTGTGACATTGAATACAAGATGGCGCTAGCGTCAACTGTATCTGACATTGCATGACAGCTTCACACGTGTTACAATTTTAGGGTTATTAGTTTAGGACAATTAGAGGCTACATACGTTTGAATAAAATTCCTTTTATTATGAAATGGTTCAAACTACAAACGAAAAAAAGAAGCGCGTTTCCGAAAAGAACAAATCTTCTTGGAGAAAACACGTTGACATTCGTGACGTTGATGAATTTTTAGAAAAGCAGAGGTTAGAAGAACGTATAGGGTTAGTTGAATCTTGATCGTTTTTGCAAAACAGCCGCGAATTACACGAATTTACTTACAGAGAAGCTTTATCGGAAGTCAAAAATGAAGATCTTTTTACAGTCGATTGAAATTCCAATGAAAAGGAATTAACATCAAAGGAAAGGAAGAGGTTACGAATAGCCGCACCACCTAAATATTTTTCAATGCTACAACCTCATACAAAAGTACCAGATCCTATGATTAAAAGGTTTTGATTGTTATTAATGTGTTTTGTATAGTAATAAATAATAATTTTTCTTTTTATAAGGAACCATTTGAGAATGCATGCGGAAAGAATGTACCCTATTTTGAAACGTAAAGAAACTGAAAGGAAGCTGAAAGGAATCTTGAAATTCCAAGAACGTCAAAGTATTAACGATCGAAAGAAGCATGAAGCAAAATTAAAGGAAAAGGAAAATGATGGATTTTCAAAAGACATTTGGGACATTCAAAGTAATTTTAAAATTGCTAGTGTTTTAGGATATATTTTTATGTTTCTTAAATTATTTATAGATACATTACATCAAGATCAGTGGATTGATAAATTAACCAAACGCCGTATATTGCGGGGTACTGGGAAATTAATTAAGGTCAGTGCCAAATTGAAAACTGATAAGAATACTGGTATTCCCAATATTGAAATCCCTCATCCAGGTATTTCATATAATCCAAGTTTTAAGGATCACACTGATTTATTAATGGAAATAGCTGAGAAAGAAACTAAGATAATTAAAGAAGAAGAACATATAAAGAGAGTTACAAAAAATATGTTCAAGAATGTTTCCGCTGGAGAAACAAATAATATTTGGATAAAAGAAATGTCACAAGGTTTACCCATGGAAGAACATTTATGCGATGAAAGTGAAAGTGATCTTGGAGACGATAAACCTTACAAATCGGTCAATGCGCCTGTGGAAAACAAGAAGAAGACAAGAAAACAAAGGAAAAAGCAAAAAGAACAGCTTTTGTTAATGGAAAGACAATTGCTAACTAAATTGGAAAAGAAAAAATCTGCCGATATTCATAAATTAAATACAATAAACATTCAAATCGAAAACCTTGAAAAGAAATTGGAGAAACAAAAGCTTAGGAAAGAAAAGCTGAAGTCATTCAAGTCGAAAGAACCGAAACAATTGGGTAAATTGAAGTATGAAGAACCTGATACAGTGTTCAGCATGAAAGAAGACTTGGGTGGAAATTTAAAAAATTTAAAAGTGAAAGGGAATCTTTTATCTGACAGATTTACCAGTTTCCAAAAAAGAAACATTTTGGCTGTAACTGCCAGACATAATAGGAGGAAGTCCAAGGTGAAAAAGTTTGTTAAACCGGGATTCAAAGATGATTGGAAGAAGACTGTAGCTAGTGCGTGTATTCTTCCAACTAGAAAATGACAGCATTATTATTTATGTTTTCATCAGGAAATAAAAGTTTAAAAATACATTTGTTTTTTTTTAATCAGAAATAACACATAACGCCTGCAGGGCGCAGTCAGAGGTGGGCAGGGAGGGGCCACGGACCCCTTCTACACCTCTGAAATAATTTCACCTTCTTATTGTCAACTAGCCGTTCCCTTGACAAAATTCTGGCCACGCCTATGGTTGCCTGTATGCCTGTATGTCATTGTTTTAATTTGGTTGCTACTTGGCAGCTTTTTAAGGTTTCTGAGTGAATTGGTATCTCTGAAATTTGAGTAAAAAAAAAACATATTGCAATATAAACTATTATAAACATATAAAGCAAAAATTAGTCTCATATGTATAAAGCATTTACTTAAACATTCTTAACGTATATGTAGTAAGAATAAATCGCTATACACTTGAATTTTGGTAGTGTTATAAGTTGATAATAGCTTATATTGTATATTTAAAACAAAATTATTGAATAGTAGGCAACTATTTTAAGGAGACTATATTTTTTTGGAGGAACCTGTTAATTATCAAGTTATGAAGTCTTTTCTGTTTTACTTGTAAATTTAATAAAAAAAATAAGTTTCAGATATGTGTAAGTTCAATAACAAAAAAATATATACAGTTGTCTCCAGATGAGGTATTTCTATTTTTTTTGTTATATGAAAAAGTAATTCTTTATGCTTATTCTGGAATGTTGAATTAGTGCCCCAACCTATAAAAAAATGTGAAATCAACTTATTAAAGCGTCATCATTAATTTTATTTTTTAACCAAAATACCGCTTAAAATGTGATTAGGATCAAGTTTTTTCATTTTTATAAGACTCTGCACGTTTGAACACTGTATTCAAGATCGCAAAAGCAAGAATGATTAAAAAAAAGAAGAAAGTCTATGTGGGGCTATGCTCCACATACGGAAATATATTGCACAAAGTTACGTTGAAAAATTATTTTCCTAATTAACACAAGGTGTAAGATCTTATTTCAATTAATCGACAATTTATTACTGACTTAAAGTCAAATTTCCTAAACAAAATAGTAATAAAAAATTACCAGTTATATGTCTAAAACGTGACCAATTTTGTATACGTACTTATTAGTTGAAGAAATTGATTTTTTTGAGAAATATCAAGATCCACACCAAAGGACTTTAATAATAATAATAATTTAATAATTTTCTTTCACCCATTCCATAAATTAAAAAAGTATCTCCTTCTATCGCTGTTTGAAAGATCTGACATTCACTTAACACTTTGTAAACAAATGTCAACATATGTGTACACACAAACGCGTGCATTCTTAATCCAATTCGATTAACTGAAACTGGGTCACACGATATCAACGAGATTTTCAATATTAACCCCTATAAAGTGTAGTAGGTGCTGCTTTGAGAATACAAATAGGGCAGCGTGTTACAGCGAAGTCGTGCTGTATATGAAAGCCCCAAAAAAGAAAAAAAGGTACTATACGAAAACGTGTAAGTGGAACCAACTCTGTAAACGTATCAACTTGGCGCAGATCAATAACTTCAATTGTTATCGCCATGCGGTCACTCAGATACAAGCCCTACGATTAAGTAAGCCTAGACTTTAGTCGTGTAGATTAATGGCCCATGACAAGTATAAAAATGGGTGTTCCTAAGTCATAGAAGACGGTATATCTAATTGGCGCAAAAATGAAATAACTTGTAATGTGTGCATTTGATATGAAATCGTTCTTTTTGTGAGAGTTTAAAGCATTGAGTAAATTTTGGTAAATAAACAAAGAAAAGGAGTCGGAGAAAAAAAATGACAAAAATTGATGGGATTGGACTTGGTTACTCTTATCATCTCCCCACTGCTGGTTGGAGGTTAAAAGTTAGAAATTCTTTATCACAATTTAGTGATCTTTTTAGTGAATTTAATAAATATATTGCACCAGCGTATCACCATGATAGATGCGAGAGGTAAATTAGCTCAACTGCTTAAAGTTTCTGCTTTTTAATTTGTTTGGACGATTTTGCAAATTTTGAAGACATTTAATTTGGTGAAAGAATTTGTCAATTGATTAAAAGAGCCGCCAATTTATTTATTGCAAGATCTTTTTCCCTTACCAAGATTCCGTTAACCGTATTTGTTTCAGATCTGTGCAAATGCGTTTATATACCATGCATAAACGTGAATTCGTTATGGTCTTTATAGCCTTCTTTGGTTGTTTGGGATTAGGAATATTCATAGGAATGGCTGGTAAGCACCTTCTCACTTCAAAACTTCTTCCTTCAACTTTTACATGGTATTTCCATTTGAGGTCCGCCAATTACGAGCACCACACAAGTTGATGGAAAGTCACTCCTAACCAAAGATAACAAAAGCCATGCGGGAGGCATTGAAATAGCCACCGGTCCTTTTGTAATGAGATCCCCGGCGATGACTACTTATAGTCAACAGATGTGGCTCATAGCTACGCTGACAACCGACAATGATGATGGTAAATGTACTTATTGTGCAGTTGATGATAGACTTTTGCTTGCGATATTATTTGGGTATGCAGAAATTAAGTATTGAACAAACTCCAACTAAGACGCTCAAAATCAGTAGCGGTGAGTGATAACTAAGGTTTGCCACTTTCCGTGCGCTTCACGGGCGTCGGTGTGGGGGTGATCGTTCGGGTGTGTGATCGTATGCGCAAACGATCTTGTTGCAGTAATAACGAATCCAGTGTATGTTTGGCGCTCATACGTTTAGGCATTTGAAAAATTAAAAAATTCAAAAAGAACATTTCTATTGAAATCTTAAATTTTACTCCACGAAAACATTACAAATTTGGCCCCACGTTGGGCGCTCAAAATGTTTTCAAATCATAATCTTTCCAACTTTCTCGACAAATTTACATATCCCATTCACTTTATTTTGTAGAGCAAATAGTTGATAAAGGTTTCCAAGTTAGTATATCTATCGAAGGCCTTACGGAAGACCATAAACCCGTAACGATAATCGACAGCGATCATTCCAGGAATAGGACCAGACATCTGCGTTGTGTCGAAAAGGAATGCGACGAATTCATAATTCTCCATCTAGGATTTTTGGATTACACCCACTACATCATCACTGTAAATTTTTATGACTTGGAAAGCTTTCATCAGCGCTACAAAATTAAAGAGTTGACATTTTACGTAAGAATCTTTAATTTGGAATAAGCAAATGTGTATTTGTGGGCTTTCTACGGTTTCAGTTCAAAACCTACAATCCAGCATTTACGCAGATTGAGATATGGTTTAGGTTTATCTTTCTGATAGCTACATTCTTCATTACGGTAAGTTGAATTGAATTTTAGATCTTGCATGCGAAGAAGATAATTGGAGATTAATTTCTAAGTATTCCAGACAATTATTCCACATTTTTTGACTGCAGATTATATAAATAAAAAATCTAAAAATTTGTTTTAAAACAATTACTGTTTTTGAAAAGGATTGATTTGTTGCTTTACCTCTTTTGTTGTAGTGTTGGTTTGCGCATACTTTGAAGAAATATGCAATCTTTGACTGGTCCATCGAACAAAAATGGATGTCGGTTTTACTACCTTCGCTTTTATTTTATAACAGTAAGTTATTCAACTCCTCACCGTTTTCGAATATTCCATTTTAAGTTGTGATTTCTGAGCCTATGTTTTTGTTTTTGGACTTCCTAGCGATGATAATATAATTTTATATAATTTTCAGATCCAGTTTTTCCAATGACATTCCTGTTGAATTCATGGATACCTGGCATGATAGACGCTTTAGCCCAAGCCACATTCTTGTCAGCTTTACTGCTGTTTTGGTTGTGTGTTTATCATGGATTAAGGCAGGTAATATCTTTTTTGGAAATCTCTTTGGAATGCTTTCGAATTAATCGGCACAAAATTTGCAGAATGAAAGGAGACTGTTAACGTTTTATTTTCCAAAATTTTTCATAGTCGGAATGTTATGGATCTCGGCCATTATTATAGCGACATGGGAGAAGTGTAACGAATTAAAAGATCCCACTTATAACCACGCTGTAGATACAAAAAATTACTATGTAATTCTTTTCATTTTGTAAAAATTATAGTGTTTAAAAAGTGTTACTTATGTTTTAGACGTTGAAGGTGTTCTTCTTTACATTTGGTGGAATTTACGTGGCTTATTTGCTTCTCCTATTGCTGAGGGCGTACAGCGAATTACGTTCGATGCCGTTTTTTGGTAAGTTTATTTTGCTGAAGCTCTACGTTGATATCCTCATGAATCCTATTCTTTTTATCCAGATATGAGGCTTAAGTTTCTCACTTTACTAATGTTAGTGGTCCTCGCCATAAGCCTAACGATTACAATACTCAGATTCGGGATAGGAGTTCTAGAAGACAATTTTGTAGCCCAATTATCGACTCATTACAATAGTTCTGTACAATTCATGTCCTTTTATGGGCTACTAAATTTTTATATCTACGCTATGGCATATGTTTATTCTCCAAATAGTAAAAGTTTGTTAGGTAAGCCTAAATAATTTTCTTTTTTTTTGCAATTTTATGTACTTTACAGAATCTAGTATTACCAAAGACAACCCAGCCTTTTCCATGATAAACGATTCGGACGAAGAGGTGATCTACGGTTCCGATGAAGACAGTAGGAGACCTTTGAATAGGTCTAGGAATGATGATGATAGTGATTAACACATTATGAATGGTAAAGTTAGCTCCGCCGTTTAAGCGGTCACAAATTTGTATGTGCTAATAATAATTATTCGACAGCCAATAATTGTGTAAAGTTTGATACAAGTTTTATGGTGATTTTAGCGCTCGAGATGAAGTCGGCATATATACATCAACATTTAGAAGATGAGACCTAAGTATAAGAACATGGGTAAAAATTACTTTGTTTAACTCGTTGTAACAAATAGGCCATTTCGCAGACTTTAATAAAAAAAACAATCGCCTAAATAAGAAAATTGACGTTTTCCAAAATAATTACTGAGAAATCATTAAAGATATTCCCATACGGTATTCAGTCTGTCAACATTTTTAAAATTTCGGATCTTCATGGCGTGCAACGTATTAAAAAAACTACAATTCCCCCGATCTTTTAGTTTGGAAAATAGAATATTCAGAAGTTTAAAGATATTTTCTATTCTATTATTCTTTTGAGATGAATGAGATGTTTCCAAAGTGATCAATAAGAAAATGTAGTATTGAATTTTTCTTAAAATTGTGACGATTCCAATTTTGGAGTAAGAAACTGTCTTGTTGAAGGGTTAATGTTAATTTTTCCCGATAACTGCATTGTTTAAACAATTTTGTAAGACAAAGATTTCAAAAATTGCCTGAAATTTTGAAGGCATGGATTTGCAAAACAAGATTTACGGGTTTTAGGAGTGTAAAAAATTATGTTACCATAAACCAAATCGATACGCATAGATATTGCTAACCTATCTATATCTACATAATGTACGATGTTTCATATTTTGTATTTTTATAAATTGAGCGTAATGACTAACGATTGCTTTTCGACAAAAAATGTAAAAAAATTATGTTCAAAATTGTTAATAAAAAATTGAACAAATGAGATACGAACTATATGTCTTTAATCCTGTCTTACACGCTGCGATTTATTGGCCAATTAATTGAATAATTTCCTGAGCAAAAAATCGGCATTTATTCGAATTACGTAATAATTGTCGAAAATTTCTCCTCACTTTACATTGAAAACACTGAACTCACTTTTCTACTACTCGATTAGCATTCAAACAGCAAAGTTAGTAGAAAATCCTCCACAAATGGCGGTAAAAATAGATCGATCCATTTAAACTTAGGATAAATTGCGACGTGTAAAATAGGCTCCACAAATTTTATTTTTAAATTACAGGAAACTATAATTTCTACTTCACTAGCCATATGTACTTTTATTATTCTGCCGTCCAAAAAGATCCAGTTGCAAACTCGAACTCGAAAAATTTTTTTTTTATATTTAATAGTTTAATACTTTTAATACTTACGAGATTATATTGTCAGAGTGTAGAAATAAGTTGTAATACTTACGTAGGAATGTTCAAACAATTCAATGTTTTATGTTCATATTGTTTGAATGTTCAATGTTTTAAACAAACAAAGTTGTACATTAAATAATATTGTATTGTACAAATAAACCAAATATGATTTTTTTCTGGTTTTGAGTCGTCTTTTTTTAATTGATTTACCTGTCCCATGAGTCCAATATCCTTCGAGCTTGGGTTAAAATTTGCTTTATATGAAGTAAGGCGGTATAGATATAACTGTTGTCTAGCCAGCTCTATGCCAAAAATCACCAAAAAGAGGACGAAAAAGTTCTTCAGTCATCAATTTGGTCACTATGGAAAACTTACGACGAATTAGCGTAAGTCCAAAGGTATTAATAATACGATCCGAAGACATTTTAAGACATAGTAGATATTTAATGTCTATATTGGTTATGGCTAGGAATAAGAAAACACAGGACCGTCAAGCTTTTCATTGTTGTTAAATTTATTATTACCGAGCGTTTGGAAAGAGAAAGTAATCCGAGGGGGATAAATCTGACGAACAGGGTGCGAGAGGAAGCAATTTCTTGCCAAATATGGCCGTGTTTTCTTGATTTCATTAGGCAAACGCTGGAATAAGTTCACATAAAATTCACCGCTTATTGTTCTCCTTTTTGAAGATAATCAATGAAAATTATCTCGCGGGCATCCCAAAAAAATTACGCCTTGACCTTACCAGCAGATGGAACTGTCTTCGCCTTCTTTGGAGTCGATCCTCTCCTTTCAGTCCATTGTTTTGACTGTTCTTTCATCTCAGATATGAAGTGATGGGCCCATGTTTTATCCGTGGTTATGAATCAAAAACTCGAAGTTATTGCTGCCAAACATCGCCAAACAGTCGATTGAAACATCCTCACACTCACCTTGCGCACAGCTTTTTAGTTTCCCAATTTTTAGTTAATATGCCATGTACAGCACTTTTTGAAATGCCTAAAATGCCTGCTAGCTTGCACACTTTTAGTTGATGGTTCTCTAATACATTTTGTGGATTTTCTTAACAATTTTTGCGTCACCTCGTTTGGTCGATCGCTGCGATATCCTAAACGACGACCACATAAAAAGGCGAAAGATATTTTTTAATATTTTTATTCAGTATTACAGACGTAATGTAACAGTTATAAACATATAATATATATTATTTACATCCATGTATATGGTATATATATAACTATATTACAACTTGATTTCAATTATTAAATGTTTGAAAGAAGGTGCCCGCAATTTTGCGAAAAAAACAACAAAAGATGATCGATCGCACCCTCTTTAATAACCGCTTCTTATACATTGCAAAAAAAAACAAGAAGGCGAACACAATATCGCTCAGTGTGCAGGAAAATGAAAAATCTATAATAGATTACGTCATAAATTAAAAGCGATAGTCTTTTGTTCTTCTTTTCTTCATAGTATTCTTCGCGTGAAGCGCCCTCTTTCTTTCTCGGATACGTTAATTTAATTGTTTTAATAACTTCATTTTTCCGGTGTTATTAATTAAATATATTACATGATTATGTCTTAAAAATCCGGTTACTTTTTGTTTAGTTTTTCTTTTGTTTTGATTGTCTTTTGTTCTTAGCGAAAGTATTCGAGTGGTATTTTTTTTTTTCGTGGCTAGAATTGGATTTCGTTAGATGCTTTTCTTTCATTGAGCGTAATCTGGAGGAAACATCTAACGTAGATTAATTTTTTCGCGCGTATATGTTTAGGATATATGTTCCAGTTTCTATTGACCTAAGCCGTAAGTGTAATGGTGAGTTTATGCACAAATTTAATTTAAATTAATATTTACCTTAAATTAAGATTAGGCAAAGCATGGTTCATGCAGGTACTTGGGTAGAGAAATGGGGGTGGTCGGCCTAATACATTTTCAGCTAATATCCTTTTCTTTGTCCATGACACACATTATTATGGAGCATGCCCAATATATGGTTCTGAGTTTTGATTAACCAATGTGCCTATGTTATGTCATAATACCATAATCCAACAGAAACGATAAGAACATGATCTTTACTTTCCATATCTTAAAATATACCTATGATAAATTCCTAATATTTATAAATAAATGCAACATGCAATATTTATGAATATAGCTGCTTATATGATGTTTAGCTCACTGACAAAGTCATATTTGAATATTCTTTTAGCGCAACTTTAATTTGTTACATGAACGCGCTTATGTTAATTCTGATTCCTTTTAATCGCCAATGTAACCTTAATTTAATTTTAAATTTGTGCATGGCCCTAACATAATAGGTAGGCGTATTTTTTTTTAGTGTGTATAGCCACAACAGTACTATATTTGCTTATTTTGATTTTTTTGAATTATAAAACAAGAACAAAGTATATTGATAATTGTGGTATACCGAGCGTAAAAGAGTAGTATTAAATTCTCGACTTTTTAACGCGGTATACCCGACGTTAAGTATAATCAATAAAGATGTCCTGGCATTTTATTCAGCGTTTTCACTTATTTTCATTCGGAAACGATGAGGGGCACGTTGTGCGAAATGGATGGTTCAAGGTATCACAATTATCACATCTAAAAAATTCACTTACGTAATTATTAGATAATATGCAGTGATTATATTTTATTTACGTCATTTTCTTTATTTACTTTACAAGACTATATTTTTGCATAAAAGATTTTTTTTATATAACAAACGATAATATGAACGCACATTAGCCATTTATAACTTTACGAATATCATACAAATTTTTACATGAGTACATACAGATTTGACTAGAAGTACTTAATAGTAATAATGGCGTTCAACAACGATTAACAATCAATATTATTTTCTTCTATTTTTTTTCTCGTAGTTAAATTTTTTTTAAAATTTTTACCATCGCTACATCTATTAAATTCTATATTTATATGTGATTGTTAAAAAAAAGTGATCGGAAATTTCGTAGTCGTAATAAACGTAAAAAATTATATAAAAGTTTTTAAATTGCTTTCTTCTCTTTTGTGGGAGGTTGCAGAAAAATCATAGAAGGATTTCTGTTCGAGACTTTCGTCATTAACGGTGTAAAAATAAAAATCATACTATCTACAGTAGAACCTAGATTATCCGGGCGCGCTTAAACCATGTAGCGACCGTGCTAAATGTTTGATTACAGGAATACTCAAAAATTGAAATTATCCGTGCATAGTGTAATCGTCTATTGCAGCTTTGCATTTGAAATTACTCACACACACTTGAATATTCAATTTTTGCACATATTGGATACAGTAGCTTTGCATAAGGGAATTAATAAAATAAATAAAAAAATAAAATAAAATAAAGCAGCTCGAAACAGGCCAGGACCCATGTGTGTTCGTTGGGCAGAAATCTTTCTTCAGTGATTGGTTAATTAGTAAATTTGGTCTTTCCTTGGAATGTGTAAGTTTAGTATAAGGGTGAAAACTTGGCGCAAGTGAAGTGGCTACTTGATTCAAGAAAATGATTTTGACGTTGATCAAATCTATAACGTCGCCCAAATGGGGCTCTATTGGAAAGCTATGCCGAGAAGAACGTTGTTTTCTCGGCATTGCGTTTCAAAACAACCCCGTTTCATCGACATTATAGATTTTTTCAGTGTAATGGAGGATTTGGGCGTTGCTGAGAATTTGTTGAAATTTTTATTAAAATAATAAATACTTTTATATAACGTGTATTTTGTTTTTATCTTTTCAATTGTGGCTTTCAATTAAGAGATTAACCATAATTAGGTTGGATAATCGGGATTCTACTGTATTTCCTTGTCGAAACATCCTTAATTGTAGATAGTGTTATTAGCAGCATTTGATATAGGAAATTGCTCTGAAAGGATTTTTTTTGCAATTTTATTCAATTTTGCAATTAATTGTTTTTGAGCCATGATTTTTTTTTTTTTTCCAATAGAAACTCTCATTTTTTTTTCGGCAAAATTCGATATAGTGTTTTCTAATGTACGTTGGTACTGAATAGGGAGCGTATTACTTACCTTCTTTTTTAAGTAGATATGTCGTGGTCTTTGTTACTAGTACTATTAGTAAGCCGTTTACTAAATAAAACGAACCGCATTCTTGCTCACAGTTTGCAAGACGTTTTTCGGATAGTAAGCAAATTTTATCAAAGTTTAACAAGAGAATAGTGAGGTAAATATAGCGAGATATCCTAAGTAATCTTACTATCAACAGTACCATTTACAAGCAATTTCTAGCACAAATCGCCGCACGAAATTAAATGTCATGTTACTTAGTTGTGCTTGCGTGCAGGATTGCCAACAAGAAGAACGTGTTCGTACCAATTTTTAGTATTAAACATACTAGATTTTACTATATGCGTATTATTCTTTACTCGTAGGTTCTTACTAATTTTCATTTTGGACGTAGAAATTTGAATAGACGACGGTCTATTTTACACTAAAATTTACTATAAAAAGTAATCGATTTCGATTCAAATTATAGGTAACGATGGCAACTGTAAGATGTTCGCCACAATCCACGTCTGTCTACTATAAAACTGAGCTAAGGGCGCGAACTTTTTTTCTAATTTGTGGGTTAAATGTAGGAAAATAAGGATATTCTAAAGCTGTGAACCTAATGTTGCATACAAGTGTAAGTATTGACAACACTGCTTTTATACATTGAAGTGGACTTGCACTTGAGAAAATAGTGAATATTAACTGATTCTAACCTTAGAAATTCATCTTTTATCGACAAGCCACTGTCTGTCTTATTAGCAGAATTACAAGAGACGAAGGTACTTCAGATTTGATACATCCATGGGTGTAGCTAGAGGGAGGCAGGGAGAGGCCATGCCCCACCCCCCACATCTCTGAAATAATTTTACTTTTCAATTTTTGCCACCCCCTCCTCCGGTCGTACAAAATTCTCCAACATATCAACTATAATTGGCCCTCCCCTTGCCTGGCTACGCCCATGGATCCATCTACCATCCTTCTGTTTTACAGTTTAATTGTGAATTGGGTTATTGACTTCAGTTAGAATGATATTTCTTTTAAGAATTTTACTATTATAAGCTATCTAAATGAAACAATTTTATTTGAATTATAATATGGGCGTCCTATTAAACAGCTATACTTTAAAACGGATGATATTAATAAAAAAAAAGAATAAATAATGTTATATCCAGAAAATTTCTCATCCCTTTTCTGGGAATTCTCCAATTTTTCCTTGAATTTATTCCAATCTGCACTTAAAAAAAAGCATAATTAATTAAGGTCGTAAATTTTGCGCTGTTTTAACTGAGTCGGAATAAATGGAACAATATTAATTACAAACGCCGCCATTCCCTTGGTTTTTAAATTTTTAAATTCCTAGAGAAAATTAGCTCGGATTACGTAGGTGGGCGTGTTCTTCAAATATACATTCATTTCACGTTACTGCAGTGTAATGAAATTCTCATTAGAGATTATATTGGTTAGTATTCAAACCTGTATTATTGATTACTTTCCAGAGATTGGCATTATATATACCAACTGGGTACTTTAAAATTAGTCAGTGTATAGTGCAAACACGTAAAGTACGGAAGTATGGAAGTAGTAAGTTTGGCGATGTGTTCACTAGACGCGGCTATTTTTTAACCGGGGATTAACGTGCTAATTCGTGATTAAATATTTTATTAATTTTCTGTTACGAATTATTTGGCCTTTGCCAGAACTTAAAATTAAGCAAACTAGTAAGAAAAATATAAAATATAGAAGTGCATCGTAGTTTCCGTAGATCTACGTCTGATTTTGGCTGATTAATTTGTTGTTGAGATGTAAGCAATGCGTTTTATTCCGTTGTGAACATTATACTTTTAGACGGTTCCAAAAGAACGACAAATTGATCCAAAGTTCAACCGTATAATATAAGATATACATTTACTTTTTTGTCAATGTGACCACCCAGTAAGTTTGACTAGGAACGGCCACTATTCTTTTTTATACAGGATGTTAATTTTTATTGTAATCAATAAACAGTAGAATTGCCACTTTCATTTAAGACATAAATGTCATTTGGTTTTCGAGAATTCTTGCAAATTACTGTAAAAGACAAAAACTTCTTTGTGGTTTTTTATCGTAAATTTACCTTGCCTCTGAAATTCCTAGAATACTATGCGAAAATGAACTCTAACGCGGAAGCGGTCGTTTTTGGACGTAAATATTGATGTAACAAACGGAATGAGGCGCGGATTATTTGTCTGTTTATCCCGAGGAAGCTGAAATGAGGTGAAGGAATGAAAAAAAAATCAAATGACTTTTGGGAGTCGTAATTAATTATCGGATTATTATTACACTACAATTGAATTTTCAGCATATTCTGCCGTTTCAGGATTATGATCGTTTTCCTCTGTTATAAGGTACAAGTAATGAAAAATTCTGAAAACGAACATTTTTTCCTACTATCAGGCTACGATTAGAATAGTGATACAGTATATTTAGCGAGTTATCAGATTAAATGAAAACATATCTGAAAGTAAATTTGAAAAAATGCAATCCATACTTTGTAATTAAAAGATACATATGAAAACAAAATGTATAGTCTGTCAATGTACGAGGGAATGCGAGCGTGTGAAAATTTCAGGTATAATTTAACGACTACAAAGAGTGTTTGGTGAATTTGCAGAATCTAAAAGTAGTGTATATCGGTGGATCGATCGTTTTAAAACTGGTAGAACATTATTTGAAGGCGATATCGATAAGGGAAACAAACATTACTGCCATGGAGGACCTACTGAAAGAGGACAGACGAATGAGTATTTGTCAAATTGGTGTACGCCTAAGAATAGGTACATGACAACTTCATGACATCTTACATGATTGTTTGGGCGTAAGCAAAGTTTCAGCTAATTGAGTGCCAAGACTGTTGGGACCGTAACAGAAACTCACTAGATGTGACATTTATCGTCAACTTCAAGAGCTGTTATCTCCATACGGTGATGAATTTTGGCAACGGATAATAACCACTAAATCGTATCATAAATAAGTGGACTGCGGAGACACCGAAAAAGTCCTTCGGGAACGGCTTAAAAAATTAGTTTGTCATTGGTATAAACGTATTCCGTTAAGTGGAGATTATGTTGAAAAACTATATTGTAATATTGATGAAAATTGACAAAATAAAAAAATTATAGCTAAATACCCAGACCTTTGGAAACATCCCTCGTAAGTTCCTTAGTTTACCTTTTTTGAGCATCTTTAAAAAGTGTACGTATGGTACTTCATTGCTTGTGCTGGCAGCGTAGCAACAGAAACTTTGCGAAACGTAACTATTGTCTAGAAAGTCTAGAATATGATGTTAGAACTTTCGAGCACTCACAAAAGTACATCAGATTGATTATAGGGAAAATTATTTACAAATGTGATGCAGATTCCAAAAATCGAACAAAAAAAGACATCGATTAAAAAAAGGTTAGCGCCATCTCGCGGTAACGTATTTGGTTTTTGTTTTAATTATCAAAGAGTGTGTGGCTTCGATGAATACAGTAAGGTTCTCAAAGTATTAAAATCTTCGTTCATTCCCGAGATATTGCGCCGTTTCATTCCTCGCTAAACACACTGTATACCAGCAAATGATGTAAATATCAAAAATGAATATTTTAAGTCCCTAATTTAATAAAACAGTGCTTTGCTTTCACGGAGGAAGCAAAGTATGAATAATCTATGGTAATGAGTTTATTTGAAGAAGGTCTTCCAAATCTGGAAAATAAGACTCCAAGCTTCTTTCACAATTGCTGTAAAAAAAATTTTTTGTCGACGTGAGTTATATACATATCTAACAAAGAGGTTTCGTTTTAACTAACGTTTAAATCTAAAACTAAAATTAACTAGTTAAATATTACAAAAAAAAAAACTATTTACCATAGAAGCTTCTAAATCGATCCAGAATGCAATTATATTCCCTATTAATAATATTAATCATTTGTTAAATTAATTGCGTTATGTTATTGTTTTACTTTCTTCACGATATACCATTTGATGGAACAAAACTTCCACCAAAATAAATAAATTTCGTTTCAAACTAACTTCGACGAGTTAAATAAGAATTCTAACTTAGGTAACTTCTCAGTTTCCTCTAGGTAGGTTAGTTTCCTCCTAGCAAATGTTTTTTTTTCCTCCTTTAGACGAGGGTTTAACCAATAAATTATGTCAGTGATTTTTTTTTATATATCAAATTTCAGCGTTAGAATTAGCGGATAAAAATAAAATTAAACGTATCTTCGGACCTAGAATAGTAAAAATAATGACGTATCTATATGTATCGTTCCATATGAATAATTTTTCTTTCAAACAATCTTTTCCTTATTCTATACATTTATTTTCATATGCTCGAATGGTTACGAAAATTAAAAAATTACACTATAAAGATGCCGATCGCATCTCGACGTTCAGGAAAAATAGGATACATATAAAAGATGATGATAAAAGAAAATGTTTTTGGCAACGTCACCACAGTCACAATATCTTCAATTATATTACCGATCTTTCGCTTGAATTGAAGCGGAAAGAAATGTTGTCTGGATACTAGCATTACAACAAAATCGATGATAGAGGTCGCTAGTCGTTGTCATCATCGCGTCCGACGAAGTTCAATAAAATTCATCATATTTCGCCGGACTTCGTAACGTCAAACTATTCGGGAAGGGACGAAGACGAAGCTGATGACAGTGAGGAGGAGGATCCGTTCGGAGTGTTATGGTGTTCCCTGTTGAGTGAGTTGATGAGTGCCTCATTTTCTCTTCGTACTGAAACAAACATTTTTTCCCGTTAAAATGAAATCAAATAAGTGTCGGACAACCAAAACTGTGTAACATAGATGCCTGGACGTTGCCACATTTCTAAAAGGACAGAGGAGGCAAAATTTAGTAGGGAAGGTATTATAAATAGACGGAATTTGCATTATTGGGCTTTTATTAGAAAGGCAAATTTTCAAAATAATTTTAATTTCATTGTATTTTACATTATGTTTGACCGAGTTTCATTCAGAATTTATGTTGAAAATTTAACTACACAAAGATATTTGATATAAGTTTTGAGAGCGACAGTATCTAATTTTGTAGGAGAACAGCTTCTCAGCTTATTTCGTCATTGGCATTAAATGGACGGATTTGCAGCACATTCAGCTAATGGTGTTGCGCATGAACATATGAACATATTCAATAGCATTGGTTTGACCGCAATGAACTATGCAGATGTTCACCTAGATCTCGCGATCTGACCCCAAATGTTCTTTTAAATAGATATAAGGAATGTTAGTACAGATCGATGCAGAATTCTACATCATAATATTAAATAAAAAATGGGTCGTTATATTTAAGAAATTCAACATTAGATGCTTTAATTTAAGTTTTTTTTTTAACTATCCTGTACGTAATTGAGCTGCAATAAATATATCGTTGGAATTGAGGGTTTTCCTAAAAACAAATACTGATATCTTTTAAAAAATTTGGGTTTCCGGGTTGAAACCGCGGCGTAATTGCATGAGAATGCCGACGTTTCGCTCTTAATTGTATGGAGCTTCTTCTGAGCTGTTGCATGTTGTCTCACTGATGAAGAGATTCGCACTGAAAATGAAACGGATAACCGTCGTCTGTGTCAAGATTGTTGAAATGTTTGTAGATAAAGCTTGTAGAGATGCTATGAAAATTTACAAACATTAGACGGCGGTTCATCAATCCCAGGAAGACGCAAGCGATTGTGTTTGCCTGTGTTTCCCAAAATCAAAGTCAGAGCGACGGAGATCGACTGGAACAGCAAGATCGAGTACCTCGGAATGATCCTTGACGAAGGGCTGAATTTCAGGAGTGCTCGGAGCATCTCAGAAGTGCTCGAAACAAGGCACTAGGTGCATTGTACCCCATCCTCTCCAACTTCCACCTCAACCCTAAGACGGGCATTATGCTATACAAGATACATATACGCCCGATCGTTACCTACGCCAGTTCCATCTGCGTCACAGTGGCACCCACCTACATTACCTACCTTGCGATTAGTGAGAAGTTTATTGCGTAAATAAAATGTTATTCCAATAAATTAATAAAGTACACTTGATTGAAGAATTGTCAGATTACGATTTTGACCGACGGCTGGAGTTTTGCGAAATAATGATTGCGATTTGAACTGGATTCATAAAGCCCATACTCAATTTCCACAAACATTTAATGTTTGGATAGTAGTTGTAAAAAGAAAGCTTGAAGGACCATTTTTTTACTGACGGAAGATTGAACGGGAGAAAGTATTTAGATCTATTGAATAACTCAACTTTTTCAGCACTTCAACACAATGAGCAGTTACCTCAATATTTTTTAGTTTATACAGGATGGAGCGTTTTACCACTGCGATAAGCGAATTAGGAATTTTTTATGTTACTTTTCCAAATCGATGATTTTGATCGTTTAAGGGTGTGTTTATAATGAAGCTGAGATAGTAGATACTAGCAGGGACAAAAGCGTCGGAAATGTATCGCGACTGGTATTCATGACACTTTTGCGGCTCACTTTGACAGCTGTCAATATATTTCCATTGCTCTCTTTTTTGATTTTGCTGTTCTTGTTCCACTATTGGAGGCTTAATGTAAATTTCGCTTGTTAAGTTGCTAAGTTTTGCTCAAAATCGCTGTCCACAGAAGTCGCGTAGTTTCAACATAGATACCTGCGTACAAAAAATAGTCGCATTTAGTGGATGTAAGCATTGTGGACAACTGTCCCACAACGGTTGTGCCCCATGAATGCCTCGCTATCGTCGCTATTATCGAGTATTACAGCTCACTTTTGTAGGCATGGTTATACTCATCGATAGGCCAGTTTTGCTAACTCATCGCTTTTATCGACTATCATAGGTTCACTATAAGCACAACCTTAGGCTGTATTCACGTAGGATAGAGTGAAATTTGCGTAAGAATTTGGCAACTGAGATCCATGATATCCTTTATCATAACTTAATCTAAATTTATCTCTTGTTGATATTAACAATTGCATTATTGTATTATTATTGTAAATGTTTCACTGCTGTCATTAGCGCATTTTACAATTTAATTGTAGATTGTGTAAAAAAATGAAAAAGTGGAACATTCCATGGAAAATTAGTATCTTGATTGAAGCAAACCGTCAAAATAATTCGTTTTTTATTCCGATAGTTATATAGTTGCACGAGGTGAGTTTTGGAACTGTGAGATTAGGTTATTATAAACATATGTTGCCTATTTTGCGTCAATGGTCGAAAATTTATTTTCATAGCTTATGGTATAGCAATAAAAATGGCACTTCTACAGTTATTCTAACTCGCCGAATCTAAATAGAAGCCTTCCGTATGGTGATCCCGTTTTTTTTTTGATACCGTACGATCTCTATCTTAGTAAAATAAAACGCGTTATAAGTAATTACGACGTGATGTTATTATCATTTTCCTAAAATTAACGTTTTATTTGTAACACGCGCTTGTTTTTAACGTTCCCTTTTTATAAATACATATACTGTAATGTAATGGAGGAGAATATTCTTGTGTGGCAATTTATTTACCAGCGTAGATAGATATGTTTTCTTCTTCTTTTTAACGGGCGAAGATAACATTTGAGACGAAATTTTTACGATTCTATTGGTTAAATGAGCGCGCCTATGTAACAATCTCTCGTTATCGAGCCTAAAAACATCTCAGAGCGCTGCTTTAATTTGCTCCTTTTATTGCGGATCGAGGCTATTGTTTAAGATACGTTTGAATTAAGGAGTTATAAACAACGTACTCAACAAATAACAACGATTCATCTTCTAAAATTATAATGTGCTGGTGACGTATAAGGGGATGCGGTTGAAAGTAATGTATCTATTAAATAAGTTGTGATATGCATATCTAGTTTGCTGATTCAATAAACATCTTTATGGAGAGCCATGTTGATTGTTGACTCCAAATTTCGTCCATTTTGATGACGCGAAAACTTCAACTGCCAATGACTGAAAAGCGGGTAACAGTATCAAGCAATATGCTCATCAAAATCTATCCGATTAAAGGGTTAGATATTTCGATTTCGAATATTCCTGAAGTTTGGCGATTAACATTTTTTTTTTTTTACTTCTCTCACCTTCAAACGTCCTGATTCTCGAACAGTTAGAGCAATTGAAGCAAAGTTTTGTAGTTTCCCATGTAATAGTAGCTTTATATATGATATTAAAGTTTACTAAGTTTCAATTGTATAAAGTCCAGTAAATAATTGTCGTTATATTTTTTCGCTTGCCTATGTGTTATATGTATTTTTTGAAGAAGATCTTAAGTACGCTTTTCAAGAACGAAGATGCAAATGTTATTATTTTATAAGCGTAGACTTCAGAAATTTTCACTTTTGAAACGTTTGAAAAACTCGTTTAGTAAAGACGCATGTGGTATAAATACAAAGATTTAGAAAACTATTGAAAACATCATACATTTAATTAATCCTTCCACTCATTTAATTAATGAATGTATAAATACTGGTATTTATTGTAAACACACACAAAGTTTCAACCGCAACTCCAATCTTCAAAAAGAGGTTGTGTTGAAAATGTAAATAATCATCGTCCCATCTCAATAACACTGATATTTTTAAAAATATTTGAAAAGTTACTCAGAAAAGAAATAACGAATTCTTTAGATCAGAATCTTTTATACAGCATCTACCAGTTCGGCTTTTAAAACAAATTGTCTACAAATTTAGCACTAGAAAATCTGATTAATATTGCCTCACAAAATTTTGAGGATCGCAAGTACATCTGTGTATGTTTGATCTAAATAAAGCCTTTGACTGCGTAAATCATAACATTTTAGTTAATAAATTCAGACATTACAGTTGTTCTGAGGAGAGTAGTAAATCATTACAATCTTTCTCAAGTGAAAGGGCACAGTTTGTCTCTCATTGGAAATTAAAGGCATCCATTACGGTGTAGCACGAGGATCTGCCTTGGGTCATTGTATTCTTTATATATTAACTATAAATTACCAATATTGTTGCTCTGACACTAAATTGAGGTTTTAGTTGATTTAAATGTACAGATATCGAGTGTTTCTTTATCTAATGGTATCACTGTCAAGATTATATTCTGTAGTTTGTTTGCGTTTATGCACAATTTGCTTTCTGCAAACCAATTTTCAATTGCATTGGTGTCGGCTATAGCCTTGTAGCCGACATACGACATATGTATCAAACTCGCGAAAATCATGGAACAGTGGTCCAGTTAAATCGTTCTACAATAATAATGAGTTGAGTTGCTGCACAGCACCAATTCCGAATTCATTTTGATATTCGTCGTCACGAATCCCTCTTGTCATGTCATTAAAGAGTGGGTACCTGTATTTGAAGGAACAGGTTTAGCTAAGGATGTCAAACATACTGGGCCAAACAAAAGTGTTAGAAACGCTGATAACATTGATCGTATTAGAGCAGCTACAGAACGCAGTTCAAACCGTTCACTTCGAAAACAATGACGGGCGTTAGGCTTACTTTACATAGAACTTTGTATAAGGATCTCGATTTTCAACCACACAAAATTAAGACTGTCCACGCATTAAAACCAACAGATCTTCCAGCTCGTCTTCATTTTGCTGAAACCATGTTGCAAAACCAAATCGATATTCACAACTTGTGGATGTTTGAGGCGCATTTCCATTTATGTGGCTATACAAATAAACAAAATAGTCGTTATTGGCACTCGAAAAATCCACAGGAACTTCACTGTGACAGGCAATGCAGTGCATCATATCGAAATGAAAACATGGTTCCAGATAATGCTACTTCATATACCGCAAGAGCATCATTAGAAGCTCAAGAAAGATTGTTCCGGAGTCGTATCACTTCCAAGGGAACATCGAATGGCCCGCAAGATCTTGCGGCATGCAATTACTTTTATGGGGCTTCTTAAAGAATAAGATTTTTAATAAACCAAAAAAATATTCAAGAGATAAAAAGAAAACTTATTGAAGAATTCGCTAACATTTCTTTGGATATGTTACTTCGTGTTATGGAGAATTTCAATGGCCAGCTTCAAGAATGCATACAGAAAAGAGTCATTTAGACGACATAATTAAAAAAAAATAAAGATGGCGTGTAATTAAGTTACTGCTGTTATATTTTGTTTGAAATAAATAAATTTACTTTCAAGGTTAATTATTTTAAAAACATTCCGCTCTCACGGACCATCCTTTATTTTAGAATGCATTCTTTTTCTAAAAGATAACGTGCACAAATACTTTGCAAACAGCGATATGCACAGCTACCCTACTAGACAAAATAACAGCGTAAGGGTGAACTATACTATGTTGAATAAAAGTAAATATAGCGCCAACTATGTCGCCGCCTAGTTTTTCAATATATTACAAAATTGCACAAATATGCGAATAATTTTGAAAAAGCTCGTAAAGCCTTCTATTTCACGGAAGAATTTATTAATAATAATTTACGGATATTGTTACTATGATGTAATTGTCCAACGTCTCCTATATGTAGGTATATATCTGTATGTATTTTAATTATTTATTAAAGCATTCTGCTACTTTCCTTCTTCGAAATTGTTTTTGCACTCCATCAAGCCCTGGTGTTTTCCAGTTGAGAGACTTTTTCAATGTTTTTTTGACATTTTTTATTGTTATTTGTTATGTTCTTTCCTAACGCCCCATATCCGTTTCATTTAATTTCATTTCTGAATTTGGTCCGTTCGATCACAGATAAGATATTGGATAAGTCAGTATTACAAAATAGAAATATGTATAAATAAAATTAGCGAAAGAAATACATAAGTTATAACAATTGATCTATAAATAAAATCAATAAGTAAGATTAATGTATAAATAAAGCTAATGTGTAAATAAAATTAATATGTAAATATGGAAATAAAATGAACATGTTATCAACAATTAATTTATAAAAAGTTATCGTGCTTTCATATATCGATCAACACTGTAGAGACGGTGTTCTTTCTATTTCGCTATACAATTGAACCCTTTAATTTTCTTTTTTGGTCTCAGTTCTGTGATATGCAAATAACAGGGGTGTAAATCTAAATTTATCTTCGCTACCTGTATAGCTTCAATGGGCTGAGATATTGATATCCCAGTGTCACTTTCAGCGGTTAGACCTAGATTTGTGTTGATATTTTGTTAACCTCTCGCGTTCTTCTAGTGGAGTATTACTTCCGTTGCCGAATGCCTAATCCATGTGGCTAACGGAAGGTCCACTGTTAAGACGGCTTAGACCAAGTGGGATTCCTTGCCCTGGACGGCCACTCTCATTTCTCCTGCTCCTAGTATCCATTTCTGTTGTATCGTATTTTACAGCTACCTACCAACTTCTGTATTTCAACCGCCTCTCTGAGGAACCGCTGACTACCCTGGATCTGTCGTGCCGATCTATGAGCCGTTAACTAGCAAAGGAGTTACGCCAATTTAGTGGTGGCAATACTCACCACGTCACAGTCACTTTCGATAGGCATTGCAACTTTTATTTAGCTGTAGGTTTCCCAGGGCTACCCCTGTTGCGCCCTTCAGGGACCGCCGCTGTTGGGTGGGGATTGCTTATTTAATTTGCAGCTAATCTCTATATCTAGAAGCCACTTCACGATCCGCCACCTGTAGACCTCGTTGTTAGCCCACAGTATAAAGCTACTTAATTTACTTTGTTTTTCACTTTTATTTAACCTTATCTTAAATTGGGATTTGATTAATTAGGACATTAGGTCTAATTTTTAGAAAAAAAAAAAATTGATTGCGCGTAAACGGCTAGAGCTAATAGAAAGAAACGTATATTGAGGAATGTGCAGATATAAGTTTATAAGTCGATACGGTCGAATGGCGAAATTTCAAATTATGATCTAGTTAAGAAAAGGCCGTTAAAATTTTCACAACGTAACGTTTAACTAATGGTGGTGGTGCAGAAATAAATGATAGGTCAAGGACAAGACTTCGATTCCATCATGCATCTTCATTACATATAGTGCATTGCATTTGAAAAAAATACAAAGAAATTCGTGGCGTTGTCCTTGACCTTCCATTTAGCCGCCACTGTATTTAACTGAAGACGAAAATCGTGTTTAATTATATACCAGAGGCCGTGCATTTCGATGTGGAGCAAAACTGAAGAAATTTGCTTCGAATGATTTAGCCGTTCTAGAGTTATTGACATTTATATTTATAAAAAAGTCCAAAAACCGCTGCAACCTCAAACCTTAAGGTGCTCTAGTGCCGGTTAGAAACAGTTGTACAATTAATAGTTGGCCTTAAATTTAATTAAACAGAAAATCTGACGCAGGTTCAACACTATTTGCGTTGTATAAGCATAAACTGAACGTTAACCAGTTGCTTGTGTGTTGAGTGTTTGTCAAAGACGGTTGGTAACAACGATGACAATATGTTTAACAGAGTATTTTATCTAATAATAGTTATATAGTAAAATAAGCCCGAATGACAATAAACGGTAAATATTGTGCAGTATCATGCAGTAAAAGCAATATATCGCCATATAAACATACATATCTTGTAAATCGATAAAAAGGTTTGATCGTGTACCAGTTTTATAGGAACATCTGTAGTTTGCAAATAGTGTTACTTAATAACAACTTTAATTAGTTACCATATCGAATGAAATACAGCAACATACTTCCTATGAAAACAAAGGCCCGAAGCAATTCTTAAAGAGCCAGTGTTGTCATGACTTCCCCGAGACTTCTTCTTTGTGACGAAGCTCTTAGAGAATGAAATTTTCGTAAATCATATTCCATCCGAAAGTTTTGGCCTTTCAGCGTACATTTTATAATTACCAACTTCGAAAAATACGACGGGCTCGCTTCCTTGACAAGAGGAGAACATTTATTAAACAGCGTCGGTAGAATTAACACCGAAGACAAAAGCAAAACCCCCGAAACAGGGTATTCATGGTGGCCCGGTCTTTTTCGCGAACCTCGAAAATCTAAAGTGGAAAGTAAGGGAGAAAGAAGAGAGTTAAGGGTTTAATCTAATTTACATGGAAGTCGATAACTTTCATATTATCCTAACAAATGAAAATTTACTTTCTCTCAGCTAGTTGATCCTGTTTCCGTTTAGGAGGGGTCTGAGCGATATGGAAGCTGTGTGCTTAAGGTGGGAACGTACGTGATGTGAAATCGTGATTATTAAAGCGTTTAAAGAAAGTTCAACTGATCTACATATAATGATGAGGAATTAGAATCCTTTAGATAAATTTATTCTGTGACAATTCAGTAGAAAGACTGTCAAACCATTATTGAAAATCTTTTTGAATAAAACTACAGACATATACTAACGACAATTTAAAAATAAAATCATAACGGTTTGAAAATTCCAGAGTAATATTTAAGAAACGGAAATTTTGATTGCAACTATCCTCCAGAAGGTTACATTCGTAGATTTTGCACCTTTGGTGTAACCATCTTTAGCTTCAGCAACCCTAAAGCGACGCATCTATCATTCAAGTTGAATTTTTCTGGTGTTTTATTCTGAACAACTTGTTTCCCTGAATCTCTTATTAAGAACGCTTAATATAAAGAAAAATAATCACAATTAAACATTTCCAGGAGAGGTAGATAACTATAGAGAAAATTGGAAACAGGAAATAACATCTTTTGTTCATAACATTTTGGATGCGAGGAATATTAATAAAATTCTAACCACCACGTGTGTTTTCCATTACTTTGCTGCCCTACTAAACCAGGAAGCGGTAAGTGACTCAACGATTGATTTCAGGTAACTGATGTTTTACGTTTTTGTTTCTGTATATTTGTTGTAGTTGCCGCTAAAAATAAATGAAGTTTTAAGTCATTTAATCTTCGGGTACCGTTGTAAAATCTTAGTAAAAGCCGCATTTTGTGCTGCAGCTTCACATAAAGCCTGAATATTAATTTCTGAAAAATATGCAGTTACCGCTTTTTGGTTTAGGAGGGCAATTTGTATAATGTTTCTTTTATCAAAATAAATATTTTTTTGATTGCACTTACGTTTAATATAACTTTCTTATTTTAAAAACAATGGTATATTTTCTATCAGTTTAATCGATTGTACACATCGCACGAACATAATTACAATTAGGGCACCTTATCTCTAAGTCTACTGTTTTCGAAATACTTACGATCATGTTGAAAGTTTAGCATTTGCATGTTGATCGTTAATATCTTAAAAACTAATAAAAATAGGTATATCAAACCCTAATATCAATCAACGAGGAATTTCCTTTTCAATACAGTGTAGTTAAAGATATCATGACCTATTTGAAGGAAATTAGTTTTTTAGTTTGAAAATATTTATATTTATTAAGTTCCACAAAAGTAAATGCCTTAATCTGTATTATATTCTCAAAAATTTAATTTCAACAAGAGCGGTGCAAATACTAACATTTCAAAATTTTCAAAAACAGTTGATTTTAGTGATATGTATATTCGATTAAGCTGATAAAAAGTATACCATTGTACTTAAGGAGCTTGGTAGCCACCTCCGGTTCAATCGGAAATGTTTCGCAATTGAAAATATTTTAAATTACTAGGTCCGATACTATAACTACTTGTTCCAAAGCTTCAGAATTCTATTCATAATAACATCATTTAAACTTCTGACGAGTTTCGTGCAATACGCTGTATTCAAATCTACAACTTTTATATTTATTAGTGAAAACTTAAATTACGTGGAACAAGAAAATCTAAGAACCGCTGCTATAGAGACGTTTAGAACAATGTTCCATACTTTGAAATATTGAATATCTTACTTGGCTGGTCATAATGTAATAGTAAAACTCACATAAAAAAATAGCTGCGATACGTATGTATCTGCAAGAAAATTCTATGTATATAAACTATGGAATGCTGGAGATTGTAGTCTATCGATATTCTATACTCCCGGAAGCAATCGACGAATTCTTTTGATTTAGTGCCAGCTAGATCTATAAGACGGTGGCAGCTAAATTGTAAAGAGCAAAATAGAATATAAATTAACTATCGTAGCTTTTCTCATCTACACACATTTTCTCAAACATAGTAACCTTCGATCTGAATCAAACAACGGATACCCCTCCTATATAGTTGTACCTAGGATTTCGGATTATTGTGGAAGTTATTTTCTCCGAATCACCGGCGATATTTGCGAGGTGGTCGTGCATAAATTCTGTCGTTTTTTATGGGTTTTTTTAACGTCCCCATAAAACCATTCTACGCAAAATTTCAACTAATCTCATCCCGCTCTTATAGACGGGTCATGTAAAAGAAAAAATCCACCTCTTTATAGTAGTGAAAAAAACCATGGCTTTTATCTTGCTAATTTTCCAGTTTACGAAATAATAAACTCCCTAAAGGACGAGCATTGTCCGAGATTCAGGCTAAATAAATTACACCAGATTTATAGCTCCAAGATCGCGTGCAAATCGTGGGAAGCGAAATCGATTGAACCGATTTGTTTAGCGTTTGGTGTAAGATCCGGCCATGCCGCAATGTTTACCGTGAAAAAAGTTTGATGGTAGGTTTTTATTGCGAGAAATCAGAAAGAAAGATCGACATTGTTAGAAATAATTATAGAAAATTTTCTAGAATTCTCTCATTATTTTCATTACCGCTTTTATTGATTTAAAATTTGATGATTTCTTATAACGAGACTTACAAAGAAAGAAAGTAGTGTAGCTTTAGTTAAAATTCTCATTTCATTATTCCGATTAAAATTTCGACAATCCGAACAGGATTGATAACAATAAATTATTTAGTGGGATGATGATGTGGAATGATCAATAAAGAAACAATCCGAAAGTGATTGTTTTGATGACATTGCTTTTACGTACTCGATTGCCGCACATTGCAGATATATGAACTCCCAAAATTTCGCCGAAATTTTTTTATTGTTCTATCGAACGAACAATCTAGAATTTTCGGAATACAAGGTTTGTTATGTCTCTGCACATAGTCAGAGAGCCTCAGAAAAGAATGACTAGGGTTAAGCGTTTAATTAAGTAGGAAGACAAGTAGGATAATATATAGTCAAGAAATAACTGGAACAGACGAAGTTCCGCATAGTTGGACAAGTTTAAAAAACGCAAGACAACGTTATTGTTAATATTATTATTATTAACTGAATTATCACAGATCCCTATTGATGTTTGCCTTACCTTCTGTGTTTACTGTCAAAAAAACAGAGACTATGTGACACGATTAAGGAAACTTAATGTTAGGTTAAGAACAATGTTGAAGTATGTTGTTGTAGATTTCCGCGGTCGTTGCTTTCTTTTAAAGAATCTAGGTTTCCCGATTTAAACCACATCGTAATTGCATGAGTTTGCCGACGTTTCGTCCTCAATTACATGTTCTTCTGCTGCATGTCGTACCGCTGCAGTGAGAAGAATAGTCGCCGTCGTTTGTGGTCAGACTTTTATAAGGTTGAACGGGTTCTGAGATGGGTTGAGAGGATTTTAACGTCCACTGAGAGAATAACATGTAACTATCGTCTCCATTGAGATTGTTGGGATGTTTGTAGATATCGATAGCTTTTACAACTCACCCGACCCGGTTCAACCGGGCGAGTTGCAAATGCAATTCGATATGATCTCATTCTGACTTCAACTCAAATTGAAATTAAACGTCGTTACCAGAGTACAGTAAAAATTACTTAAGCATACAATATTTACGATATTAACTCCCTTTTTCAGATTTTTTTCCCTTTTTTTCAGATTTCAGATTTTACAGTATCGTTTTTTTCCTGAGAAACTTTAACCACGCATGTGTTGAAAAATAAATTAAGGCTACGATGCCCTGACGTTTTAATTTATTTAATTAATTTATCCTTTCTCAAAGGCGTTATATTTTTAGTATAAAAACGAATAGCATTATTGCGGAATTAATAAATCCATACGACCATAATTGTTGGTTAACAGTTACTTCTGAAAATAGAAGCTTTAATTTAACGTATTTTATGTATTAAAAAAAAATTCAAAGAAACCTTTCCGGATGACTTCCTGTGATCTTATATACACATTCTTCCAAAGCTCTCTACTCACGTAAATAATTATTCAAAGAGGAATTTTTCGTGCACCTGCTAACATAAATCAAATATCTCTCGATCGTAAAATCAGCAAAACCACTTCGCACCTTCCAAAAATAGCTTTTTCTGCTACAGTTTAGCTTATACATTGTGTTAAGTGATTGTTACGTTGGTAATTGTGAAATGCTTACGAAAAATTTGTACGTCGTCAAGATGAAAAAAAAGGATTCAACGTATGAATGTATACAAATTTTGATAGTAATAGTTACTAAATTTAGAATAGCGTTAATAGTTCATTTCCAATAACTTTACCCAAAATCTTCAGCACGGAGAGAAGAACCTATATAAAGAAAGGTATTCATAATTTGCCTCACATCAATTTCCACTTGTAATCGGATGGGACGTGGGTATAGAAGAATTTTATTATGCAAGACCGTTAGTCAAATCCATGTTCGAATTTATCGTAGTATTTTCGAGATTTTAGCAAACGTAGATTTTTTCCATTTTTAATTATGTGGTATAACTTTTCTGAAGCATAAAATTTCTAAAAAGGTTTATATTCAGACCTCTCAGAATTTCCTATAATCACTTCATTATATTTTTTTATAGGGTGCTATACGGAGATTATGTTCGAACCTCGCCCGGTTTAAATTTGGCAAAGTTGCATAATTTTGTGTTTGCTATGAACCCAAAGAGAAAACGGACTTGTGACAAATAAGAAAACCCATTTTCTTGTGTTACCTCCAACATCTCTATTTCGCCTTGTAGGGCAAAACTAAAAACACAGTCCCAAGGACACCTTCGCTCTTCATTCTAATGGGGTATTCGAAACTTCTGATATATGAATATGATGTTTCGGTTTTTTCTGGTCATCATCAACTTTTCTTTTCCATTTCGACGCCATATTGAATTTTGGCACCCCCTAGATTTCTTTTCTGGTTTCAACCATATATAGTATGTTGACAAAATTTTTGATATTATACTTTCGTTAACGAAGAATACGAGGTAGACATGAAATGTCTAACCGTCAAACATTCCAGTTATTGGTCATTAATAATAGAAAACATATCGTACACCAACCAAGAAAACCGAGATATATATTTTTTAATCGTCGAAACCGAAATACAACAATATCGAGTACAAGATATTTACAAATACTGAAATAATCGAAACTGTTCGAGCTTACTCAGGAATTAGAATCTTACTTAATAGTTATATAATTTTGTGAAGGTTTCTAAGAACTGGTAGTATGTATAAGAATAAGCAAATAGGTGTCATCTATACAGACCTAAGTAAGGCATTTTGGCTTACTAGATGCAACGGAAACGCAATGTAGTCCTTTCCAAATATAACAATTTGTTTTTCAGTTATCTGAAAAAAATTGTAAATTTTTGATCGCCTTCAACTCGGTTGACGATATTGATTTTGAGCAGTAACATATTCAGATATTAAAAGCAATGAAACGACAGAGTCAATCGTTTTTTAAAGTTTATATATTTAAACTAGCCTATCATCAAATATATTGCTTGAATAAGAACGTTGTGTATATATATATGTTTTGTTCTCCCCTCGGGTTTCATCCCGCGTTCGGCGTTGGCTCTCAGAAGAACCGGATACATCCTGACGTTTCGATGTAATCACATACATCTTCTTCTTGAAGTCGTCGTGGTCGTCAAGACCACGCCAGGATGTATCCGGTCGTTCTGAGAACCAACACCGAACACGGGATTAAACCCAAGAGAACAAAGCATCTTTTGTAATAGGTGTTTGTACTTGAATTATAACATTGGGGCAGTCTGAAAAGTGAGGTGAGTAATATACAGATGGTCGCACAATGAACACATTTATCTTTTATCAAATTTATAACCTTTTATAACCTTTTATAACAAAGCTGTTAAAATTTGAGCAGTGCATCGTTTGAATTGTACAGTTATAAACAATAAACAAGTTCCACACCAGAACACCGGAATGCACCGGCTCACTCATTGGTAATTGCAACGGCAAAATTAGTGAAATTAGTATTTGAAATTCTTCGTCATGTACTTAATAATAATCCAGAATTAGCTCTGTCAGACTTCTTCTTGTTTCCGAATGAGAAATTACCTTCATCAAATAAAGAGCCGATGCCAGGAATAAACGATTATTTCAACACATTCGTCGCACTATAGTGATGGGATTAAGCGAAAAAATAAAGATAAACAACTACAAAACAGCCTCTCATAATTTTGTTTTGATGTCAAGAAATTGCATCAAGAAAGCAGTAAACATTTTTCCTTTACCTCTAGTGACAGTTTTTGGGCTAGATATGTATAAAAAGCTAACCAAATTTAAATTGACGTTTCAACAGTTCAATTCAGACTATGAACTACTGATTTGTTTCGTATTCATGAAAGTTGGCCATGTGACTGCCAAGATTGAACGAACCGACTGTACACGTTTGGTTTTACGTGTAGTATATAGACATCCCAACCTTCCAGAATTGTATAATTGCGTCTGTTGAGGACAAAATTATAAATATCTGTTTTAAATAGCCATATGAAGCTTGTATTATATTGGTTTATTCTTAAATGGAGAAACCAAATACGTAATAATATAGGTGCGGGGTGTTCCATTAAAAATAACAATGTGCTTGGATCGCTACTTATCGATTACTCTGTGCTGTGAGGATTGTTCCACAAATTTGTAGTGTCATAGAATATTTTCATTTACATTGAACGAACAAGACCAAATGATTATTGTATCCACTCCCATGTAATAGTGTTCCAATGTTCAAAAACGATCACCGGGACCTACTGGATCTACTTGATATTACTTTACTGAATATATTTTTCTCACATTTTAGCTGAATTTTATTAACATTTAGTATTTGTAGGGAGACATATATTGTTTTGTCTTCACCATAACGTGCTATATACAAGTAAGATCGCCATAGCCTTAAAACTTCAGGCATGGCGAGTAGTTGTTACGTAAGCTAATCATCTAATAAATTTAGCAAGTTTATAATAAAACGCGTATTTTTAACGAAGCTTTCGTAAAAATTCCAGCTTAGTTTGTATGGAATAAGTACGTACAGCATTGCGCGTGGTTATAAATAAACGATTTCAGTACGAAAGTGGATCGAATTATGAAATATACGGTGTATAAGCGGATATTTCGATGTATACAAAGCGCGTATGTTATATTAATGTTGGTGAAGAGAGTAAACTGGTATATAGAACTGCATCCTTTATAGAAGAAAACAGGATCATTGTTTATTATCATGCATTTCCTAAATACTTTTTCATGCATGGGTGCTCACTTCCCTGCACAAACGAGTACACCTTCTGTGCGCTTCACGAAATTAGCAGAGACTAGATAGACTCGTGTTTTGTCAACTCTCAGGGAAATCAGTAGGCAACACGAACCCGTTCTCATGAGATGAATAAATACGAGTCGTCTAGTCTCTGCTAATTTCGTGAAGCGCAACTCGATTCTGCAGGCTTAGTGCTCATACATATATTAAAGGTTCACTTCGAGATTGCCCAGCCTCACACTTTATTAACTCAATCCGGCCCTATCCAAAGTGTTTGTCAACTCGAGCTGGTTCGACAGGTTGCGTTTGCCAACCCAACCCGCCTGTTGCCTCGACAACTTCGAATGTCGGTCCATCAAGTCCAAGAATGCGAGCAAATCATTTATATTGTACTACTTTCAGTATCAAAAAAATAATAATAGTACTATTACTTTACTTATTACAGCAATTATTTTTCAACATAAGCCTCTTGGTTTTGTGTACATTGTGTTACATTGTTTTAGTAACATCTCTAATCCATTATAAAAAAACATACTTTAACCTTGTCATCCTTGTCACAATCCATAAATTTTGTTTCCCTTAGTGCTTTGTTGAGGTTTGGAAACAAAAATTAACTAGATCTGGACTATAAGGTGGATGGTTAACTTCTGTAAGCCGCATTCAGCAACGGCAGCTCTTGAAAGTCTTGACTTGTGGGCTAGTGAACAACAGAACAGCTTGCATCAGTTTTCCGCGCCTTTTCACTTTAATAGAATCTCTGAGGCGATCCATTAACCTTTCATAATACTCTCCTCTTTCCGTGCTACCCTTACTTAGATAATCAACCATTAAAATTCCTTGACAATCCCAAGAAATATTTACCATTTTTTTCCTGCAGAAAGAGCGATTAAAAACTTCTTGGGAGGGCTGGAGCCCTTAATATGCCGTAGTATTGATTTTTGTTTTGGCTCAAGGTGGATCGGGTTTGATCTCTGGTGATAAGTAGATTTATAATTAAATCTGGTTCGTCTCCACAAATAATTATTCATATATTTTCGCCCGCATTTGGAATGGCGAAAGCATTCGTGGAACCCATCTTACCCTTATTATGCCAAGGTATTAGTATAGAATTCTGAAAATCTTGATTTCTGAAACTAATAAAGCTGCTAATTGTTGCTTCTTTAATCTTACACCTCAAGTACTGAACATTTGTTTTTTCAATAACATCGGAAGTAATTACGTCAACAGGTCGACCTGAACGGGAATCATCATCCAATGATACTCGATCATACTTAAACAATTTTTATCCTCCGCAATCAGTCGACTTTGAAGGTCAACCATGCCCGTATACATCCAACTCAACCCAATTCTTCACAAATAATTTTGGGAGATTTTCCCTGTTTTGTTAAGAATTCTATAACTGTTCGATATTCAAGTTTGTTCATTTTAAAACGTGACAACATAAGCTGACAGATAGAATTAATACTGCTGCAAATTGTTAAACACATTATCAAAGCGTATATGATAAAAAGCAATAAAATGAAAAAGTACATTTAAATTGAAAACTGTCTAGTCCGGGAATATAAAACGACCCTAGTACGATGCCCGCCTAAGCAGTGTTTTAATGTAAAATTTGAAAACACTAAACAAAACTAAACGCAGTTTGATACAATACATGTTTCTGCACTGAATTTTACACTTTTTTTATGTATATGATTTTATGTACTGTGGCATACAGAAAATGTATATAAAAAGGTATACTTTTTTCATGTACATTTTTAAATAGGACATGTTCTATTTCTAATTCTGCACAGAAAATAGGCTCAACATGCCCTGTTGTGATTATTTGCTTCTTAGAAATTCAATTTTGAACGAGAAAGGGTTATGTTTTATGTGTTTAAAAATAACTTTAAAAACTTGTACATGATTCTGTATAGAATCGTGAACCATTAGAAATATGCTGCTGTCTTAAACATGAAACATTTGCTCTTCGAACTGAGCATATGAATTAATTTTTTTAATTAATTAATTTTTTTAATTTTAATTTTTTTTTCGTATCCAATTATCAATGTATTTAATCCACACATTATTATATCTAAGTATGTAGACGTTTTCTTAAAACAAAAGAAAAGGATAAGCTTGAATTTCAAAAAAGGATGTTCAAAATCAACAGCGGGCTTGGCGGGTTGAACGAGTTTGGCAGGCCGAATGGGCTTGACGGCTTGACCGTTCCATTTTAAAAAAACACGGCTCGACCCGACCCACTCGTGCCTCTAAAGCAGATCGCGAATTGGATTGCACGTGGCAGACTTAACATACACTGCTCAGCAAAATTATGGAATAAATTCATTAATTTTTTTTTTAGTTTATCTTGCCTCTGAATGCCTTGGATAGCGTGTCTTTTTTTTTTCTCCAAAAAATATTGTATGCTAGCTTAAACAAGAAGCATTTTAAAAAATTTCCCTCGCACAGTTTTGTTGTAACCTCTTCATTTAAGGATGATACAAATAATACTGGCAATGATTTTTCATTTCCTAGAGAAGAGGCAGAGAATCTAATTTGAACGTTGAAACACTTGGCTTCTAGGACGCTAGGGTTGTAGACAGTGGTGGCTGGCGGTGATATAAATGGGAGGATAAGGACTTTTTTTGTCAAGTACAATGAGCACGATATGCAACGGAAGTACACGTGGTGATCGAAACCTAATCCTTGACCTCCAACTTACATCACCACTAGACGCCATTGTATACAGTTATCACGTTTTGGAGGTTGATAGAAGAGACTTATTGAGGTCTTTGTTGTAAAATATCCTGGTTATACATAGCTAATATACATTATTATCTTTTCTTCTTTTGGAAAAAAGCAAAAGGCTTTGGTATTAATTTTGGTTTTATCTAGTTTCGTAGTCCATATAATCTATCCTATTGAAAATATCAAAAACAAAAAGAAATAATATACTGCAAGTGCACATAAATTTCAACATACAATAGAAAACATACCAAGATGATTCAGGAATTCCCCGTGTATCACTTTCGGATGTGGTGAAAAAGTATAGTACAATGTGGTCCTGTTCTCAATGAGACCTTCGGATTGGTGAGTCAACGTAACGACGACTGCCAAAATTGCGCACAACAACAAAAACAAAGTAGTGCCGATTACTATGTAGACGATTTTACGTCTTCTATTTTCTTTCAACTTTTCTTCTTCGCTCAATACGACGATCGGTTGCTTATATCTGGCGACGCTGCTTTTCCTCCTCTGACGATAACAGTACTGACTAGTCCTTCGGGATGGGACGCCCATTTCCGATACGTAGGAGTGCCTTGGACTTCTACTATAGGATCTCATAGATTGGTTTCTGTGGATATGTCTTCTGGATTCCGATTCACTCAGTTGGGACCTTCTGCTCTTCTTTGAGAATGATTTTCTATGAATATGGTAGTGACACGACTGAAGAGATCCTAGCGAGTACCTCCTCAATTCCTCCAGAGAAACCGACTTGTGATTCAGCAGTTCTCTGTCGTCTCTAAACGAAGGACTTCTTGAATGATAAGGGCTGGGTTGCAAAGATGCTCCGCAAGAATAATGCCTTCTTGGCAGCCGTTGTTGGTTAATATTTTCAGGGATATATGGTATATCTTCTTTATATACCTCTGAAGACGACATATTTTTTGATTTTTCCCGATCGAATCTTCGTTCTGGGTATGGGGCGCGAAATTAGAAACCCATGTATACTTCAAGACGGTTAGAAGGCAACTAGCATACAGAACAAACTTTATAAATAACTTTACTATAGCAGGATCTATACTTGCGTTATACATACGAGTTGTGCTACTATGTTTTGATCTCCTCGTGTTTTCTTTGACGTGTTATGACGTGCCGGCGATGTTGACACGATATTTCGATATTTATGAATACAGGTACCTCGAATTAGAATAACTACCGTCAAGATATGATTCTGATTCAAAATACTGTAATAATTTCGCTATCCTAACATCATATTACGATAGTTAACATGTATCCTTTCAAAAAATGTTAGATTGTGTAATAAAGATGAAGTTGAAATTATGAAATGAAATTGGTAGTGTGTTTATTTAATATCACGCAGGCTTTCTTAAGTGACTAAGGCGCTACCATTCCTAAATCTTTGACGCTACCGACTAATATTTGCAAAACCGACGTTTTACGGCCCAATAAACATTTTACTAGGCAATTTTTCGCGTATATAATATAGGTATGTGCATTAGAGTTAGTTTCCAAAATGTGATTTCTGTAATAATTTATGAGAAGAATTTTTCGTTCGGTTATGGAGCATAAATTTTTACTGAGGTTAATATTTTATTGGGTAGTAGGGTTTACCGAAAAAAGTAATACTGAATTAGTATAGAAATGTACAAGTGTAATTGTTATACAGGGGTACTACACAGTATGGTACATTTTCACATTTTTTTCGTTTCTGGTTTGACAGAAAATGCTTATTCTTATACTTTTCTAATGGGATACCCACATTTTCGGGAGCAGACTAAAAAACTACATTCAGAAATATGAACATGTTTGTTTTTATTGAAAGAAAGTCAGTACAAGGAATAAAAAATCAACTTATAAAAAATAAATAAAGTAAAAATCAAGATACCAAGAAAACATTTTACTGTAACTTATTAGTAGAGTAACAAGTCGATTGCCTAGCAGAACCGTCACTGCGCTAAGTTAACTGAAATAAACGTGCGCGTCATTTAGAACAAAAAACAATAAGAGAATTTATGAAAACGCAAACATAATATGATAAACAACTTACTGCGATATGTATTACACATAGCACACAGCAGAAAGACCGGGAAGTGTCAACATGTAACCAAGCAGCTCTGTATCCCCCAACCTCTCGCGGTTAAATACCATTATAAGGCAAGCGAGAATGTTGCGCTCTACTTATTAGATTGTTGTCAGGGAAACTAGCAGAATCTGAAGCAATTTTTCTTTAATTTTAAATTAAAAATTACATTTACGTTTGGCAATTATTTTTTATTCCTTTTTCAAAATTATAACAATAACCTTATAACAGAAATATGTTGTTTTTTTTTGTTTTATATTGCTTAAAAAAAAATTATTTGCCTTTGGTTTTGTGAAAAATACATTTACATTTACTTGCACCAATGCGTTTTGTGTCAATTGAGAATTTATTTCTATTTTATTTACAAAATTTTCGACGGTTTAATACTTTGCCACTTAATTGTAAAATTGGATGTTTACAGACGAATAGGTTTCTATATTTTAAAATCTTGTGATAACCTTTCTTTTTGTTTCTTTTCCTTTTCGCAAAGCCAATAGTTATTTTTAGTGTTATATGACTACATATAAGTGTATACGTTCTTAATCAAACTTTTCTTTTATTATTATTTTTTTTTTATTATAAAATGTATAAATTAGTATAAAATATTGTAAATAATGCTTGAATTGACAGCATTATTTTCGTCATTTATTGCATTTTTCGTAAATGTGTGCCACGTTTTTTTGAATAACCTTTTATAGTAGTATGTTCAATATTTAATACTTACATGCGTTTATGATGACTTTATGTGCATAAATTCCTTTGTCGACGTTCTGTTTTCACCAATGTAGATACCTTCATTGACTTTGTAGGTAGTATTTCTTTATTGGTTTTTATTAAAAAAGATTTGGA
>LR736915.1:639292-668159 GCA_902654985.2 Oryctes borbonicus
TCCATTCGCCTTCGGTCATTTGGCGTTTCATCATTTCAGGAGTAATGGCGTCCAGTGGCATTTCTATTCCGCCAAAGCGGGGATTAGTGGGCTGAACGCTGCAGGCCAAGAACGCCATCTTGTAATGAAGATCTCTAACACCTGTCAAATAAATAAAATAAAATAGAAAAGAAATCATTTTTAACTATTAAACATTAGTATTAATAGGCAGAGGCACAGGAGCCTCTGGTCACTGTGACCTTAATAGATCTATTGTAATAAAATGCCCTTATGAATGTTAGAGAAGTTGGAGGCTCTTAATAAACCTTAATATTACTCTAGCATCTTCGCCCTCAGCTCAGTAGATAACAAGAACAGTTTACTGAAATATTGTTGTCGAGTGCGACTGATGGCAACACAATTATATAAAATATATTCTGCGGTCTCTAGATTTTCTAAACATAGACGGCACATTTGATCTTCAGCTTTTCCTATATTGAATAGGTAATATTTTAGAGCTTCATGACCCGTCACAAATCCGTCAGTAATCTAAGGTCCCTTTTGATGAACGATAGCACTATTTTTGCTGTCTTGGGCGAGCCTGATATAAATGCTTTCACCTGTTTTTGTCCTAGAACATTGTCCCAGTACGAGGTCTTTCGATCGTCCTCCCACATATTTATTACTTGTCTTATGTGGCTGCCTTGTAGGCGACAGAAGGTTCTAGGACCAATGAAGGGCATGTTGGCTGCTTCGCTAGCCAGCTTGTCTGCCTTTTCATTGCCCTCGATCCCTTGATGGCTTGGGACCCGTCGTAGAGTAATGTTTTTATGTCCCAGTTTCCTTAAATTGTGTATACATTCGTGAATCAGACCAGATACATATGAATAAGCTTTAATGGCCTTTAGAACTGCCTGACTGTCACTGAATATAGTTATGGTTGCGCCTCGTATCCCTATCTCGAGGTTCTTTAAGACGCACAAGTTCAAAGCAGAAATCCCTGCTTGAAATATGTTGGTGTGGAGTCCCGTAGACATTTTAAGAAGGTGGTAGTTAGGCCCACACCTTCTATTCTTGAGCCGTCCGCGTACCATGCGAGGGTACCTCTTTTACTTTGAGGCCGCCCGGATACACATTCCTGGCTTTCAATGATCACCTTATAGGGCTGATCAAAGTTGTATTGCATAGAAATCTTGTCTCTTGCAATATGCGTCAGGTAATTTATATTGGGATCTTCAAGGATTTTGAGATGCCCTTTAAAACCCCAGGATGCAATCCCTTCATTCTGCTTAGCGTGAGAGCACTCAATATGGCCTGCTTCTGAATGTGGATGTGAAGCGGCGTTAGTCCCAGCAAGACCACCAGGGCTGCTGTGGAACACCTACACATCACACCTGTGATGTTGAGACAAACCAGCCTCTGAATTTGTTGAAGCTGTTGTTGCTCCATCTTCTGAGTTGTTTTTGGCCACCAAACCAAAGAGACGTAGGTGATCATGGGTCTAAGTATTGCCATGTATGACCAGAAGATCATTTGAGGGTTAAGACCCCAACACTTACCTAGTAGCCTGCGGCACACTAATGATGCCGCAATGGCTTTTTTCTGTAAGTTGGATATGTGGAAATTCCATGTTGGTTTTTTGTCGAACATGACTCCCAAGTATTTAACTTCATCACTAAAGTTAAAAGTTTTCCCTTCAATGGAGGGTGTATTTAAGCAGACTTTTCTTTTCCTTGTAAAAGGAACGATTTTAATCTTTTCCGGGTTTATGCGCAGGCTATGATTCTGACACCACTGATATGTATCGTCCAAAGCTCTTTGCATAAGTTGTAATATTATATTCTCATATTTTCCGCGGATCATAATTACCAGATCGTTAGCGTACCGTTGCACCTCATATCCCTTGGAAGTCAAGTTCTGTAAGAGGATCAGATCAGAGGAAACAGGATCCCTCCTTGAGGACAACCTCTATCGGCTCTAACTGTTGTCGTTTCCGATCCCAGCGTGGCGCTTATTCGTCGACTTTGGAGCATGGCTTTGATCCATTTTGTAGACGACGGGTGAAAACCTTTGAAAGAGGTCGCTCTCTCAATGGTCCAGAAAGAGGTGTTATCAAAGGCACTCTCTATATCTAAGAAAGCACAAAGAGCTATTTCTTTTGTCATTAACGACGTCTCCAGCCTACTAATGACGTGTTCGAGGGCCGTCGTTGATTTTGCCTTCTGGTAGGCATGTTGGTTGGAATGAAGCGGGTTTATTGTAACCACTTCGTTCCTTAGGTACTGGTCTAGTACCTTTTCCATTCCTTTAGGCAGGAAGGAGGAGAGACTGATAGGTCTATACGCTTTAGGCTCTGCGGCTGATCGCCTTCCTCCTTTATTGTAATATTCTACAATATATAGCTATTTAGAATAAATGCTGTCAGTATTCTTTCGAATTTTTCTAATAAATTCTTTGTCATATTTATTATATAAAACCCACTTTTTGAGATAGGTATAATTATGATAAATAAATTCGCAGGATAAGCATCTGTAACATGGTATCATTTAATCACATCATCGTTTTTACTCAATGATTATTTACTGTTTATTGCAGATACCAACTAATTATTTCCTTTGTAACTGTCATACAACTGAATACAGTAAATTTTAAAAGCAATAGAGAAAGTTGAATATGGGTACTATTACTGTCCCAAAAAAAAAAAAACAACGTTGGTGATACCCTTAAGAACAAGATTCTTCTGCTACTATACACACCTAATGCCTTCAATCCTCTGACACCCTCAGCTTCATCCCCATGTCTATGTTTTGAACCAATCTGCGCTTTTGCACCAGGCAAATTTAAAGCCCCAACATCTGGAATCACGATTAAGGTTCCTGTGAAATCATAGCGGTCCCCAGCCTGCACTGTTTCAACATTTTCTGCACGCAAAATAACTTCAACACTTCTAGGAATGCACCCATGTGGCAATTCAGCTTGCGTCTCTTGTATGCGTACCTTTTGGAAGTCAATGAATGAAGATTTATCAACATCAAGCATAAATCGTCTTCTGTTGCTGCATACTGGATTACGACAGATTGTTGGGTTGGTAAACTAAAATTCAATTAAAAGATAAAGCATTTTAAAGCAAAAGGATTTCTATTACAAACCTTAAATTGTTGTTCTATATTTTTAATGACTGTTTGGCAATCTAAACATATGAATGTACCCGATACTAATTCAGGATGGATGGGATGTGTACGAATAACTTGTCCGGATATACGTATCAAAGTACCAATCTTCTCTGTCTTCAATTCTCTAACTTTATGTCTTGTTGGTACATCTGTAAAACTTGCATAGCATTCTTTTTCTCTTTTTAGGTCACTCCTATCCTTAACGAAATTAGATACGGCTTGACAAAGATATGGATAAATCCGGTAGTACTCCTCAATGATAGTGGTAGCTAAATTTTGGTTATACTTTTCAACATCTTCAAAACTGACCTCCAACGTGGTTCTTTCTTGGTTGAGGAGCTCTTGCGAAGGCTCTAAATATTTTATCTCGCCAAATTCTTTAAATCTAAGCGAAATATGGGCTTGATTAAAGATCAACGGTCCATCCAAGTGCAAATACTTACTCCTCCAAGAAATCTTGGAAAAGCTTCTGGCAACGAGCACCTACTTCGTCTCTCACACGAGCCTGACCTGCTTGAATATCAGCAACATCCATGACTTGTTAAAATTATTTTAATAATCGTAATAAAAGCAAAGAATTGGTACGTATTTGATACTATAGTTACGAAGTATTTTTCGCGCTAAAAATTATAACCCTAATCCCACGTTAAGCCAGGCGGGTAAATTGGATCTTTAAAACTTTCTGTTCGAAATTAAAATCTTTATTCTACAGTATGCGTGTAATGAAAAATGTTAATAATACATTATATTTATTTATGAAAGGTTCAAAGAGATATTTATTTTAAATCATTGCATGATCAATTTATCCACTAATGATCAATCATAAAATAAATAATCATAATAAGCAATAATTTTCCCCGTGAGTCGACAAAATTCGAGTCTGACTAGTAGCTGCAGAAAAATAATAATTAAGAAAATGATGAAAAAATTTCTCCCTTTGGAAATTCGGACGATTTGACGATTTCAAAAATGTTTATTTTGATGATGATACCTTATGTATGATTATAGGGATTCCTTTAGGTCACGGGGATAATATCGTTAAGGGTGGAGCTGGATATGGAATAGATATGAAAAAATGATAAGTATTAAATATTGACTTAAATTACATTTTTATGCATGTAATGTTATAGTAAAAAAAATGTTTGACGTACAATGTCTAGTAATTTTGAAATGTTTTGGTGAATTTGCAATGGTTGCTTAGTGGGTTTTGGATTTTAGGCTTGGCAATATTGAACCTTGATCCTCCCTCGTTTTGTCAGCCAATTCTTCAAAAGGTACTATGCATCCTCCATTGGTTTAGAGGACCAGTGCGACATTAGAGAACGGTCTTTCATTGGTTTAAAATGAGAGTCGCCAGTCTAGGTTATCAAGAATTGGCTGACATGGTCTAATATATTTTCCCTATACTGCGATCCTACCCAAACACGTTCCAGAACTTAGTACTACGAGTAAACAAAATATTAACCCCAGAATCGAACGCTACTTTGCTTAAGAGTTAATTCGCGATATATTCTATTAACTGGTATTCATTCCATGCTAATGTCAAATTCGTAGTTCCAGTTATTCTTAGCTGTTATCCTGTTATTTAGTTATTGAAATAACTTCTTGCAAATGAATATAACTAGTTACAAAAATGTAGGAAAGGAATACTTATAGCTCCCAAATACATATTCATTATTTTTCGTAATTAGGATAAAAATGAAAATACAACATAAAAAGATTTTCTTTATTTTAAAGAAGATATAATAAATTTTTTCAATGTTAATAAGAATACAAAAAATATTATTTTTTTAAATAATATTTAATAACTGTTACTAAATAACCGGTGTCCATTTCTGATACCAAATGTTTCTTTTATATGTTTAGTCAACATGACACGAATCGTCAATTTTTCAAAACCAATAAGGTAGCGTATGGTTATGAAACATTTACATAAAAAAAATTTCAAGCTGAGATTAACTAGAGTATGTTTAAAAGTGATGGAAGGTTTGGTCACACACGAGATAATACAAAACCTAGTAAAATGTGTAAATTTTGCGACAATAAAGCATAAAGATCAAAGGCGGAAGGATGCAGAGAAAACACCGTATATCAATCACCCAATTGGTCTGTTGTGGTTTGTTGTACTCCTTGAGGCTTTAATAATAGTAATATTTTCTAGGTGTTGCTTATATTTTAACAGAAGAAGCAAATATATCAGATTTGGCGGTTATACAAGCAGCCCTATTGCATGATACAGTGGAAGATACGAACACAACATTTGAGGAAATTAAAAATCATTTCGGAAAGGAAGTACATGATATTGTAGTTGAAGTAACTGATGATAAATCTCTATCGTGGAGGCAGAGACGGGATCTTCAAATTAAAAATGCGGGTTCTTCAAGTTACAAAGCAAAGCTTGTCAAATTGGCCGATAAATTATACAATCTTCGAGATTTACAGAGGACTACTCCTGTGGAGTGGACTAAAGAACATGTGGATGACTATTTCCAATTTAGTAAACAGGTAACAGATGGAATGAAAGGTACAAATGTCATTTTAGAAGAGAAATTGAATAAGTTATATAAATTATGGAATTTGGTGTAAAATAACAAGCTGTAAGTTGATGAATAAATAATTTATTGTTTGAATTTTGTTTGGTACCATAAAACCATAGAATAACCAGTCTTAGCATGGTACATGTGAGTATTATCTTTATTACAGGAATTACCAACTGAAATCGGTGTATTAAAAATGTGCTACGGATTATTACACGACAGAATGGAATTTTAGGCCGTTGACAATTATGTAAGAAGCAAATGTCAAATATTTTCGTAAATTGCTGATCTTTTCAAAATTTTAAGCAGGAAATAGGAAAAATATAATATGACACTGGAGTCGTAAATGCATTTGCAAAGCTATACTTGCTCCCCTTGTGACAAATAACTATGAAGAGTACAAGAGATCAATTTTTTTACTAAAAGAACTTTTATGTACAAAAGTTCTTTCAGTTTCCAATGAATAATTACATATAAGTTAGTACGATTTTTTTATTTTGCTAAAACAAATGATTAATAGCCATAGCTTGTTACAATTTTAATTCGTGATATTGCAGATATAACTGCCTAGTACATTGAAATTTGAAAGTGACAAAAATGTCATTCGCTCAACGTCAGAAAAAAATGTTAAAAATACGCTTAATTCTACTGCTGGGAATATTGCAAAGTCCGTAGTTTCAATTGCGTTTTTTGTCACACTAATTAATTGTATGTGATCATTTGTTTTGGACCCAGGTATATGCAGGCTTACAAACGCAAGAGCGGCAAGTTTGAATCTAACAAACCTACAGCAGCTGAGCGATGAAAAAAGAATTATTGGAGGCAGCAGGGTATCGATCACCGAAGTTCCATATATTGTAAGTAAAAATAATCAGTTTTAGTTCGGAAGAGTGCTAATGCAGTATGACTTTGCTTTTGTTTGTTTGCTAGTAGTTCCTTTAATTTGAAAAAATTCTTAAAAGAATGATTTAGTTGAAATTATCGCTTTAATTTAAATACTTGTTTGTCCCTATTTTAGGTGAGTTTAAGAGTGCTTATGATAGAGGATCCTACCGAACCTATTCACATTTGCGGCGGTTCCTATTTCAAACCCCGGTGGATTATTACCGCAGCGCATTGTCTCGTTGAAGAGTTAGTATATTTTCTTTTACTACAAAATAAAGCTATCCCAAAAAATTACGATACCTACCAAACCATACCACTTAGCATTTTTTTAAATATTGCAGATCCTTTAAGTTAGCAAGCATCTGTCTCAATTTAGGTGTCCAAATAAGGTCCCAATTTGCGAATATGATCTATATTGCCGGGATTATTAACTTAAAACATCCACGAAATTAAAAAAAAAGACCAAATAGGAAACTATATGTTATTAATCGAGTTATTCTTGTTTTTTCTTTTCATTTCTGCTACTTTATGTGCTACTGATGTATCCAAGCCAGTTGTTAGACTGCGTTCATATAGGATAGCGCGAAATTAATGTAAGAATGTGACGACAGCTGACTTACTTTAGGTTGTTAGGCCTACACTAGCTACTCCGAGTGACCAGTGTAAAACATATGCGTGCAGTTATACCAAAGTTGTTCGTTGGGGCCCGTGCAATAGCACTGGTGCAGTTAGAGTCTACGCTTTTACGTGCAGTGTAGAGTAGGAATAAGAGGTGTGTACACCGAAATAAGTATCGGGAATTGAAATTTCAAATAAGGAAAATATTGCGATAGTTGAATATCATCTTCAACAACAAGTACAAGTATTTTAAAGGACGATACAGGTAATCACGTGGTAGCGGGGCAAAAAATGGAAAATAAATGGAGCCGCTATAACGCAAACAAACGTAAACATGTAAACAATTGAAATGCTTCCACACATGGAGTGCTGAAAACTGACGGGAAGTCGTTCGTTTGCTTGGTGTAAGCTACACCGCTATACACCTACTTGCACTGATTACTCTAGTGATGCCATTTTACATTACACCGAATAAAAAGTGAAATCCGAGTGAACAAACCTAAGGTCATAACGCAGCCTAAATTTATTTATTGATATTAATTAACGTAGAAAATATCGACATAGTGTCGTAGTAGTGTCAATTTGACGTGCGTATAGTTTCGCCTTACACTAATATCGCACTGCCCTATGTGAATACAATTTTACTTTTTTACTAATGCAAACGCCAAAGTCACAATATAATTGTTATTTTAATCTCATACAACTGAAAAACATAATTATTAACCACTATTATTATACGGTGATTGCTAAATGCTGCAGAGAAACCGTTAAATAACTAACGGAACTTAAATATGAAACATTTACGTGGTTTATGTTGACCGATGACTGTCCAGACAACGTGTGACGTTATTTGTAGTGCTGCAATGTAGGCGCCATTTTGCAGTGCTGTGCCGTGGCGCCTCGCTGAATAGGACCAATAGGTATGATGGACAAAAAAAAATTAAGCAGAAATGTAATATTTAGGAGATAATTCCTGCTTGATGTAAAACTTTTGCCAACTACATAGTTAGAGTTATTTCATACCCGATAATAACTATTTTGGGAAGATACGTGTCCACAAAACTTTTATGTGGTAATCGCTTGTTCCTCCTAAATAAAATGACAAATAAAAACTTTTTTCCTATTGTGTCAACTTTATCATGATGTGGATAATTCCGAAAGTTTGAATAACTTTTTTTCCAACCAACTTTTCTTAGTGTACGCTAAACTAAAAAAGTACTTTACCTGACAGATAATGAATTTTATCAGAGTAGGCCGATCATTAAGAAAATTTACGTCATTCGGAATAACTTTTCTTGGCAACACTTGACATACTGTGACTGGAAAAGACACTTTACCTGAAATGAAAATAGTTTTTGCTGAAAGGTATCAAAAGTAAACCAAAAATAAGTTTTAGATCAAGCAGACTTATTTCCCAAATATTAAATTTCAACTTAAATTTTTACTAATTCTAACTCATCATGTTTTTTTCGAGTATATTTATTATTAACTATATCTGTGAACATACTGTATATCATACACGACGACCGCTTTATGAATGTTACACAAACGAAAATATCTTGAATATTTGGGAAGTAATATTATTTCGCGGAAATATTTTCAACAATATGGCATTCTTCATGAAAAATAGAAATAAACAGTATTGCTTCAAACTGAGCTTAAATCTTTTTTTTTTCTCTAATTTCCAATTTAACTAGGAATATCATAGAGTTGAAGGTCCAAAATAGTTAAAAAAAAAGTAGATTTTCGTCCGCAATATCGGCCAGCAAAATTTTTATTACTTTCAGAGACACTCCCTAAAGTCCGTATGACACGATCAATTTTAATGTATTTAATTTTATTTTTATAAATTTTAAAATACGTTAAAACTGATCGTGTCATTTGGGCGTATGACGTTAAGATCTAAAACACATGGAGCACTGTTTGTTGATATCAAAACAATCGGTCGTAGGACGGTGGCATCCCATTTAAGCCTATGCTTTGGAGTAAGGGTGCGTTTTACTACTCGATAAAAGCCGCGAGTTAGCAAAACGGACTTTTCCATAACGTGTACCAATTGGCTCGCTTTACTAACTCGCCGTTTTCAACAAGCATTGCAAACACACGCTAAAGTTTATTAAAACACAGGAGCAACAGCCCGGCAGTAAGCAGTTACGGATCGTGACCATCGAATTAAGTTATATATTAAATATGAACTTGCCATGTTTGAAAAACACACGGTGGCTGGTGTATTTTAAGGCCTATTACAGATAATTGTTGCTAAACTTAGCTATTCGGGTACCGATCGTTTTTTTTTTTGCTTTTTAGAGAATACGATGCAGATTATGAGGATGTTGAGAGTCATGTTCCGAATGTGGGCGTACAAGATCGCTTCTACCTGAAGATGGGCGCTACAAAACTTTCTGAAACTCAGGGACAGCTTAGACGTTCTGTCGCGTTGTTCATACATAAAGGTTACGAAGATACGTATTTCAATAACGATATCGGTTTAATAAAGGTCGGCCTACATGCGAATTTAAATCAGAAATCGACAATGCTTTTTGCTTCTTTTTCTAGTCCGATAAGCCGTTCGATCTCGGCCCAACCGTCAAACTCGTAAACATAGTGACGTCGGAGATCAGTTACGGGGGAAAGGTCGCAATGGTCGCCGGTTGGGGTCGTACCGAATCAGACAGGGTATGATTTTAAATTCTTTTGTTCTTCTCCACAAGTTCATACAATTTGGCTTTGGAGTAAGTGTTAATTGATATAGTCAGCTCCTAAATTGAATTAGAAAAACACATTGATTTTTATTTTTTTGTGAAATCAGTTTTGGTATTGTCAGGGGCTCAATTTCGTTTCTAGTACTTTTTTGAAAATATAATGGATACTAATTCTGCGATACGATATATACTACTAACTAGTGATGTAATGAATCGATCATTTGAACTTCATAATTCAAATCGAACATCCAACTCGAAAACTAGAGTGGTTTCCAAACCCGGTTCGACTCAAGCTCGCTTTTATTTATGTTGGGCTAGTCAAACCTAGACCCGATATTTTCGAGTCGGATATTACTTGCAACTTGCTTTAGTTTACGCGTTTAGTCAAGTCGAGTCCCGATAGTTTCGAATTGAATCAGGGGTGGGACTCTGTGCACGATAGAATTCTATTTATCGCTAGGTTTCTACATCACTTGTACTGTGTGCTGTGAGAACCGACATGTTGCTTAGAAGAAATCAACATTTTTGCACAAATTGCTTTAAAGAATAGTAGATGGTAGAGAATGGTCATAGATTAGACAAACCTGTGATAGGGAAATATCCAGAACCAACTTGATTGGCCTTGATTCTATGGTATTCCATTGCTATCTTCGCAACACTTTGTATGTATACTATTTAGTTCAAGTGTCGAGTACTAATATAAAATACCACAGTAAGAAGCGACAAATAGAACGTTCACAGAGTCCTACCCCAGAATTGTGTCTCGCTTCAGTTTATACTAGATCTAATTGACCGAATCTTTCACTAAATGCGCATTATTGGGACGTTAATACTTTTATTAAAAGAAAATGAAAGTGATCCGATATACTTATATTTTTACAGCCGAAGATCGACTTGTTTGTCGACAGGTAAATTTAATTCGAGGCGAAACCGATCCAGTTGTTGATATCACTCCAACCGATTCGAATTGGACTCTAGTTGTACATCGAGTGTGGATGTTGATATCGCACCAATCGATTCCTGTTGTGCCCAAGTTGTGGAATGTTTGATATCACGCTAACCGATCCGAGTTGGAATAGCAACGATTCGAGTTACTCGATTCAATGAAATATTCGACACATAACATCGCTATTACTGACAAGAAATATCACGATATACTTGCAAGTTGTCAGCAATCTATTATTGTTTTCGAGAACGAAAATATGAAACATGCAGAATTTAGTAACAATAAGAATAATTTGTGTTTTTGGAACTGAGATGCAAACAAATTAGTAACTGTCATTACATTCCTAGATAATTTGGTATAAAAACAAGATACTACCAAAACTTTTATTGCCGTATACCATGATATTTTATAATAATAATTATTGCTACAATAACTAAACATAAGGACATCTTTTTCAATAATAAGTAAAAATAATAAAAAAGCAGCTGATATAATAAATGGCCAAATTAAGAAATGTATGGGCATATTTAAAATAAAAAATAAGTGCACAAAAAAAATACAAATTAACCAGATACATGTTAAACATGAGTACAAGAAGGCAAGAAAATGTTACTTGTATAGCGTATATACATACATAAATGTCCATCCAAGTCAAGAAGCTATCTAAATATATGTGGTGTCATTGGACCTTAGGAACTCACCGTATAAAATAGGGCGAAATTGCGTTCCTCTTGATGCAGATTACTACGTTTACGGGTGGATGAGTGGTAGTTTAATGCAGAAGTGTCTTCCGAATATTGCTGTTGATGATTCAATATGCGGAAAGACTTCTGCAACTATGCTAGATATTCGCATTTTTCTTTGTCACTTAGCATATTGATATTCCTACTTTGTAGCCTGTTACTGATAGATTGAGAATGGTTTTATTGCCTTTGCTAAACCGCACAGACTGCAAACCGTATTACGAAGACGATCCATTGAAGGATTTCTTTTTTAAAGACGATAGGATAATTTGTGCTGGTTACAAAAGTGGCGGATATGATGCCTGTCAGGTAATTGATTTTTCAAGAAACCATCTGGGTAGCTGTTAACATCTATCATTTTTGCTTTTTAATTGTAGGGTGATTCTGGCGGCCCTCTAGTCATGGACGATGCAGTTCTCATAGGGATAGTTTCATGGGGTATTGGTTGTGCTACAGAGTTGCCCGGCGTTTATACCAGTGTCTTTTTTCATTCAGAATTCATCAATAAAACTTTGGAGTAAGAACTGTATTACTAGCATTCTTTTTTGATTTAATGATTTATATATTACTTAACAGGATGAGTGCTAAGACAAGATCTGCTGTACCAACAACGTACAAACATTCCGCATTATCTTTTATAGTTTACATCTTGTTATTTACATGCATTTAGAGAAATAAACCGTTAAATGTTTTTGTTTCAATAGAATGACACGTTTTTATTTTTTTTTATACAATATAAAATACAATCTTACATACTTCCACCAAGTGCTTCTTTAAAATATTTTTTGTACATACACATGAATTTAATCGCAAATGCTTCTAAATGAAAGATCTCCTTGTTACCTTGCCTCATGCGATGTTCATACATTGTAGCGTGCTCTATGGTTTGTAATTTTAGCTCAAAGTCACAATTCTGCATTAATTCATCTACTAACATTTCAAAAATAATATCCGGGAATATTGTGGACCATTAACTCGTATAAATCCTCTCTTATTTTGGAGATACACTCTAGGCTCTGCTCTTGTATGATCAATTTTGTCATATTACGTATAAACAATACCCAATCTGGTTCAGTAATGGTCTGATTTGTAGTGAATGGATATTGTTGCACTTTACACGCTTCTAGCTTAAGTAAAGATCGCCTCAAATTACGATTTGACATTTCTGCAATGCGTTTCGCTAGATCTACAGGTACAGTTAGGCCTTCTTTCTTACATGTATTTTTTAAAATTGATATTATCTCTTCTACAGTTGGCGCAGGTACTTTTATATTCAAACGACTTTTAATAGCAGATGTAACACGATGTAGAATTACAACATAAAATCAAGCGACAACTTGATATATATTTCTCCATTGTTCTCCTCAGAGCATGTTGTGCATCCATAGTCATTTGATCAACATCTGTTAGAACAATTACCTTAAATTCTTTTTGCCCTTTGCTATCCAACTGTTGTGATTGCGCTACATTCTTGATTAAATCCAACGCGATCGTATATACCCACATGAGAAGGATTCACTTCGATGTGATAATTGCTACTGATCATCATGATTTCTAATTTCTTATTGGAGGGTGTTGTAAAGTTCATCTGTTCACTTCTCAATCTTTCTACGCCCGATCCATACAATTCCTTGAGTAGGCACATTATCCGCGTGTTTTTACCAGCGCCAGAAGGTCCATACACCAACAGATGGGGGAAATCTCCTTGTTGAATTAGACATTTTAAATTCGTCGCTTGTTCTTTGTGGAAATCGAGCTTTTGAAGATTTTAGGACGGTACTTATCAACCCATAAACACATTTTGATGTGTATAAATACACCAAGGAAATAATAACCTCAATAACTCTTAAACTCCCGCTTTTAGTATTTGACATTTAGTACTTGGTAGTGTGGTGGCAATATTGGAATAGTTTGAAATATTTTTCCTAAACATATTAAGTTATGTTGCCAACTACCATTACCCTTAGCTAAAATGCTATAAAATTGAATTTTTCAAAACTTCTTGGCGGCAGTTTTAAAACTATCTAAGCTTTTATATAAGTTGTAGTAACGTAATTAATTACATATTTATTATAAAATTAATTAATTAATTAATTGAATATAGAAAACACTGCAGAATAACATTTATTGATCGAATACATATCATACTAGATTTCAACTGTATATATGGTACCTTTTTTAATGGAAGTTTCTGAATGTTGCTCTATTCTTATTTTTATATGATTACAAGCAAACAACAATTTAGATGAATATCAAACATAACGTATACATATTAAACAATAACTTGGTCTTAAAAACACGTTAATACATTACATTACTTTCTAAATTAATTATTCACTATCACTTTCCATTTTACTTGAACTACTATCTTTGCCCGCTAATGTGGCTCGATTATATCATCGATTGATCCATCTAACTCGCACATTTTTCTTTCTTCTTTAATTATGTTTTACACATTTTTTCCAATTATCCGTAGTGACATTTTGGATTGCCTATACTAAAAGTACCATCTGCTAATTTGAATCAGGTAATTGCCACTTCATTTTTTATTTGAGCCCATATTAACTCAATTGGATTGAGTTTGCAATGACAAGCTGGTAACCTCAACACGCAACTTCTTACCATTTCATCTGTCACATGTGTATTATATTGGTCTTTATTAAGGCGAATTAAATGAAGGAGTTCAGATCGAACAATCTGCGACAATAGCAGTAATTCTCATTCTGGGGTTATCAGTTTGAAGTTTTTTGAATATATTCAAAATGTTCTGCTTCTACTGTACTTACTATCTCCACATACTACTCTAATGTCAATGTTACCACTCTTCTTTCCCAAAAAAGCGTTCAGCTAATTCCTAACAATATGTCCGCCGAATAGTTTTCAAAAGACCTTGTTTATTTATTACAACGCAAATTTAAGGAAAAAAATTAAATAAAAACGCACTCAGAAAAAAACACGTCAATCAGCTGTTGTAACAATGTGGTGGCCGGCACTATATGTGATTTTTGCCGAAAACTGACCAGTAGCAAGCCTACCTTTTAGTGCTTCAATTAAAAAATACTTCTCCGAATTAGAAAATAGAGTATAATTTAAGCAAAGCGCATTTAAGCTATTGATTTTTCCCATAATAAATAATTATAATTACCGTTTTTATATAACATTGATACAATTATAACCCTTGAATTTAAACTAGTGTTTATTGTTTCCTAATTTATCTAACAGATTATTTTTAGAAGTTTAATATCGAGCTATCAAATATAGAGATATATTTCTAATGATAATTTTCAATGCTATTTTAATGATAATAAATTTCGAATGGATAGTGTTTATCACAAAAAAGTAAATTGATTACAAATCAAGCGACGGTCTGTTTCGTCTCTACAAACAAACATATTGTAATGATATCAGGGACTGCGGCGTAGTATGGTAAACAACACATATGTATCGGCAACACCAGTTTAATTAACTATATAATAATTAATCCAGAACGGCTGCTTCGAGGACACGAATGGTCCTCATCATCATCATTCGGTTACCGGCTGATGACAAGAACCATTCGTGTCTTCGAAACGGCCGTCCCGGATTAATTAATTAAACTTGTTGAGTGCGGAGGTTGCCGATACTTATGTGCTGTTTAGATGATTTTGGAATGTAGAAAATTTTGAACCGCTAAAAATCTTATACAACGAACGGCAAAAATTATTGTTTGCACACTTATTTTATTTTTCCTGAATATATCATGCTTAATTTAATTTAGAATTGAATTAGCCGGTATTGTGTGATTTAATTTACATTGCATGTAGTGCTTGTGTATTTTTTTACAATCTATTTGTTTGCGTAAATAGTGCATGTTTCTAATTAATTTATTTCTTTTGTGTCCATTGTTCTGTAAGCAGAAATTATTTTTATAAAGATTCTAAAACTGGGTACTTTTTATTTAAGAAGCACCCCACTCTAATTAATTTCCGAACGCGCCCTCCTCTACGATTGGTGTACGAATTTGCGCACAGTTCAAGTTGAATTCTGTTTATATTCGTTCAAAAATCGATCGTTGTCGTTTCAGAAGAGATCCTGACGACGAACAGCTGTTTCATTGTATTACAGCTTGATTTCTTAGGTACATAGTGAATGCTTGCTCTCGCGTTTTCGTAGCCATAAAACGTCTGCAGATTAAAGGCATGTACGCTTCGTACACGGAGATTTTTTTAGCGCTGTGCATCCTGATGTTGCCATTCTTTTATGAATCAAGCCAGGTGTTTCGGTTTTATTTGAAGTTTTTTCTCTACTACGTGATAGTCTCTTTAAACGCGACCATCCTTATACCGATCTTTTCTTTTAAAGCCGGAGATGTTAAGAATCTAGTGTAAGTATTGATCATTTTATAAATTTAGACAATCCGAATCCAGTAATAGAACCATCAATTACTAATTGTATATACTTGACTTGTACCCTTTACGCGAAAACAAGCTAATTAATTCACGCTTCTGTAACGGATGCGATTTAAGTTTTAGGCATTTCTATTAATTAAATCTTTTGATTTTAGAACAGCATCGACGTTTTGTTCGCCGATTTCTAGTTTAATTGGTATGAAGTGGATTCTGCGAGGTAGGGAACACTTGGAGAAAAATGAATCCTTTATCATAGTATCAAATCATCAAAGCTCGCTGGATATCTTAGGTAATTAAAGGACTTTTTAATTTATTCAATCGTAAAGACACTCATTAATCTAGGGAACACAAAAATTTTCTTTTTGTTTCCTTCGTTGGCTAGGTATGTTTGATATCTGGTCGATAATGGACAAGTGCACTGTCGTAGCTAAGAAGGAGTTGTTCTATGCCTGGCCTTTCGGGTTGGCGGCCTGGTTATGTGGATTGATATTTATTGATAGAATGAATTTAGAAAAAGCAAGAAAGACAATGGAGGAGGCGGCCGAATCTATTAAAACAAAACAGGTGAGTTAAATGTTAATTGTTGCAGAAAACAAATAATAGGGCTCCTAAAATTAATCTAGCAGCATTCCCGGTTGCTCTTATTAGAAAAAAAGATTTTGCTGGCAAAAATAAATATTTTTATTTCATCCTTTTGGAAAAAGATATTTTTCTCAGTACATCTAATTTTGTTTAGTTGCCAAAGTGATGTAGCAATCTTACAAAACCAACTGATTACAATCAAATTTTTATCTACTATGTAGATAAAGGAGTTTACTTTGAGATTTGCTGAAAGCAACATACTATTAAGTGTATCGATTAGCTTTAATACTTAATAGTGGAATAAGCAAAAAATTCTCTCAAATTAAACATTTACAATATTTACCTCTAATTTATAAAGTTGTTTATAAAATTATAGATGTTAAAATTGCCATAAGATTCTTGTTTTTCCGCTTCCTTATCTTACTCAGAACACTGTATATTTTTACGTTTTTAGATACTACCTCCTATAAATTTGTTTTAAATAGCAATTTATTTGAAAATAAAAACATGCAATGACTTTTGACCTGCACCGTATACTGTTTTTCCATGGTTGAATTAAGTTGACATGTATTTGTTAAAACCACTCGAAAGTGAATGAATAAAAACATTCGCACATTTCTATAATACAAATGATATGCAAAAAATTAGTATACAGGGCTTTCTAAAACTTTCTTGTGATGCATGAGTGCTTTTTAAGTCTTTAAAACAAAAAACATTTAAATCATCAATTTATTAATTGCGTAATGTTATATTTGAATTTATATTAATAATCTTAAAACCATGTTAAATTTTGAAAATATGAATATGACAAAATTTAATATCGTAGTTGGCCAGGATATGAACGCTTCAATCGAAGTCGCCCTGTTTTTAATATTGGGCGCAATGTAGCGTTAATGAAGGTCAATTAATATTATAAGAACGTATTTAAGATGAGACTGTTTAGATTGTGTCAGTTATGCAACATATACTGCATACATTGCCATTACTTACTTTTTTATAAGGAAATGTGCTACAACACACATTTCCCTGTTTATCTTCAAATGTATTCATTCTAGATGCTTAATTAATAAAATTTGTTTGAAAGAGTAATTTGATAAGAAAGAGCATTTTCAGACACGCTGTCTAAAAATTATGGTTAAATCGAAAAAGTATCGAAACTTAATTTTATGTATTTCAATAGGTTTTGAATACAGTTAAAAGTTCTGCAAAATTTCAATTTTCCAAGTTAAACATGGCAGTTATAAAAGTCAGATGCGCTTGTTCATCTGACAAAAATGTTCAAAAACTGTAATTATTTCAAATATGGAAACTGGGAATTCAAAAATATAGTGATATTTATATAGGTGTTCCATATAAAATACTAGTTTTCATAATTTTAAAATGCATTCTCTTATAGATATCAATGGATGCAGTTCCTTGTGAGATACTCTCTATAATAGATCGTTTAGAAAGATTTACCACATTTCGTGTGAATGTTAATTGCGAATAAGATGTAAATTTAATATTCCAAATGTATTGAACATTAATAGGTGGAAAATGCATTTTGCACATTTATTATTAGCTTTTTGATCGTGTTAAAATGTAATAAATTTCTCTTAACATCTGGCCGTGAAAATATGAATTTGAAGATAGTTTAAAAACAATTTCAATTATACTCGCTTTAGTTATCCGTTTTATTCTAATAAATAAGGATGCTAAACTATTCTAAAAGAGATTTATTTACGTATTTTGGAATTATTGGCGCTCGCTGTAACGTTTTCATGCAATTGTAATGTAGTAACTGTACTTATTGCAAGAAACAACGCAAGAGATATCGTGCAATAAAAAATAGTAACAAAACAAGTGTAGTTTTACATAACAAATAGGCATAGTAAGGTGTTAAATTCATTCGCAAACACAAAAAAAAAAAAAAAAAAAAAAAAAAATATATATATATATATATATATATATTATATATACAGTGTGTCTGTAAAAGTTGGCAACAAATTGGAAACTTTTTTATTATACGTTTCTCAAAAAATTTTATTCTTGATAAAAGTTGCTGCATGAACCCAAACATACGGTAAACATAGCAGATCCACTCTGAGGTTAACAATAACAGTGCTAACAGCGCTTCTTTGGAAACCCCTCAAGAGTAAACTACCCTTATTCTGAAAGATACGCAGAAATTTTATTAGGAAAATTTGTTTGTGATGTAGAGATATAGTCAAATACAAAATTTCGGTCAAGCACGCTCAATTATGATATTTCGTCATTTTTCGTTTTTTTTTTTTTAACTAGATGCAAATTGTTGATTAAATTGCTATATGATAACACTTGTACTAATTGTTTTTAACTGTTTTTCATTTCGATGTTAACATTCTATAAAATATCAATAATAAATATCTAATTATAATAGAAACATTTATTTCCAAAATGCAACATTACACATTAAAGCATGAGAAGGAAAAATGCAGATTCACTTTTTCCTCACTGCACATGTGTTTCCACATATCCACCGTTCCTTTCTAAGCAGGTAATTGTTCTTCGAGAAAATTCTTTTATTACATTTCTAATAACAGCCGGAGTTATACCATTACATGTTTCCCTAATAGTTCTTTCTAAATGATCAACATTTTCAAATGGTCTTTTAAGGTACACTTTTTGCTTCAAGTATCCCCATAAAAAAAAATCTAATGGGGTCAGGTCCGGAGACCTTGGGGGCCAAGCAGCATCCAAAAATCTTCCAATTACTCTTCCATTAAAAATATGCAAGAGAAACTCGCGAACATTTCTCGTACTATGGCATGTTGCTCCATCATGTAGGTACCATATTTGTTGTCTTTCGTTTCTGGGCAGCTCATTAAGAAAACCAACCAATGAAGTGTTTAGAAATTCTAAGTAACGTTGTGCGTTCATAGTTTGGCGAAAGAAGAAAGGTCCAACTAGTCTATTTTTAAAGATGCCACACCATACATTTGTGGTAAAGGAATATTGATCACGAGTTCGGACAGTAAACTGTGGATTAACGTCGTTCCACCAGCGACTATTTTGTGAGCTGACTATCCCATTCGAAGTAAACGTTGCCTCGTCAGTAAAAAGTATACATCTTGCCATACCATGATTATCTTCTAATTCTCCTTGGAACCAAGCACAAAATTCAAACCTTCTATCAAAATCTCCTGCTTTTAGAGTATGACTGAACTGGGGTTTGTAAGGTTTAAATTTGTTTGATTTTAATATTTTTGCAACAACATCTTTACTTACACCAAACAAGGCTGACCTTTTCCTTAACGAATATTTAGGATTTTCTACAGCTGAGAGCATTACTTGGTTTTGAATTTCGTCAGTAGCAACCCATGCTTGATGTTTCTTTTTGAATCTATTCTCAACATTTCCATAAGCCTTGAATTTTTTTATTATTTTACTTACTGTTGCAAAATGTATGTTTTTATCTGGGTGTCTGTAATTAAAGATTTCGGCAGCTTCCCTAAAAGTTTTGTAGTTATCTCCAACAATTAGAACAATTTCAATTTTATCTTGAACACTCAATTTCAATGGCATTGTTATTATTTATTACAATTCCAACTGACGATTTGACGCTTACTGACATTAGTTACGTATTTGTTTCGAAAATTTTCCATACCTACTTGATTCAGTACAAGTGTTATCATATAGCAATTTAATCAACAATTTGCATCTAGTTAAAAAAAAAAAAACGAAAAATGACGAAATATCATAATTGAGCGTGCTTGACCGAAATTTTGTATTTGACTATATCTCTACATCACAAACAAATTTTCCTAATAAAATTTCTGCGTATCTTTCAGAATAAGAGTAGTTTACTCTTGAGGGGTTTCCAAAGAAGCGCTGTTAGCACTGTTATTGTTAACCTCAGAGTGGATCTGCTATGTTTACCGTATGTTTGGGTTCATGCAGCAACTTTTATCAAGAATAAAATTTTTTGAGAAACGTATAATAAAAAAGTTTCCAATTTGTTGCCAACTTTTACAGACACACAGTATATATAAAAGATATCTACGTATTTGTTTTTATCCTTATTTCCTTCTTTTACAGCTTTTTTTGTTTTATCTATCAATTGCAAGATTGCATAAATAATAAATAAATGGTAAATGTGAAAGCATGGACTTTATACTTCATTTATCTTGAAATTATTTCCGCATTTGGTTGATTATAATTATGATTACTCAGTCTTTTTCTTATATTGCTTGTCCAACCTTGAAAAAGTGTAAGATTGGCAAGGAAAAGTTAATCTGTCACTACTGTGCGATTATCTTAAAACGTGGAATCTTATGGAATACTTACACAGAAGTAAACAAAAATATTTCCAATATCTAACAGAATTTTCGCGCGATTTGTGTACATTCCATATTACGTAATGTATTAAAATCCGAATAATATTTTCAAACACATTATACAGGCTGTCAAATCGAAAAAGTGTTAAAACTTAGTCTTAAAGTACAACTACTTAATTTTCTGCCTTATTAAATTACCCGTACAAAAATACAACAAAAATGTCATATTCATTACGCATTTAAAATTGATACTTCCCAAGATATTTGGAAAAGTGTGTATTGTAGCACAATTTTTTTGTAAGAAAGTACCCATCAATGTATATACGAAGTAAACATGTAGTTTAAATATTATCCAATTTTTTTATATTAAAAAAAAAAGTTAGACATAACCATCAGAAAACAATTTAAGTCACGTGTTTAGAACAGAAAAATTCAACGTTTTATCTATGCCGGAATGTTTCTTAATGCTTATGACTAACTTGGATATCTGCAAAGTTGGACGAAGTTTAAAAGACTACATAAGCTACATTCTCATTGCAAAGTACTCTTTTTGTTGTATTAAGAAAAAAACACTTTTACACTTTTTCCATTTGAATGTTCGGACACGCTGTATAATGTTTTCAAAAAATTTATTCAGATTCTAGTACTATCCTGTATGGTCAACATTTCTGCAAAATTGGAATTTTCTACATCAAACACTTTCACAGTTACAAAAATTCATATGCACTGGTCTATCTCTCAAAAATGTTCAAACATGTAGATATATTTCAAATATGGTTAGAAATATAAACATAGCTGTTTCATCAAACAGATGTTAAAGTTGAATTAGGAATTCAAAAATTGAATTTATATACAAAATGCTCCATTTAAAATAACAAAATCGACAGCTGTATCCGGTATAACCGGAAGTGTCAGATTATTAAATATATTTTAGTTAAATAGCAAGTTTTCCGAATTCCCCAATGTATACTGTTTCATATATCGATCGATACATCTCCCCGAGACATTCTGAATACATTACTGTTGAATAATTAACATTGAATTCCGAAAGAAATAGTCATGGCATATATTAATTTTAAATGTATTTGCAAAATTGGTAAATATGTAAACTAAGGTTAAACCGCGATTTCAATTACATGTCACAGGCAGAAGGTGTCTCTGAATATCATTACCACACTAAATGTTTGCGTTAGCTAACTGCTTAGCTATCTACCCATCGAAAGATGTTTTCTAAACTTCGAATAAAGTTATTGATGGTAAATTTTAAAATTTAAAACGACCAAAAAAAAAACAATGTTCCCACAGTCGCATCTTGAAAGTACCATGAAGTTAAATGAACATCTCAAGTTTAAAGTATGATTTGTAGCATGAATAAATTAAAAAACCTTTAGATAGATGAACAGATGGGGCGTAGGATCACTACCTAATATTGCTGAAAAACTCCAAAATTTTTGTCGAGGACAGCATTTTACATTTAGAAAAAAAAAATAATAATAATTGGAATTTCTGCAAAATAGTAATAATAGTGTCTTCATGACTTATATGCACTGATTGATATATTACAGTAATTTACTTGTATGTTTGTTATTACATAGAATTAAGCATAGAAAAAAAGTATTCATTTAAAAAAAAGGTTATAATTGTTTATAACAAAAATCTGTACATTTAAATATTTTTCAAAAATTCATAGCGCATTCTCAGTGAATAAATCTGCACCTGTAAAAATTCCAAAGAAATGTACATATGTACGTTTTGTTATAGTTATTAAATTTTGTTTTTTTTTGTATATATTTAAAAAACACATTCAAAATTTTTGAATGTGCGGTTAAGAGCAGATAATCAACCGTAATACACATCTCTAAAACATAGTTACTATGAAATTGTATTTATTTGCCGCGTTAATCAAGTTACTGTTTGTGTGGGAGCTAAATGTGTAAAGATACATTACTATTACTCCCGCCCAAACCAGAGGTAAATTTTAGTGTAAGTAAAAAAAAAAAACAAATCAAAAATATAAATCGATATACGATTTTATCAAAAAATGGAACAACAATAGAATTACACCAAAAGCATGACACGAGGTTCAATTTTTGTATCTAAAATAAACCAAAAAATTCTTTTAAGCACAAAAATTGATTAAACTAGCATAAAACAAATGCCAGATCATCAATTGAATTGAGTTCTTTTATAATGAAAGTACATCTATATCTCATTCATTAATGCGAATTAAAAATCAGTTCGGTCAACTTTGCCTACGATCTGACAAGCTGTATAAACAGTTTTACGTGTGCGCCATAAGTAGATCAGCTCAAGATTTTTGAACAGTGACGTGACTATTAACATATAAAAGAACGTGGAATATATAAACAAGAACGATTAAATAATGAGGAAATATACATATTTATTCTATGATTTTTGATTTTTTAGGTTGCGGTTCGATATGGAACCGGACCTTTGATTTCAAACAAAATAAAAATGTTCACTACAAATTAATATAACGATGGTTTTAAATACCCGGCCTTTCGATTCAACAAAGAAGTTTGTTTGACCTTATAGCGTTCGCTAATGATTTTAATTTACAATCTTTAGTTACTGAGAATAATTGTTCCCATTACAGACCAAACTATGGATATTTCCCGAAGGTCATAGGAAGAACACCGGTGAATTGCATCCTTTTAAAAAGGGCGCTTTTCACTTGGCCATATCTGCACAGTTACCTGTGTTACCAGTAGTCTACAGCAGGTATTACTTCCTGGACGAAAATAATAGAAGATTTGACCATGGTAGGTATATATATATAGTACGTACAGAAAGTATGCGGAATTAAATAAATAGAGGTTTATAACCATACAAGTGTTAATATTTTATACGAAAGACAATTCATCTTCCTAATACGCAGATCGTTAGACCGTGAACGTTAAGTTTGCTGGGGAATATCAATATATAATTTGTCAGGCTTCTAAAACGGCTTCCACTAACTCAGGTCTGTTTCGAGGTGCCGCACGTTCTACCTCAATGTTCATGGGTCTTTAGATATTTTCAATCGGGTTTCAATCTGGAAAGGCTGTCGGCATTCGATTGTTTCAACTCCATTCTCTTTTTTTTTTTGCATACCTGAAGGCATCAAACGTTATCTTGCTACCCTTTGAAGTATTGGCTGCTTGAAGAAAGCATTTGTTTAGAATGGCATAACAACGAACGCTGTCTACTATTCTGACCATTCTACGCAACGGACTGGGATCACGTTGTGAGATTGCTATAATATATATAATAATTTTTGCAGAGAATTTTGATTTCTGCACTGTACTACTGGCCTTTCTCTACTTAAGACCCGTTATCACCCAATTGAAAGCAGACTTCATCCGAAACAAATACATTTTGTACACAGCCGACTGTACAATCCTGTTAACCTAATAAATTCGGGTACTTCACAACCTCCCTTTTCAAATAAATGTTGTAGTAGACGCCCTTTTGCTAATTCATTGCCGAGATTGCTTTTAAGATATTTAAGAGTAACCTTTTAAAAACTTTTGCAGTATATCGTACACCCTAAAATTCAAAAGAAAGGTTCCACATCCTTTCTAGACGTAGTTTACAATGTCTATATTTATGTTATTTCATTGCTTTACTTAGCTGAACAAACAGTATTTAAAGTAAAGAATTTGGGTTTTCGGGTTGAAATGGGTTGCATGCAAATCGGGTTGCTTGTAGATTTTTCTGGGCTGCTGTACGAATTCGAAACGGCCGCGGAAGTCTACAACAGTATTTAAACTAATTCGTAAAACCATAAGGGGATATTCGTTCACTAATCAAATATACATATTATATCACAGCTCCTATCATTTTGGTTACAGTTGACGGTTTAGCTTTGATGTGTTGTGTTGTGCCACTCAGCTGACAGGTAATGAACCAATATCCCCTACACCGTTTCGAACATGTCCTATCAATGTACGTGCGACCATAGAGCTAGCTCTCAATCTGTATGTAGTAAACACGTAAGTATATGTGTAGGATTATATCTAGGAATATCGTTATATGCATATGTCTTATTTCCTTTACTATATTTTTTTCACAAAAAAAATTTCGCCTTACAGGTAAAGTTATGATCACAGCTTTACCTCCGATATCAACAAAGGGCATGACTGCCGGTGACGTAGACGCGCTGATACAGAAGACGCGGGAAGTTATGACGGTGACGTTTCACGAATCTAGCAAAGAGGTTATCAGCACCTATCAACTGAAATAATGAGATGCATCGTCTTATTTTATCTAGTCCATTGATAATTGTAATCGATTAATTTTTAATAATCATATTTCCTTTTTGATGACGTAACAAAGGAAGACATACATATGACATGTATATCTAATATTTGTATGGGCGGCAATTGTTAACCGCCGAAAGAAACATATTGAAGTTAACGTGTAACTTTGTATGGTTTCTATTATTGTACTTCCTTGATTGCGTAGTATATATATTTGCAGGTAATATGAGTCAGTATTTTATATATAGCGGTACGTATAGCGTTGATTATTTATAATTTATATTGTATATGTATATATACAATACATCTTCGACTTGGTGATCGTCGCCTTGAAAGATGATTTTTGTATTATTTTACGACTACATAAAAGGGTCGACAGACAACTTAATGTTTTAATCAAGTAAAAATTAAATATTTAAAAATCGAAAAAGTAAGAAAAGATGCAATAAATAGTATGTATTTTTACTACTTTAACCGAACATTATACAAAAACAAGTCTTTTATATTATAAATATCTTGTTTGGTTCAATGGAGCCTAACACTAACCATTTTTGACATCTATCATACCCACGAATTGCGCGTTTTCTGAACTGGTATATTTGTAAGTTTTATAATATGTTAGCATTTCTTTATTGTGAATTTAATTTCAAACATATAAGCAGTCATCGGTAAACTGTTGTTTAACATCCAACAAGTCATCTGTAACAACATCTGTATGTAATATAAAAAAGGACAGAGCTTACTGTAAACCCTAGCGGAACTCCGTGTTTTAACAATATAAAATGGTGCACTGCTCCCTATTTCGAGATATGCGACATTCCACAAGAATTTAATGTTAAAAATTTCTAGCATAAATTGCATATTTTTCTTTTTTTTATAAATATTTCATTTCTAATTGATCAAAATATTAGGTTTGTTCTGTTTGCTCTGTTGCTGTGTGCGCCCTATGTTAGTTTTGTGTTTAGCGGCTGAGATCATCTTGGGAACAATATGTGTTTTGTAACATTTTTAAGTTGAATGAAACTCGGACAAACTCTAAGAAATGTATTTCGTAAAAGATGTAACGAAAGCAATAATTTCTTCAAAACAATGTGCCATTTTGGTGAGCTAAATGCTTATCTAAGCCTGCCCGAGCTTTTCCAGCGATATCATTATTTACGTTGGTTTATAACTACATATTTTTTTATCGTGGTTAATTTAAGTAAATATTCCTAGGTATATATTTTTTTTGTGTATAAATGGACTTGCCAATGTGACTTATTGTTACACTTGATTATTTATGGATCGATCTATTTCAACCAATTTTAATTTAATTTCCTTTTCATATATGCATTATTATTTAACTTATTTAAGCTACCATCTCACTTTCCATTGTTCTTTTGGAACTTTTTAGTGCTTAATTTATTAATTTCGATATATATGAATTTTTCATATAAACGCTAAATGTGATTTATTGTAATTCTTGAAAACGTTACCATTGTTTTGTAAAGAACCAATTACATATGTATTGTATTAATGTAAGGAAATGTATCTAATTCCATTTTCATTATTAATTTTAAGGATTCTTTTTTTCATCTCCCATGTAATTAACAAAAATGTACCAAAGATCAAATATACAAACTATACTTTTGAAAGTATGTTTCTGTTTTACGAATATTCGATTTGACAATTGATATCATGTATTATTTGAAAATAGAATATTCAAGTAAAGGGGTACTATGTGTCCTCAGCGACAATCATCAGTAGAGATGACAAAGACAGGTGAAATATTATTTTTTTACAGCGACTAGACGGACTCGTGTCTATTCGTCTCATAAGAAAAAGGGTTCGTGTTGCTTACTGGTTTCCCCGAGAGTCGACAAAACACGAGTCTATCTAGTCGCTACAAAAAAGTAATAATTTCATCTGCCTTTTTCATCTCTAATCATCAGGTCCGGTTGGTCACCATATATCCGGAGCCTAGCCACAATCTATCGTCTCACTTATCAGAACAGGTAGGTGCGGGCTACATCCCCTTTAACGACTATTTAATACTCTATAGAGTATTCCTAGGGTTTTGCCTAATAGTTACAGTCGTAGACCTGCGTTACTATTATACACCGAACAACAACTATTTAAACTGATCATCAATAATCTTTTTCTGAATCTATAAAATAATTCATTAGTTTTCACTTCGATAAACATTTAATATCCTATACTTCCAAGCTCATTATCAATTTGAATATATTTTTGATGATTAATTAACAATTTTCTTTCTATTTGGAAGAACATTAAATTAGTGGAAAAAGATAAATAGAAAATACGAATTTCATTTTACAACCATAAATTAAGTCAAAAGCTGATAAAATACTTAGACATAGTATTGAATTTTCTACAATTATCCAGCAATACTTGAACTTAGAAGATTATCAACAGGTGCGGCTTTTAATACAATCACACAGAGCATCAAACAGAATAAAATGGGGATGAGCAATTGCTTATAGTTCCACCCCTTTCTTTTCTTGGTTAAGGTGAGGGTGACCGATAGATCAATTAAATAGAAGGCGATCATAGCACTCTACTATTTAGCCAAGGCATAAAAAGTACACAAATTAATGCAGGATGTCCCACAACCTAGGGTTGATTTGGCGTAACTTAGTACTAAAAGTTTTTTTTTTTTCAAATGGAAATGGTGATGTAGAATTGAATTCTGTATCGAAGAGCTGTAAATGTTACCCCTATCCTATCTCTTCTTTTAAGATTAGTGATTTTCGGAATATGTAGTTTTGAATTAGTATTTAATTCACACTAGGCAGTGAAAAACATTTTTTTTTAAAGGCATACAAAGCAAAATATACTATATTTTGCTGTGTATGCTTTTTTCATGGAAATAATATTTATTGAATACAAGATAATAAAAAACGAAATGCTATGTTATGTGTAATAAAATTATGTATTGTATATGACCTCCGTTCGTTTGCAAATACTTTAAAATCCTGCTTTAAACTCCAGTTGTAGCCTGTTTTATTTGTTCGGGATCTATTTTATTCAACGCTTCTGTTTCTCATCGCTCTGATTTTGCTTTGGCTGTACTGTGACCGAATACACCAATGATTTCATGTGTTCCCATAAATAAAAATCCGAGGGCGTTAAATAAGGAGATCTTGGTGACCAAACCCAAGGTCCGTTGCGTCCAATCCACCTATCCTCAAGTTCTGCTTACAATTTTATTACATTCCCCGTGAATAAACATTTAAGATTTCTTCGCTTCTATAATTATCAAACTGGCAACACAGACCAAGATAATTTGACAGATCACTTGAGTGATATTGTTTAGTAATGTTCCGTTGTCCCTATAGCCAAGTGCGTGCTAATTTTCCAAGAAAGTACTAATTCAAAACTACAATTTCTGAAAATCGCTGACCCTAACAAAAGCAATAGAAGTAGGTATAAGAGCACTTACACCGAATTCAATTCTACATCGCATGGTGTAAAATATACAAGCCGTTCCATTTGAAAAAAAAAATACTTTTAGTACTAAGAAGTTACGCCAAATCAACCCTAGATTCTGGGACACTCTATGATTCGCGTAAGAGCTTTCTACCTTTTACAGTATAGTTGTACACTGCCGTTCAGTGAAGTTCGGTCATACGATAAATATCTATTATATCACACTGTATACAATTATTAATACATAAAATTAGAAAAATATTAAGCATACACTCTTTTCTAAGGGATTAAAGCCATAAATTATTATGTAAAGTAGAAATATTGCGAC
>LR736915.1:708159-734781 GCA_902654985.2 Oryctes borbonicus
TCCATTCGCCTTCGGTCATTTGGCGTTTCATCATTTCAGGAGTAATGTCGTCCAGTGGTATTTCCATTCCGCCAAAGCGGGGATTAGTAGGCTGAACGCTGCAGGCCAAGAACGCCATCTTGTAATGAAGATCTCTAACACCTGTCAAATAAATGAAATAAAATAGAAAAGAAATCATTTTTAACTATTAAACATTAGTATTAGTATTTTATAGGCAGAGGCACAGGAGCCTCTGGTCACTGCGACCTTAATAGATCTATTGTAACAAAATGCCCTTATGAATGTTAGAGAAGTTGGAGGCTCTTAATAAACCTAATATTACCCTAGGATCTTCGTCCCTCAGCTCAGTAGATGACAAGAACAGTTTACTGAAATATTGTTGTCGAGTTCGACTGATGGCAACGCAATTATATAAAATATGTTCTACCGTCTCTAGATTTTCTAAACATAGACGGCATATTTGATCCTCAGCTTTTCCTATATTGAATGGGTGATATTTTAGGGCTGCATGACCTGTCAGAAATCCCGTCAGTAATCTAAGGTCTCTTTTGATGAACGATAGCACTATTTTTGCTGTCTTAGGCGAGCCTGATATAAATGCTTTCGCCTGTTTTTGTGCTGGAACATTGTCCCAGTACGAGGTCTTTCGATCGTCCTCCCACATTTTTATTACTTGTCTTATGCGGCTCTCTTGTAGGCCACAGAAGGGGCTAGGACCAATGAAGGGCATGTGGGCTGCTTCCCTAGCCAGCTTGTCTGCCTTTTCATTGGCCTCGATCCCTTGATGGCTTGGGACCCATCGCAGAGTAACGTTTTTATATCCCGATTTCCTTAAATTGTGTATACATTCGTGAATCAGACCAGATTCGTATGAATAGGCTTTAATGGCCTTTAGAACTGCCTGACTGTCACTGAATATAGTAATGGTTGCGCCTCGTATCCCTATCTCGAGGTTCTTTAAGACGCACAAGTTCAAAGCAGAAATCTCTGCTTGAAATATGTTGGTGTGGAGTCCCGTAGGCATTTTAAGAAGGTGGTAGTTAGCCCCGCACTTTCTATTCTTGAGCCGTCCGCGTACCATGCGAGGGTACCTCTTTTACTTTGAGGCCGCCCGGATACAAATTCCTGGCTTTCAATGATCACCTTATAGGACTGATCAAAGTTGTATTGCATAGAAATCTTGTCTCTTGCAATATGCATCAGATAATTTATATTGGGATCTTCAAGGATTTTGAGATGCCCTTTAAAATCCCCAAGCTGCAATCCCTTCATTCTGCTTAGCGTGAAGACACTCAATATGGCCTGCTTCTGAATGTGGATGTGAAGCGGCGTTAGTCCCAGCAGGACTACCAGGGCTGCTGTGGGACACCTACGCATCACACCTGTAATGTTGAGACAAGCCAGCCTCTGAATTTGTTGAAGCTGTTGCACTTCTGAGTTGTTTTTGGCCATCAAACTAAAGAGGCGTAGGTGACCATGGGTTTAAGTATTGCCATGTATAAAGATCATCAGAAGATCATTTGAGGGTTAAGACCCCCACGCTTACCTAGTAGCCTGCGGCACACTAATGATGCCGCAATGGCTTTTTTCTGTAAGTTGAATATGTGGGAGTTCCATGTTAGTTTTTTGTCGAACATGTCTCCCAAGTATTTAACTTCATCACTAAAGTTAATCGTTTTCCCTTCAATGGAGAGTTTATTTAAGACTTTTCTTTTCCTTGTAAAAGGAACGATTTTAATCTTTTCCGGGTTTATGCGCAGGCTATGATTCTGACACCACTGATATGTATCGTCCAAAGCTCTTTGCATAAGTTGTAATATTATACTCTCATATTTTCCACAGATCATGATTACCAGGTCGTTAGCGTACCCTTGCACCTCATATCCCTTGGAAGTCAAGTTCTGTAAGAGATCATCTACAACCAGGCACCAGATCAGAAAGAGACACGACGTGTGAAAACCTTTGGAAGAGGTCGCTCTCTCAATGCTCTCGAAAGAGGTGTTATCGAAGGCACCCTCCCTCTATATCTAAAAAAGCATAAAGAGCTATTTCTTTTGTCATTAACGACGCCTCCAGCCTGCTAGTGACGTGCTGGAGGGCCGTCGTTGTTGATTTTGCCTTCTGGTAGGCATGTTGGTTGGGATGAAGCGGGTTTGTTGTAACCACTTCGCTCCTTAGGTATTGGTCTAGTACCTTTCCCATTCCTTTAGGCAGGACGGACGAGAGGAAGGAGGATAGGTCTATACGCTTTAGGCTCTGCGCCTGATCGCCTTCCTCCTTTAGGTATAAATACCACATTAACGTCTCTCCATAACTTTGGTATATAGCTAAAGCTATAGCTGGCTTTGCATAAGCACTCCAACAACATTGAAATAGTAGATATCGTTTATTGCAATATTCTACAATATATAGCTATTTAGAATAAACGCTGTCAGTATTCTTTCGAATTTTTCTAATAAATTCTTTATCATATTTATTGTATAAAACCCACTTTTTGAAAACTGTAGGTATAATTGTGGTAAATAAATTCGCAGGATAAGCATCTGTAACATGGTATCATTTAATCACATCATCGTTTTTACTCAATGATGATTTACTGTTTATTGCAGATGCCAATCAATTATTTCCTTTGTAACTGTCATACAACTGAATATAGTAATTTTAAAAGCAATATAGAAAGTTAAATATGGGTACTATTACTGCCTCAAAAAAACAAAAACAACGTTGGTGATACCCTTAAGAACAAGATTCTTCTGCTACTATACACACCTAATGCTTTCAATCCTCTGACACCCTCAGCTTCATCCCCATGTCTATGTTTTGAACCAATCTGCGCTTTTGCACCAGGCAAATTTAAAGCCCCAACATCCGGAACCACGATTAAGGTTCCTGTGAAATCATAGCGGTCCCCAGCCTGCACTGTTTCAACATTTTCTGCACGCAAAATAACTTCAACACTTCTAGGAATGCACCCACGTGGCAATTCAGCTTGCGTCTCTTGTATGCGTACCTTTTGGAAGTCAATGAATGAGGATTTATCAATATCAAGCATAAATCGTCTTCTGTTGCTGCATACTGGATTACGACAGATTGTTGGGTTGGTAAACTAAAATTCAATTAAAAGATTTTAAGCATTTTAAAGCAAAAGGATTTCTAGTACAAACCTTAAATTGTTGTTCTACATTTTTAATGACTGTTTGGCAGTCTAAACATATGAATGTACCCGATACTAATTCAGGATGGACGGGATGTGTACGAATAACTTGTCCGGATATACGTATCAATGTACCAATCTTCTCTGTCTTCAATTCTCTAACTTTATGTCTTGTTGGTACATCTGTAAAACTTACATAGCATTCTTTTTCTCTTTTCAGGTCACTCCTATCCTTAACGAAATTAGATACGGCTTGACAAAGATATGGATAAATCCGGTAGTACTCCTCAATGATAGTGGTAGCTAAATTTTGGTTATACTTTTCAACATCTTCAAAACTGACCTCCAACGTGGTTCTCTCTTGGTTGAGGAGCTCTTGCGATGGTTCTAAATATTTTATCTCGCCAAATTCTTTAAATCTAAGCGAAATATGGGCTTGATTAAAGATCAATGGTCCATCCAAGTGCAAATACTTACTCCTCCAAGAAATCTTGGAAAAGCTTCTGGCAACGGGCACCTACTTCGTCTCTCACACGAGCCTGACCTGCTTGAATATCAGCAACATCCATGACTTGTTAAAATTATTTTAATAATCGTAATAAAAACAAAAAATTGGTATGCATTTGATACTATAGTTACGAAGTACTTTTCGCGCTAAAAATTATAACCCTAATCCCATGTTAAGCCAGGCGGGTAAATTGGATCTTTAAAACTTTCTGCTCAAAATTAAAACCTTTATTCTACATTATCTTTATTATTATTTATTATACTATTTAATAATACATTATATTTATTTATAAAAAGTTCAAAGAAATATTTATTTTAAATCATTGCATGATCATTTATCCACTAATGATCAATCATAAAATAAATAATCATAATAAGCAATAATTTTCCCCGCGACTCGACAAAATACGAGTCTGACTAGTAGCTGCAGAAAAATAATAATTAAGAAAATGATGAAAAAATTTCTCCCTTTGGAAATTCGGACGGTTTGACGATTTCCAAAATGTTTATTTTTATGATGGTACCTTATGTATGATTATAGGGATTCCTTTAGGTCACGGGGATAATACCATTAAGGGTGGGGCTGGATATGGAATAGATATGAAAAAATGATAAGTATTAAATATTGACTTAAATTAGATTTTTATGCATATAATGTTATAGTAAAAAAAATGTTTGACGTAGAATGTCTAGTAATTCTGAAATTTTTTAGTGAATTTGCAATGGTTGCTTAGTGGGTTTTGGATTTTAGGCTTGGTAACATTGACCCTTGATCCTCCCACGTTTTCAGTCAGCCAATTCTTGAAAAGGTACTATGCATCTTCCATTGGTTTAGAGGACCAATGGGACACTAGAGAACGGTCTTTCATTGGTTTAGAGTGAGAGTCGCCAGTTTAGAATGAGAGTCGCCAGGCTAGATCATGAAGAATTGGCTGACATGGTCTAATGTATTTTCCTTATACTGTGATCCTACCCAAACACGTTCCAGAACTTTGTACTACGAGTAAACAAAATATTAAAACTCAGAATCGAACGCCACTTTGCTTAAGAGTTAATTCTATTAACTGGTATTCATTCCATGCTAATGTCAAATTCGTAGTTCCAGTTATTCTTAGCAGTTATCCTGTTATTTAGTTATTGAAATAACTTCTTGCAAATGAATATAACTAGTTACAAAAATGTAGGAAAGGAATACTTATAGTTCCCAAATTGTAAGCCTAACAAATTATATTTACACAGTTGGCAATACCGTATAGTTACTTTTGATATTTACCGTTGGCTATGCCATAGTTACTTTTGACACTTGTGATAGAGAATAAAGGTAGACGTTAACAAACGTGGTGTGTTATTCTCGCCCCTGACAAAATTTAAGCCGGCGAGGCTTACAAAATACATATTCATTATTTTTCGTGATTAGAATAAAAATGAAAATACAACATAAAAAGATTTTCTTTATTTTAAAGATATAATAAATTTTGGCAATACTAATAAGAATACAAAAAATATTATTTTTTTAAATTCAATTACTCAACAATTTTCATCCTTTATTATTAATTTAACACTTTTTCAAATTAATCAAAATTCAGTATTTGAAACCAAAATCCTTTTCACTTTATTTGATGTCAGTCTATATCGCCGATCAGACAGAACTAGTCCTGGTTTAGAAAAAGACATTCACAAGGCAGAGCACAAAATTGTTGTTGTACAATAACTGCACTTAATAAAGAATGTTTATAATTATTATTGCGCCACCACACTAACTAGCAACTAGTCGCTAATGGTCCCATATTTGCTCTTAAACAGTTCTTGATATTAAATGATATTCTATCAGCGATACCTATACCCAACAATTATTAACGTTATTTTCGTAACTGTTATTTGAAAAATGTCGGAACCAGTGAAAATAGTTATTCCAAAATAACTTACTAAATAATCGGTCTCCATCTCTCATACCAAATGTTTCTTTTTTATATTTAGTCAACATGACACGAATCGTCAATTTTACAAAACCAATAAGGTAGCGTATGGTTATGAAACATTTACATAAAAAAATTTCAAGCTGAGATTAACTACAGTATGTTTAAAAGTCATGGAAGGTTTGGTCACACACCAGATAATACAAAACCTAGTAAAATGTGTAAATTTTGCGACAATAAAGCATAAAGATCAAAGGCGGAAGGATGCAGAGAAAACACCATATATTAATCACCCAATTGGTCTGTTGTGGTTTGTTGTACTCCTTGAGGCTTTAATAATAATAATATTTTCTAGGTGTTGCTTATATTTTAACAGAAGAAGCAAATATATCAGATTTGGCGGTAATACAAGCAGCCCTATTGCATGATACAGTGGAAGATACGAACACAACATTCGAGGAAATTAAAAATCATTTCGGAAAGGAAGTACATGATATTGTAGTTGAAGTAACTGATGATAAATCTCTATCGTGGAGGCAGAGACGGGATCTTCAAATTAAAAATGCGGGTTCTTCAAGTTACAAAGCAAAGCTTGTCAAATTGGCCGATAAATTATACAATCTTCGAGATTTACAAAGGACTACTCCTGTGGGGTGGACTAAAGAACATGTGGATGACTATTTCCAATTTAGTAAACAGGTAACAGATGGAATGAAAGGTACAAATGTCATTTTAGAAGAGAAATTGAATAAGTTATATAATTTATGGAATTTGGTGTAAAATAACAAGCTGTAAGTTGATGAATAAATAATTTATTGTTTGAATTTTGTTTGGTACCATAAAACCATAGAATAACCAGTATTAAACATAATTTTTTATAGATTAAGTTAGGTATTAAATTATTTGCAGAATGTTATTAATCACATGAACTACAAGAATTCACATGACTTTAACATTCTGTTCTTTGTATGGAGCTTTTCGCAAGGACATTTACTAATTTCTTAGCATAGTACATGTGAGTATAATCTTTATTACAGGAATTGCCAACTGAAATCGTTGGTGAATTTTAAAAATGTGTGTTACGGATTATTACACGACAGAATGGAATTTTAGACCGTTGACAATTATGTAAGAAGCAAATGTCAAATATTTTCAAAATGTTAAGCAGGAAATAGGAAAAATATAATATGACACTCGAGTCGTAAGTGCATTTGCAAAGCTATACTTGCTTCACTTGTGACATAAATAATTATGAAGAGTACAAGAAATCAATTTTTTTTTACCGAAAGAACTTTTATATACAAAAGTTCTTTCAGTTTCCAATGAATAATTACGTATAATTTAGTATGACTTTCTCATTTTGCTAAAACAAATGATTAATAGCCATAGCTTGTTACGATTTTAATTTGCGATATTGCAGATATGCCCAGTACATTGAAATTTGAAAGTGACAAAAATGTCATTCGCTTAACGTCAGAAAAAAAATGTTAAAAATACGCTTAATTCTACTGCTGGGAATATTGAAAAGTTTGTAGTTTCAATTGCGTTTTTTCTCACACTAATTAATCGTATGTGATCATTTGTTTTGGACGCAGGTGTATGCAGGCTTACAAACGCAAGAGCGGCAAGTTTGAATCTGACAAACCTACAGCAGCTGAGCGATGAAAAAAGAATTATTGGAGGCAGCAGGGTATCGATCACTGAAGTTCCATATATTGTAAGTAAAAATAATCAGTTTTAGTTCGGAAGAGTGCTAATGCAGTATGACTTTAGTTTTGTTTGTTTGCTAGTAGTTCCTTTAATTTGAAAATATTATTCTTAAAAGAATGATTTAGTTGAAATTATCGCTTTAATTTAAATACTTGTTTGTCCCTATTTTAGGTGAGTTTAAGAGTGCTTATGATAGAGGATCCTACCGAACCTATTCACATTTGCGGCGGTTCCTATTTTAAACCCCGGTGGATTATTACCGCAGCGCATTGTCTCGTTGAAGAGTTAGTATATATTCCTTTACTACAAAATAAAGCTATCCCAAAAAATTACGATACCTACCACACCACACCATACCACTTAGCATTTTTTAAAATATTGCAGATGATTTAAGTTAGCAGTTGTGACAGACACCTGTCTCAATTTAGGTATCCAAATAAGGTCCCAATTTGCGAATATGACCTACATTGCCGGGATTATCAACTTGAAACATCCACGAAATTTAAAAAAAATACGAAATAGTTATATGTTATTAATCGAGTTATTCTTGTTTTTTCTTTTCATTTCTGCTACTCTATGTGCTACTGATTTATCCAAGATAGTTGTTAGACTGCGTTCATATAGGGTAGCGCGAAATTAATGTAAGAATGTGACAACAGATGATTTACTTTAGGTTGTTAGGCCTACACTAACTACTCCGAGTGACCAGTGTAAAAAATATGCGTGCAGTTATACCAAAGTTGTTCGTTGGGGCCCGTGCAGTAGCACTGGTGCAGTTGGAGTCTACACTTTTTACGCGCAGTGTAGAGTAGGAATAAGAGGTGTGTACACCGAAATAAGTATCGGGAATTTAAATTTCAAATAAGGAAAATATTGCGATAGTTGAATATCATCTTCAACAACAAGTACAAGTATTTTAAAGGACGATACAGGTAATCACGTGATAGCGGGGCAAAAAATAGAAAATAAATGGAGCCGCTATAACGCAAACAAACGTAAACTTGTAAACAATTGAAATGCTTCCACACTTGGAGTGCTGAATACTGTGCTGAAAACTGACGGGAAGTCGTTCGTTTGCTTGATGTAAGCTACACGGCTATACACCTACTTGCACTGATTACTCTAGTGATGCCATTTTACATTACACCGAGTAAAAAGTGAAATCCGAGTGAACAAACCTAATGTCATAACGCAACCTAAATTTATTTATTGATATTAATTAACGTAGAAAATATCGACATAGTGTCATAGTAGTGTCAATTTGACGTGCGTATAGTTTCGCCTTACACTACGCACTGCCCTATGTGAATACAATTTTACTTTTTTAAGTATAATTTATGAATTTTTGGGAATCTATATACAGTATGACCATGGATGGAGTCGACAATGGTCCCATTTAGCTAAGCGCCGCGCTGCAAAGTAGAATGTACCTGGACGTGGTAAAATTGGTGCATATGACGTTACACTTTGCAGCGCTTTCTTGAAGCAGTCGCCATTTTTTGCAGCGAAAAAAGTTAAGAAAGTTAATATAAGGTCATAGGGTAGGTGGTACACATAAAATGGAGGTTTACAAATAAAGAAACCAAAAAATAAAATACTTAATCTCGATGAAGTGAATATCAGTACTACTATTATACAAACATACAAATAACACATTAACGGTAACACTAATGGCTATTACCTTTGTCCAATGACTCCCTTAAAATATTATATTTCCCCTGGTGGACAACCAATACCTAGGACATTATTTCATTGTTCTGGATAACGGCATTTCATAGTAAATCCTTACTCTTTCTTTTTCGATTTATTGTAGTTCTGCAGACCTATCTGTACCTTCTTTTTTGACGATACTATCACTAATGCAAACGCCAAAGTCACAATATAATTGTTATTTTAATCTCACACAACTGAAAAACATAATTATTAACCACTTATACGGTGATTACTAAATGCTGCAGAGAAACCGTTAAACAACTAACGGAACTTAAATTTGAAACGTTTACGTAGTTTATGTTGATCAATGACTGTCCAGACAACGTGTGACGTTATTTGTAGTGCTGCAATGTAGGCGCCATTTTGCAGTGCTGTGCCCTGGCGCCTCGCTGAATGGGACCAATAGGTAAGGTATGATGGACAAAAAAATATTAAGCTGAAATGTAATATTTAGGAGATAAGTCCTGTTTGATGTAAAACTTTTGCCAACTACATAGTTATGGTTATTTCATACTCGATAATAACTATTTTGGGAAGATACGCGTCCATAAGACTTTTATGTGGTAATCGCTTGTTCCTCCTAAAATTAAAAATAAAGACTATTCCTATTGTCAACTTTATCTTGATTATCAAAGTAGGTCGATAATTGGAAAAGACACATTACCTGAAATGGAAATAGTTTTTGCTCAAAGGTATCAAAAGTAAACTAAAAATAAGCTTTAGATCAAGCAGACTTATTTCCCAAATATTAAATTTCAACTTAAATTTTTAGTAATTCTATCTCAAACATTTTTTTTTCGAGCATATTTATTATTAACTATATCTGTGAACATACTCTATATTATACACGACGACCGCTTTAGAACGAAAATATCTTGAATATTTGGGAAGTAATATTATTTCGCGGAAATATTTTCAACGATATGGCATTCTTCATGAAAAATAGAAATAAACAGTATTGCTTTAAACTGAGCTCAAATCTTTTTTTCTCTAATTTCCAATTTAATTAGGAATATCATAGAGTTGAAGGTCCAAAATAGTTTAAAAAAGTTGCGGACGAAAATATCGCCCAGCAAAATTTTTATTACTTTCAGAGACACTCCCTAAAGTCCGTATGACATGATCAATTTTAATGTATTTAATTTTAATTTTTATAAATGTTAAAATACATTAAAGCTGATCGTGTCATTTGGGCGTATGACGTTAAGATCTCAAACACATGGACCACTGTTTGTTGATGTCTAAACAATCGGTCGTAGGACGGTGGCATCCCATTTGAGCCTATGCTTTGGAGTAAGGGTGCGTTTACTACTCGATAAAAGCCGTGAGTTAGCAAAACGGACTTTTCCATAACGTGTACTAATTGGCACGCTTTGCTTACTCGCTGCTTTCAACAAGCATTGCATACACACGCTAAAGTTTATTAAAACACAGGGGCGACAGCCCATGCCAAGCGGTTACGGATCGTGACCATCGAATTAAGTTATATATTAAATATGAGCTTGCTATGCTTGAAAAACACACGGTGGCTGGTGTATTTTAAGGCCTATTACAGATAATTGTTGCTAAACTTAGCTATTCGGGTACCGATCGTTTGTTTTTTTTTTTTTTGCTTTTTAGAGAATACGATGCGGATTATGAGGATGTTGACAGTCATGTTCCGAATGTGGGCGTACAAGATCGCTTCTACTTGAAGATGGGCGCTACAAAACTTTCTGAAACTCAGGGACAGACTAGACGTTCTGTCGCGTTGTTCATACATAAAGGTTACGAAGATACGTATTTCAATAACGATATCGGTTTAATAAAGGTCGGCCTACATGCGAATTTAAATCAGAAATCGACAATGCTTTTTGCTTCTTTTTCTAGTCCGACAAGCCGTTCGATCTCGGCCCAACCGTCAGACTCGTAAACATAGTGACGTCGGAGATCAGTTACGGGGGAAAGGTCGCAATGGTCGCCGGTTGGGGTCGTACCGAATCAGACAGGGTATGATTTTAAATTCTTTTGTTTTTCTCCGCGAGTTGATATAATTTGGGTTTAGAGTAAGCGTTAATTGACATAGGTGCTAAATTGAATTAGAAAAACACATCGATTTTTATTTTTTTGTGAAATAAGTTTTGGTATTGTCAGAGGCTCAATTTCGTTTCTAGTACTTTTTTGAAAATATAATGGATAGACTAATTCTGCGATACGATATATACTACTAACTAGTGATGTAATGAATCGATTATTTGAACTTAATAATCCAAACCGAACATCCAACTCGAAAACTAGAGTGTTTTCTAAACCCGATTCGAGTCGAGCTCGCTTTTATTTATGTTGGGCTAGTCAAACCTAGACCCGATATTTTCGAGTCGAATAGGACTTGCAACTTGCTTTAGTTTACGTCGGACCAGTCGAGCCGAGTTTCGATTAATTTCCGACCGAATCGAAATGGCAATTCGTTTTAGTTAGTCAAGTCGAGTCCCGATAGTTTCGTATCGAATCAGGGGTGAGACTCTGTGCACGATAGAATTCTATTTATCGCTAGGTTTCTACATCACCTGTACTTTGTGCTGTGAGAACCGACATGTTGCTTAGAAGAAATCAACACTTTTGCACATCTTGCTTTAAAGAATGGTAGAGGATGGTCATAGATTAGACAAACCTAAATTGAGAGGTAGGGAAATATCCAGAACCAACTTGATTGGCCTTGATTCTATGGTATTCCATTGGTATCTTCGCAACACTCTGTATGTATACTATTTAGTTCAAGTGTCGAGTACTAATATAAAATACTACAGTAAGAAGCGACATATAGAACGTGCACAGAGTCCCACCCCAGAATTGTATCTCGCTTCAGTTTATACTAGATCTAATTGGACCGAGTCGTGACGAGTCGAGATCATTTGTTGGATAGGAAGAATGCAATCTTTCACTAAATGCGCATTATTGGGACGTTAATACTTTATTAAAAGAAGATGAAAGTGATCCATATTTACAGCCGAAGATAGACTTGTTTGTCGACAGGTAAATTTAATTCGAGGCGAAACCGATCCGGTTGTTGATATCACGCCAACCGATTCGAGTTGGATTTGAATTAACACCGTGCCAACCGATTCGAATTGGACTCTAGTTGTACATCGAGTATGGATGTTGATATCGCACCAATCGATTCCTGTTGTGCCCAAGTTGTGGAATGTTTGATATGATTTGATATAAATATTCGACACATAACATCGCTATTACTGACTTAAGAAATATCACGATATACAGCAAGTTATCAGCAATCTATTATTGTTTTCGAGAACGAAAATATGAAACATGCAAGAATTTAGTAACAATAAGAATAATTTGTGTTTTTGGAACTGAGATGCAAACAAATTGATAACTGTCATTACATTGTCTAGTAACAAGTTTTTTCAACCTAGCGTTACAGAAGACAATTTGCGTTTTTCCTAGATAATTTGGTATAAAAACAAGACACTACCAAAACTTTTATTGCCATATACCATATTTTATAATAATAATTATTGCTACAATAACAACATAAGGACATCTTTTTCAATAATAAGTAAAAGTAATAACAAAAAAAGCAGCTGATATAATAAATGGCCAAATTAAGAAATGTATGGGCATATTTAAAATAAAAAATAAGTGCACAAAAAAAGAAAAAAAACATATTAAGCAGATACATGTTAAACATGAGTACAAGAAGGCAAGAAAATGTTACTTTTATAGCGTATATACATATATAAATATCCATCTAAGTCAAGAAGCTATCTAAATATATGTGGTGTCGTTGGACCTAGGACCTCACCGTATAAAATAGGGCAAAATTGCGTTCCTCTTGATGCAGATTACTACGTTTACGAGTGGATGAGTGGTAGTTTAATGGAGAAGTGTCTTCCGAATATTGCTGTTGATGATTCAATATTCGGAAATACTTCTGCAACTATGCTAGATATTCGCATTTTTCTTTGTTACTTAGCATATTGATATTCCTACTTTGTAGCCTGTTACTGATAGATTGAGAATGGTTTTATTGCCTTTGCTAAACCGCACAAACTGCAAACCGTATTACGAAGACGATCCATTGAAGGATTTCTTTTTTAAGGACGATAGGATAATTTGTGCTGGTTACAAAAGTGGTGGATATGATGCCTGTCAGGTAATTGATTTTTCAAGAAACCATCTGGGTAGCTGTTAACATCTATCACTTTTGCTTTGTAATTGTAGGGTGATTCTGGCGGCCCTCTAGTCATGGACGATGCAGTTCTGATAGGAATAGTTTCATGGGGTATTGGTTGTGCTACAGAGTTGCCCGGTGTTTATACCAGTGTCTTTTTCCATTCAGAATTCATCAATAAAACTTTGGAGTAAGAACTGTATTTAGCATTCTTTTTCGATTTAATGATTTATATATTAACAGGATGAGTGCCAAGACAAGATCTGCTGTACCAACAACGCACAAACGTTCCGCATTATCTTTTATAGTTTACATCTTGTTATTTACATGCATTTAGAGAAATAAACTGTTAAATGTTTTTGTTTCAATAGAATGACACGTTTTTATTTTTTTTATACAATATAAAATACAATCTTACATACTTCCACCAAGTGCTTCTTCCAAATATTTTTTATACATACACATGAATTTAACCACAAATGCTTCTAAATGAAAGATCTCCTTGTTACCTTGCCTCATGCGATGTTCGTACATTGCAGCTTGCTCTATGGTTTGTAATTTTAGCTCAAAGTCACAATTCTGCACTAATTCATCTACTAACATTTCAAAAATAATATCTCCGGGAATATCGTGGACAATTAACTCGTACAAATCCTCTCTTATTTTGGAGATACGCTCTAAGCTCTGCTCTTGTATGATCAATTTTGCCATATTACGTATAAACAATACCCAATCTGGTTCAGTAACGTTCTGATTTGTAGTGAATGGATACTGTTGCACTTTACACGCTTCTAGCTTAAGTAAAGATCGTCTCAAATTGCGATTTGACGTTTCTGCAATGCGTTTCGCTAGATCTACAGGTACAGTTAGGCCTTCTTTCTTACATGTATTTTGTAAAATTGATATTATCTCTTCTACAGTTGGCGCAGGTACTTTTATATTCAAACAACGACTTTTAATAGCAGGTGTAACTCTGGATGTAGAATTACAACATAAAATTAAGCGACAACTTGATATATATTTCTCCATTGTTCTCCTCAGAGCATGTTGTGCATCCATAGTCATTTGATCGACATCTGTTAGAACAATTACCTTAAATTCTTTTTGCCCTTTGCTATCTAACTGCTGTGATTGCGCTACATTCTTGATTAAATCCATGATAACAACGCGATCGTATATACCCATATCAGAAGGATTCACTTCGATGTGATAATTGCTACTGATCGTCATGATTTCTAATTTCTTATTGGAGGGTGTTGTAAAGTTCATCTGTTCCATTCTCAATCTTTCTACGCCCGATCCATACAATTCCTTGAGTAGGCACATTATCCGCGTCTTTTTACCAGCGCCAGAAGGTCCATACACCAACAGATGGGGGAAATCTCCTTGTTGAACTAGACGTTTTAAATTCGTCGCTTGTTCTTTGTGGAAATCGAGCATTTGAAGATCTTTAGGACGGTATTTATCAACCCACAAACTCATTTTGATGCGTATAAATACACCAAGAAAAAATAACCTCAATAACTCTTAAACTCCCGCCTTTAGTATTTGACATTTAACCGTACTTGGTAGTGTAGTGGCAATCCTGGAATAGTTTGAAATATTTTTCCAAACATATTAAGTCATGTTGCCAACTACCATTACCTTAAGATAAAATGCTATACTCTATTTTTCAATTCGGAGGAGTAAAATGAAAAAATCGAATTTTTCAAAACTTCTTGGCGGCAGTTTTAAAACTATCTAGGCTTTTATATAAGTTGTAGTAACGTAATTAATTACATGTTTATTATAAAATTAATTAATTGAACATAGAAAACACTGCAGAATAACATTTATTGATCAAATACATATCATACTAGATTTCAACTGTATATATGGTATATTTTTTAATGGCAGTTTCTGAATGTTGCTCTATTCTACTATAATTCTTATTTTTATGATTACAAGCAAACAACAATTTAGACGAATATCAAACATAACGTATACATATTAAACAATAACTTGGTCTTAAAAACACGTTAATACATTCTGGATTGCCTATACTAAAAGTACCATCTGCTAATTTGAATCAGGTAATTGCCACTTCATTTTCTATTTGAGCCCACATTAACTCAATTGGGTTGAGTTCGCAATGACAAGCTGGTAAGGAGTTCAGATCGAACAATCTGGGACAATAGCAGTAATTCTCATTCTGGGGTTATCAGTTTGAAGTTTTTTGAATATATTCAATATGTTCTGCTTCTCTATCAAAGATAGATGTCCTAAGCTCAGAAATGTTCGCCCTCTCGGCGGGGATATCCGAGTTCCAGAAGTAATTGCTACTTCCTCCATATCCACGAAAAACGTGAAAATGTTTTACACGGAGAATATGTTTTAAATAAGGGTAGACGTTTGTTTATTATATAATGTTAACGTATGGTTTTATTGAATAAACGTTGTTACATGGCTTTATTTCACTTCTTACCTGCTAACTTGTCGCTTACTTATACATTCCTCACTACTGTACTTACTATCTCCGCACACTAGCGCATTCAAGCAAAGCGCATTTAAGCTGTTGATTTTTCCCATAATAAATAATTATAATTACTGTTTTTATATAACATTGATACAATTATAACCCTTGGATTTGAACTAGTGTTTATTGTTTCCTAATTTATCTAACAGATTATTTTTAGAAGTTTAATATCGAGCTATCAAATATTATAGAGATATATTTCTAATGATAATTTTCAATGCTATTTTAATGATAATAAATTTCGAATGGATAGTGTTTATCACAAAAAAGTAAATCGATTACAAATCAAGCGACGGTCTGTTTCGTCTCTTTACAAACAAGCATGTTGTAATAATGATAGCAGGGACTGTGGCGTAGTATGGTAAACAACACATATGTATCGGCAACACCAGTTTAATTAACTATATAATAATTAATCCAGAACGGCTGCTTCGAGGACACGAATGGTCCTCATCATCATCATCATCATTCGGTTACCGGCTGATGACAAGAACCATTTGTGTCTTCGAAACGGCCGTCCCGGATTAATTAAACTTGTGTAGTGCGGAGGTTGCCGATACTTATGTGTTATTTAGATGTTTTTGAAATGTAGAACATTTTGAACCGCTAAAAATCTTATACAACGAACGGCAAAAATTATTGTTTGTTCACTTATTTTATTTTTCTTAATATACCATGCTTAATTTAATTTAGAATTGAATTAACCGGTATTGTGTGATTTACTTTACATTGCATGTAGTGCTTGTGTATTCTTTTACAATTTATTAATTGCTTAAATAGTGCATGTTTCAAATGAATTTATTTCTTTTGTGTCCATTGTTCTGTAAGCAGAAGTTATTTTATAAAGATTCTAAAACTGGGTACTTTTTATTTAAAAAACACCCCACCCTAATTAATTTCGGAACGCGCCCTCCTCTACGATTGGTGTACGAATTTGCGCACAGTTCAAGTTGAATTCTGTTTATATTCGTTCAAAAATCGATCGTTGTCGTTTCAGAAGAGATCCTGACGGCGAACAGCTGTTTGATTGTATTACAGCTTGATTTCTTAGGTACATAGCGAATGCTTGCTCTCGCGTTTTCGTAGCCATAAAACGTCTATAGATTAAAGGCATGTACGCTTCGTACACGGAGATTTTTTTAGCGCTGTGCATCCTGATGTTGCCATTCTTTTATGAATCAAGCCAGGTGTTTCGGTTTTATTTGAAGTTTTTTCTCTACTACGTGATAGTCTCTTTAAACGCGACCATCCTTATACCGATCTTTTCTTTTAAAGCTGGAAATGTTAGGAATCTAGTGTAAGTATTGATCATTTTATAAATTTAGACAATCCGAATCCTGTAATAGAACCATCAACAACTACTAATTGTATATACTTCACTTGTACCCTTTACGCGAAAACAAGCTAATTAAATCACGCTTCTGTAACGGATGCGGTTTAAGTTTTAGGCATTTCTATTAATTAAATCTTTTGATTTTAGAACAGCATCGACGCTTTGTTCGCCGATTTCTAGTTTAATTGGTATGAAGTGGATTCTGCGAGGTAGGGAACACTTGGAGAAAGATGAATCCTTTATTATAGTATCAAATCATCAAAGCTCGCTGGATATCTTAGGTAAATAAAGGACTTTTTAATTTATTCAATCGTAAAGACACTCATTAATCTAGGGAACACAAAAATTTTCTTTTTGTTTCCTTCGTTGGCTAGGTATGTTTGATATCTGGTCGATAATGGACAAGTGCACTGTCGTAGCTAAGAAGGAGTTGTTCTATGCCTGGCCTTTCGGGTTGGCGGCTTGGTTATGTGGATTGATATTTATTGATAGAATGAATTTAGAAAAAGCAAGAAAGACAATGGAGGATGCGGCCGAATCTATTAAAACAAAACGGGTGAGTTAAATGTTAATTGTTGCAGAAAACAAATAATAGGGGTCCTAAAATTAATCTAGCAGTATTCCCGATTCCCTTATTAGAAACAAGGATTTTGCTGGCAAAAATAAATATTTTTATTTCATCTTTTAGGAACAAGATATTTTTCTCAGTACATCTAATTTTGTTTAGTTGCCAAAATTATGTAGCAATGTTACAAAACCAACTGATTACAATCAAATTTTTATCTACTATGTAGATAAAGGAGTTTACTTTGAGATTTGCTGAAAGCAACATAGTATTAAGTGTATTGATTAGCTTTAATACTTAATAGTGGAATAGGCAAAAAATTCCCTCAAATTAAACATTTACAATATTTACCTTTCATTTATAAAGTTGTATAAAATTATAGATGTTAAAATTGCCATAAGATTCTTATGTTTTTCCGCTTCCTTATTTTACTCAGAACACTGTATATTTTTACGTTTTTAGATACTACCTCCCACAAATTTGTTTTAAATAACAATTTATTTGAAAATAAAAACATGCGATAACTTTTGGCCTGCACCGTATATTGTTTTTCCATGGTTGAATTAAGTTGACACGTATTTGTTAAAACCAATCGAAAGTGAATGAATAAAAACATTCGCACATTTCTATAATACAAATGATATGCAAAAAATTAGTATACAGGGCTTTCTAAAACTTTCTTGTGATGCATGAGTGCTTTTTAAGTCTTTAAAACAAAGAACATTTAAATCATCAATTTATTAATTGCATAATGTTATATTTGAATTTATATTAATAATCTTAAAACCATATTAAATTTTGAAAATATGAATATGACAAAATTTAATATCGTAGTTGGCCAGGATATGAACGCTTCAATCGAAGTCGCCGTGTTTTTAATATTGGGCGCAACGTAGCGTTAATGAAGGTCAATTAATATTATCAGAACGTATTTAAGATGAGATTGTTTAGATTGTGTCAGTTATGCAGCATATACTGCATACATTGCCATTACTTACTTTTTTATAAGGAAATGTGCTACAACACACATTTCCCTGTTTATCTTCAAATGTATTCATTCTAGATGCTTAATTAATAAAATTTGCTTGGAAGAGCAATTTGATAAGAAAGAGCATTTTCAGACGCGCTGTGCAAAAATTATGGTTAAATTGAAAAAGTATCGAAACTTAATTTGATGTATTTCAATCGGTTTTGAATACGGTTAAAAGTTCTGCAAAATTTCAATTTTCCAAGTTAAAAGTCAGATGCGCTTGTTCATCTGTCAAAAATGTTCAAAAACTGCAAGTATTTCAAATATGGAAATTGGGAATTCAAAAATATAGTGGTACTTATATAGGTGTTCTATATAAAATAGTAAAGTTTTCATAATTTTCCAATGTATTCTCTTATAGACATCAATGGCTGCAGTTCCTTATGAGATACTCTCTATAATAGATCGTTTAGAAAGATTGACCACATTTCGTGTGAATGTTAATTGCGAATAAGATGTAAATTTAATATTCCAAATGTATTGAACATTAATAGGTGGAAAATGCATTTTGCACATTTATTATTAGGTTTTCGATTGTGTTAAAATCTAATAAATTTCTCTTAACATCTGGCCGTGAAAATGTGAAATTTGAAGATAGTTTAAAAACAATTTCAATTATACTCGCTTTAGTTATCCGTTTTATTCTAATAAATAAGGATGCTAAACTATTCTAAAAGAGATTCCATAGACTGTCGGTATTTACATTTTTATCTGTCACGCAACCAAATTGATCAAATACTTTGTGAATACGTTATGTAATGTTATGCCACGGCTAACGAAAGGAATGAAAAATTAATAGGTAAATCTATAACGGTCAAGGATTATTGAATTGTTTGCCTTCTTTCTACACTTGTACGGACGTTTGTTTTAATATATATATATATATATATATATATATTGCAAGATTGCATATATAATAAACATGGTAAATATGAAAGCATGGACTTTATACTTCATTTATCTTGAAATTATTTCCGCATTTGGTTGATTATAATTATAATTACTGAAAAAGTGTAAAATTGGCAAGAAAATCTGTCACTACTGTACGATTATCTTAAAACGTAGTATCTTATGGAATGCTTACACAGGAGTAAACAAAAATATTTCCAATATCTAGCAGAATTTTCGCGCGATTTTCGTACACTACATATCACGTAATGTATTAGAATCCGAATAATATTTTCAAACACATTATACAGCGTATCAAATCGGAAAAGTGTTAAAACTTACAACAACAAAAATGTCATATTCATTACGCATTTAAAATTGATACTTCTCAAGATATTTCGGAAAATGTGTATTGTAGCACAATTTTTTTGTACGAAAGTACCTATCAATGTATATACGAAGTAAACATGTAGTTTAAATATTATCCAATTTTTTTATATTAAAAAAAAAGTTAGACATACCATTAGAAAATTTGATTTATAAGAAATAGTCTATCGAACAAGCACAATTCTCGTTGCTGGAGCAATTTAAGGCACGTGTTTAGAACAGACAAATTCAACGTTTTATCTATGCCGGAATGTTTTTTAATGCTTATGACTAACTTGGATATCTGCAAAGTTAGACGAGGTTTAAAAGACTACATAAGTTACATTCTCATTGCTAAGTACTCTTTTTGTTGTATATAAAAAAAAAAAACAGGTTTTTACACTTTTTCTATTTGAATGTTTAAGTGTAATTGTCGGAGACGCTGTATAATGTTTTCAAAAAATTTATTCAGATTCTAATACTATACTGTATAGACAACATTTCTGCAAAGTTGGAATTTTCTACACCACACAACACTTTCACAGTTACAATAATTCATATGCACTGGTCTCTCTGTCAAAAATGTAGATATATTTCAAATATGGTTAGAAATATATCTTAACAGATCTTAAAGTTGAATTAGGAATTCAAAAATTGAATTTATATACAGAATGTTCCATTTAAAATAACAAAGTCGACATCTGTATCCGGTATAACGGAAGTGTCAGATTATTAAATATATTTTAGTTAAATAGCAAGTTTTCCGAATTCTCCAATATATACTGTTTCATATATCGATCGATACAGCTCCCTGAGAAATTCTGAATACATTACTGTTGAATAATTAACATTGAATTCCGAACGAAATAGCCATGACATATATTAATTTTAAGTGTATTGGCAAAATTGATAAATGTGCAAACTAAGGTTAAACCGCGATTTCAATTATTACATTTCACAGGCAGAAGGTGTCTCTGAATATCATTACCACACTAAATGTTTGCGTTAGCTAACTGCTTAACTATCTACCCATCGAAAGATGTTTTCTAAACTTCGAATAAAGTTATTGATGGTGAATTTTTAAATTTAAAACGACCAAAAAGAAACAATGTTCCCCACAGTCGCATCTTGAAAATACCATAAAGTTAAATGAACATCTCAAGTTTAATCAAATCATAAAGTATGATTTGTAGCATGAATAAATGAAGAAACCTTTAGATAGATGAACAGATGGGGCGTAGGATCACTACCTAGTAATGCTGAAAAACTCCAAAATCTTTGTCGAGGACAGCATTTTACATTTAGAAAAAAAAATTAAAATAATTTTAAGAATTTCTGAAAAATAGTAATAATAGTATCTTCATGACTTATATGCACTGATTGATATATTACAGTAATTTACTTGTACGTTTGTTATTACATAGAATTAAGCATAGAAAAAAAGTATTAATTTAAAGAAAAGGTTATAATTGTTTATAACAAAAATCTGTACATTTAAATATTTTTAAAAAATTCATAGCGCATTCTCAGTGAATAAATCTGCACCAGTAAAAATTCCAAAGAAATGTACATATGTACGTTTTGTTATAGTTATTAAATTTTCGGTTTTTTTTTGTATATATTTAAAAAACCATAACATAAATTAATGTCAAATGTTATAGTAGCATATCACATTCAAAATTTTTGAATGTGCGGTTTTAAAGTTAAGAGCAGATAATCAATCGTAATACACATCTCTAAAACATATAGTTACTATGAAATTGTCGTATTTATTTGCCACGTTAATCAAGTTAATCAAGTGTGGGATATAAATCTGTAAAGATACTTTACTATTACTCCCGCCCAAACCAGAGGTAAATTTTAGTATAAGTAAAAAAAAACAAATCAAAAATATAAATCGATATGCAATTTTGTCAAAAAATGGAACAACAATAGAATTACACCAAAAGCATGACACGAGGTTCAATTTTTGTATCTAAAATTAACCAAAAAATTCTTTTAAGCATAAAATTTGATCAAACTGGCATAAAACAAATGCCAGATCATCAATTGAATCGAGTTCTTTTATAATGAAAGTACATCTATATCTCGCTCATTAATGGGGAGCAAATATAGTAAAATAAAAGCCTTATTTACATAATCTTTCTTTGTTTCTATTCTATATTCACGTGTAAAAACCAGTTCGGTCAACTTTGCCTACGATCAAACAAGCTGTATATACAGTTTTAGTAGCAGCAAGTAGAGCAGCTCAAGATTTTTGAACAGTGACGTGACTATTAACATATAAAAGAACGTGGAATATATAAACAAGAACGATTAAATAATGAGGAAATGTACATATTTATTCTATGATTTTTGATTTTTTAGGTTGCGGTTTTTGATTTCAAACAAAATAAAAATGTTCACTATTACGTGTCCAATTCAAATTAATGTAACGATGGTTTTAAATACCTGGCCTTTCGATTCAATAAAGACGTTTGTTTGACCTTATAGCGTTCGCTAATGATTTTAATTTACAATCTTTAGTTACTGAGAGTAATTGTTCCCATTACAGACCAAACTATGGATATTTCCCGAAGGTCATAGGAAGAACACCGGTGAATTGCATCCTTTTAAAAAGGGCGCTTTTCACTTGGCCATATCTGCACAGTTACCTGTGTTACCAGTAGTCTACAGCAGGTATTACTTCCTGGACGAAAATAATAGAAGATTTGACCATGGTAGGTATATATATAGTACGTACAGAAAGTATGTGGAATTAAATAAATACAGATTTATAAACATACAAGTCTTAATATTTTATACGAAAGACAGTTCATCTTCCTAATACGCAGACTGTTGGATCGTGAACGTTAAGTTGCTGGGGAATATCGGTGCATATTTCTCGATAATAATTTGTCAGGCTTCTAAAACGGCTTCTACTAACTCAGGTCTGTTTCGAGGTGTTTCGCACGTTCTACCTCAATCTTTATCTTTAGATATTTTCAATCGGGTTTCAATCTGGAAAGGCTGTCGGCCATGCGATTGTTGCGACTGCATTCTCTTGCAACCAATTTTTTTGCATACCTGAAGGCATCAAACGTTATCTTGCTATCCTTTGAAGTATTGGCTGTTTGAAGAAAGCATTTGTTTAGAATGGCTTGGTCTACTATTCTAACGATTCTACGCAACGGGGATCACGTTGTGAGATTGCTATAATATATATATATAATAATTTTTGCAGAGAATTTTGATTTCTGCACTGTAGGCCTTTCTCTACTTAAGACCCGTTATCACCCAATTGAAACCAGACTTCATCCAAAATAAATACATTTTGTACACAGCCGACTGTACAATCCTGTTAACCTAATAAATTCGGGTACTTCGCAACCTCCCTTTTCAAATAAATGTTGTAGTAGACGCCCTTTTGCTAATTGATTCATTGCCGAGATTGCTTTTAAGATATTTAAGGAGTAACCTTTTAAAAACTTTGCAGTATATCGTACACCCTAAAATTCAAAAGAAAGATTCCACATCCTTTCTAGACGTAGTTTACAATGTTAGTTTATTGCTTTACTTAGCTGAACAAACAGTATTTAAAGTAAAGAATTTAGGTTTTCGGGTTGAAACCGGGTCGTAATTGCATGAGAATGCCGGCGTTTCGCATTCAATTGCATGGAGCTTCTTCTGGGTTACTGTACGAATTCGAAACAACGGCCGCGGAAGTCTACGACAGTATTTAAAGTAATGTGTAACACCATAAGATAGAAATAAGTAAAGGCTTTGGATGGGTTGTGAGCTCGATGAATAACCTAGTCTTTCCAATTTGTTGAGGCAGAATCGATGGAAAGCGTGTCAGGCTTCTAGATCTGGCGACATATATTAACCATGAGCAATTTATTCCATGGTATTAATGTCAGTTGCGAAATATGGATTTGTAATGATTGATGTAGGGGTGCATGGGAAAAACAATGATGCGAACATATATCTAATTTCGAACATAAAGATCCATATATATTTCAAGGGATAAAGCATTTTCTCTAAGGACCTAATGAGACTATTTCCCAAAAAACGACGTCAAGATAATGCAGCGGCTTCGTATTGCATGATTACTGGCTGTCACGTACGAAAATGACCGTTGAGTGTGCTTTTGGGATTAGTTCGCCAAAGTTTAGAAATCTCTTGAAACCCGATGAAGCTAATATGGAAAATGCGATACGCAATTTGCGTTTTGCGTGGCACTATCATAAACGTCGAAGACGATACTTTCAAAAAATTACGCAGTTAATTATAACTTGGGAGTATTAAGAAGAAATAATCGCGCATCCACAGAAGCAAAAAACGCACAGAACTTTCTGTGAATACTTTTAATTTTACTTTAAGTAAGATTTAATGAGTATAGAACAAATTGTATGAAAATAAATGTAGGTTGCGCAACAATACAATAGCTTTTGTCTATAACTGTGGATGATCAACCTTTGAAAAATCTCAGCTGCGCGTCTGAATAACGAACACATCCTTTAATTCAAGATGAAGACAGTATGTACGAAGAAGGCCCGGGGAAAGGTACAACCATCGATGTATTCAGCTAACCATTAAACACGGAGGTTGCGGTCCCTTTGTTTGCGGCTGTCGGTTCTTTAGTAGGAATCACTGGAAAATTATCCGGGGAACGTTATTTGCGGACCCTGAAAGGTTTTGTGCAACACTGCAAGACAGTGTCCGCAGACACGCTAGTAGAATCATGAACCAGTATACCAAGCTTAGGCAAGAAAGTGCTCTCTTGCAGATCCCAAGAACACTTTCTTAACAAGATTTGAATATTTTTTTTTTCCCTATCCAGTCCCTATCCAGTCCCATTTATTTAATTAATCCCTAAAATTCTTTTAGACTGCGTCGAATGTACAATGTAATTTTCAATAATGTCACATCTAAGATATACAGTTTTATCATATAAATCACATGATTTACTTTCTTACCTGTAACTGCACCTCCAACAGACCATGGTTGAAATCATTTGGAAAAAAAGGAAAGCTGAAACAGGAACGTTTTAAAATAATGCAAAAAGAATATCGTAAATGAGAACATGTATAAATGTATGTACAGAAATAAATAGGAATCCCTGTTAATCATTCCACGAACGCAGTAGGGATCGACTAATAGTTCGATAAGCTATAGAAATTAATAAAACAATAATGAATTTAGGCTACCACTATGCACGGACGTGCGTTTCACTTTTAAACGTTGTGGCATTGTGGAAAGTGAAACCCAATCAACAAGTTGTCGTAGATGTACGAAATACGTAAGAACATGTATGGATGAGAGTTTGTACTGAAGTATACCCTCATCGTATAAATTGTCGAAATTTTGCATACAATCTCTACAGAATATGTATGCAAAAATTCCAACACCTATCTTGATCGGAGCGGAAGAGGAGATATTCGTTTATTATTCAAATATGTATTATGTGAAGGCTCTTAACTGCCAGCTAGTGATTACAGTTGACGTTTGTTAACAGTTGAGTTTTGATGTCTCTTACCTAACAAAAAGGCAAAGGGACAGTTGAGCCATTGTCTAATTATATTTGAGTCATGAACGGATGACCTCCCTACCGTTCTGATTGTATCCGATCAAGGTAGGTGCGACCATAGAGCCGACTCTCAATGTGTATACGACAACTTGCCGATTGGCTTCCGCCTTCCACAAAGACACACTGATGGACCGTTTAACGCACGTCTGTGCACGGTGGATGTCGCTACCCTAAATGTATTATCGGATTATAAATGTTATTTGTATTCTTTAGAATTAGGAGAACGACGTATAGCTAGCAAGAGAGGGCCATGTGTGGTATTAAGATTTTTTTTTCTATAGTTATTTTCTTTTATATGGTTACTTTACATTGTTGCTATATAGGAACACCATTTCTTTAATTCACTTGCTTGATGTTTACACACGATACTACTTTTAAGACGAAATTTGGTTAGTTGCAGATAGTGTGGTCCTTGTCAACGTCTAGCATTCCTAGAAAGGTATACAAATTGTGAGTCGACCCTACCTTGATGAAAGCGGTAGAGGGGATATTCGTTCAATAATCAAATATACATATTATATCACGGCTCCTAACTATCATTTTGGTTACAGTTGACGGTTTAGCTTTGTGTTGAAACGTCAAATGTGCCACTCAGCTGACAGGTAATGAATAAATATCCCCTAGACCGTATCGAACATATCCTATCAATGTAGGTGCGACCATAGAGCTAGCTCTCAATCTGTATGTAGTAAACACTAAGTATATGTGTAGGATTATATCTAGGAATATCGTTGTATGCATATGTCTTATTTCCTTTACTATATTTTTTTCACAAAAAAAAATTCACCTTACAGGTAAAGTTATGATCACAGCTTTACCTCCGATATCAACAGAGGGCATGACTGCCGGTGACGTAGACGCGCTGATACAGAAGACGCGGGAAGTTATGACGGTGACGTTTCACGAATCTAGCAAAGAGGTTATCAGCACCTATCAACTGAAACAATGAGATGCATCGTCTTATTTTATCTAGTCCATTGATAATTGTAATCGATTAATTTTTAATAATCATTTTTCCTTTTTGATGACGTAACAAAGGAAGACATATATATGACATGTATATCTAATATTTGTATGGGCGGCAATTTTTAACCGCCGAAAGATATTGAAGTTAACGTGTATCTTTGTGTGGTTTCTGTTATTGTACTTCCTTGATTGCGTAGTATATATATTTGCAGGTAATAT